>OX411316.1:24984815-25404759 GCA_948150665.1 Conistra vaccinii
ATTGAGCGTACATACGACGCCGCGGGCCCCGCCGCGTGCCCCGCGGCGTTGCCCGCGGCGTTGCCCACGGCGTTGCCCGCGGCGTTGAACGCAGCGTGCGACGCGGCGTTGAACGCGGCGTTGAACGCAGCGTGTGACGCGGCGTTGAACGCGGCGTTGAACGCGGCGTTGAACGCAGCATGCGACGCGGCGTGCAACGCCGCGGGCACCGCCTGGATTTCAAGCAAAAGCCTATAAAAACGCTTCTTCATACAACGCCATAATGTTTGAATTTTGTGCGGGCCGCCCCGCCGCACGCCCCGCCCAACGCCCCGCGTGTCCGTAAACAAGCACTAAGAGATCGCAGTCTCTTCTAAAGCTCAGACATAATTTTCATGAGGCCACATGAGGACTACGTAGATAAGCATGCGAGGACCATGTAGATTAGCATGGGCCAACGGCAGGAAGATATCGATGAATACTGTTTTGATCAATTTTTTTTTCCTTTCCAAATAAACATTATCCATACTTTCTTTCTTTCCTACTCGTAGAACTTTCAACAACATATTTTCTACATATTAATCGTAACATGAATAGCCAGTTTTACAGGAACCGTCATTATCCTATTCATATTAACATCCGCGAAAACATACGGGAAGTCATTCAGAACCGAACGTGATCGTTTAAACGTCATAAAACGTTACGACTATTGTTATAACGTGGTGGTTATTGTGCAATTATGGGTATTTGGGTCGTTATGTGGCTGTTTAGAACTAGGTTTTGACTATTATCTACATTTGTAGTCAAATAAATACAAAAATAAAGGGCGTGGAAGTACTCGTCCGCATCGCTGGCATCCGGAAACATGCCCAGAAAACTGGCAGCAATGTCACGTTGAATGGCAATGCTAATAGGATTGGATTTGTGGGTAAGTTCTAATAGAGGTGGTTGTTAAGATCATCATCATAATCATATCAGCCGAAAGACATCCACTGCTGGACATAGGCCTCCCCACGGCAAGCACCGCCACTTGAGATAGTGATATCTTTTTTTTTTTTTACATGTAGAGCAAAGAAGTAAAGCAAAAAATTTAGAATTTTATGTTTCCACTGGAACTGAAAACCTAAATAAAATGTAAAAACCCAAGTATTTAGTTTAAAAATAATCGTAAAAGTTCAAAAGATATTATAAAAACGGAGTCACAAAAACTTCAACTAAACATAAATCTTATAAAAGAATGAGTGTTTAACTGTTTAACTAACATCACATTAAATGCATCAATAAAAATTGTTTAATGTTATAAAGAATTTATGTTAACAATATTGTTTATTGGATACCTAATAAAATATTTAAAATAGATGTTTTAGAATCTACATGAAGATTCAATGTAGATTCTAAAAATATTTGAGTATGCATTCCCGCCCACCTAAATTCCTACGTATGTTTCAGGAGTTTATATAAAATAAAATGACACGGTGTTTTATTGCGAATATTTTCACACCTACGCAATATTACGTTTCAATTTTCATAAATATTATTCTGTCCAAATTGATTTTGATCAAGGATGTTATTAATCTACCATGCCAGACAATAAACAAACATATTTTTAGCTGAAACTGAGCTTTTCAAATTACTGTTGAATGACCTTATGGATGTTTTTGTTATATGGGTACCTACTTTTTATAATTAATTAACTGTCCAGTGGTCGATTCCCGGGTCGGGAAAACTGTTATTGGGTTATTCCATTCAGAATTTCTTAGTAGCAGTCCGGAGTTTGGAAGTTGGCGGTGTGATGCCTCGAAAAGTGAGAGTGAGGAAAGAGATAGTGCACCTGTCTGTGCACATACTTGTGTACTATAATATCTCCCGCGCAGAAGGTTACTCTCCTTTGAGATTAGCCGCTGTGACCGCAAAACGGTCTGGAGGACTATGTATTTATATTTTTTGTTTTTTTGAGTGAGAAATCTTCAAATAACTTCTCCCGCTCTGGGCGGAGCGGAAGGGCGTGTCAGACTCATTACTGACTGAAAACACACCCGTGTTCCTTCCCTTGCCTGTTCGTTGCCAGGGGCCACGGTCTCCCCTTAGGACTTCTCGCAACCCTGGCAGGCATCGGCCCTAGCGGACCCCGTCAATTGTGCTGACATCTCTTTGAGGCGCCCGTGGAACACGACACGCCGTCGACCCGGGCCTGGTCCTTATCGGACGGCGAGCTACATATTGCTCTCCCCTAGTGATTTCCCCCCTTTTCGGTTACAACAGATTCATAATGTTACAGCATTTTACCGATTTATCTCGAAGAAGGTTGTCAAAATAATGCTCGAATTTCTAAGCATGTTTGAGAAAAATACTTTAAGACAACTTTAACGTCTAAATCCATAATAAAGTTTATTTTAGAATTGTGCGAACAGACAGCAGTATTACCTTGGGAATACCAAGTTTCCATTTCCAGCATTCACTTGAAGGTAACTGCCTGTGAATTCTCCCCGATATTATCTTAAAATCGTTGGCATTGGAGAGCATATCCCGCGTTCCTGACATATACGGGCTACAGTACCGCACAACGATATGAAATGTACGCCAAAATGAACAGATAGCAAAATAGAAAGAATACTTCTGAATATTGTTATCGTTACGATCAAGAATAGAAAACGTTTCTGTATTCTTCGTATCGAGGGATCTATGATATTGAATATTTGGCTCTGGCGGTATTCACTTGGATCTTCCTCTATAACAAGGTCATATACATTGGTTTTATATACCGTCTCTATTTATTTTGGATTAACGACTGAATTGTTATCTTGTAAGGTACATCAGAGAAATTATTTTTTAAGTAAGTTGAGTCAATTTGCCGTGTTATAGCCATGTCGTACAACGGTGGCGGGATGGGACGGCGACGTGACGCTGACCAGTTGTAATGTACTATATATTACGGACGACTCCACATAGAGCCGTCACGCCACGCCGCCGCCGGGCGGGGCGCGACGGTTACATTCAGAATTGAGAGATTATATTAGAGCATAAAACTTTAACTTATAACAGCTGTAACTAATAAAATAACTTATAAGTTACTTTAACTAACTTAGTTACCTTTAACTTACAACTTTTTACTTTATTTTCATTCTTTCTCTCTCAATTCGCGGCGGGACGGGACGTGATCGCGCCCGCAGTGTGACCGCTGCCGCCGCGCTAGCGCCCCGTCACCGCCCCGCCACGCCACACCCGCTGTGTGCAGATACCTTTATGATTTGAATATACAGACAATTTCAGTTGCGTTAGTCAATTTAATTATCAATAAATTTAATGTAAATGATTTTATGTAACGTCTTTAGTTATTTTAGAATGAACGACTGAATATAGAAGTGAGGCACATATAAGTATTTCAATAATTTCATCTGGGTACCATCACAGTAGTCAGAATAGTCTACAATAGGGTACCATAAAATGACTGGCTCGTGGCTAAGTAATAACAGCCGCACGGTCGATCGACCAGGTTATACTACGCTTGCTGCGGTCAGTCCGTGGATGGGTGACCATCTTTACATACTGAGACCCCTCCGTGCGTCTGAAAGCACGTTAAGCCGTTGCTCCCAGCTGTCATTCGTGGATCTTTGAGAGTCGTTGCGGGTCGTCAGAAGCCCAGAAGTCTGACAAAGGGGTCTCGTGTTACTCAGTAACTAGGTTATGGAGGTCAAATAGGCAGTCGCTCCTGGTATTCAGCTGCATCCGTTTATAAACGGAAAGGCTAGGCAGATTGATAGGGTACCATGAAATCTTAAGAGTTTGCCAATAGCTTACTCTTTTGCGGTTAGGACTACAAACATAACTTACACAGACCTACAAATTTCTCTGCGCTTAGTAGCGATTTAATACTCATAAAAAATGAGTGACGGGCTTATAGTGAACCGGGGCCAGAAAACGGGGAGCAGAAATGAACACTCCGATAAACTAACTCACAAAATGCAGCAACATCAGTGTGTATGCCAATTCTGTTGTTTTATTCTTACTTCAGACTAAATAACATTCTACTATTTATATCTAAAAGCTTGCCAAAATATTGTGTAAAGTAAACAAGCCATTAATTGCCTTCCTCTTATAAACTGCTAACTACTTTATTTTCATAATGAACTTTGTAACACAAGCTAATTAGTGAGTGCTGTTTCTATTTAGTTGCGATTGCACACAACTTGTGCACAATGTGTGTGCAAATTATACACAAATTGTGCAATCGTACACAAAGGGTGTACAAATTCTTGAGCATTACACGGTGATTTGTTTTAGAATGTTCGTATAGGTTTACGTTAAATAACAAGTCTTCTAAATGAAATGGTGCATACGTCAGTTAGGGGCTCTACAGATATACTTGAGAATAGCATATCGGTTAATTATTGAAAAGGTCAATTATTATTGTGGTTCACGCATTTAGTTTCAAAAGTTATTATCTACAATACATACAGGCTGTAAAAAAACACATTACATTGTCGTCAACTATGCATTCTGTGGGTACTTGAAACTAAGTAACATTAGATTGCTTGCAAACGAGTTTTATTTTTGGTGTGAAATATCGCTGTTTACAGTCGCGCTCAAAGTAACGCACGCAAAACATTGTGCTTACCTATTGGCTGCATGCGACATTACAAGTTGAGTTACAATTTTTTAAACTTGATTTCATAAAAACGTCAGAAAATGTTGAGAACTTTGCTCTTTAATATTTCTGCAACCAGAAGGTTCATTGTGATAATTTTTTACACAGTTAAGCTATTGCATAGCTTCTATCGCGGGCCTTGAGCGTGGAGACCTAATCCAGAAATTCCGTAACGAAAATACGAGTACCTAAGAAAGAGTGTTTTGTATTGAAAATTATGTTTAACTGCTTGACAACCAAGTTCAACTTAAACGAATGATACGAGAGTGTTGTATTGAAAATTATGTTTAACTGTTTGACAACAAAGTTCAAATTTACTTAGACGAATGATACGAGAGTGTTGTATTGAAAATTATGTTTAACTGTTTGACAATAAAGTTCAAATTTACTTAGACGAATGATCCTTGACTATTAATAGTTAAATTAAAACCTTTTTATTAGTTTGATGTCCCCATTACGTTGTGTCAAGTTTTAAAAACTATAAATGTGAATAACAGTTCCTGTCAATGTCATCATTGCTATTTCTTGTATTCGGGTTAATATTTTACAATTGCGTAAGTTGATAAAAAATGCTATGCAATAGCTTCGCCGCGGCAGTCCCCGAGTGCCACACGTCTTTTTTTTTGTTTTTAGAACAATGACGGCTTCGTTCATAATCATCTGCCTAGCCTTTTCCCAACTATGTTGGGGTCAGACTCTCGGCTTAGTTAAGCGTTTTTTTACACCCGTTAGAAGCAATATGGTAGCACATGAATTTTATTTTGAAAGGACGAATTATTTCTAAGTAAGTAGGTAGTCAAAGTAGTAAACAGCTGTCTTAAGAGCGTTTACGCTGAAAGTTGGCAACGTCGCAAGTAGCTGTCAAATATTTCGCTGTTTTGATTAATTTGGCAATACTTATAACTGAATGGAAATAAGAAATGTGGCTAACTAAATACCTAGAATAATGAATTGCAATTATAACACTGAATTTGATGTTGTAACCGTTTTAGGTGTAGAAAGGCATTTGAAAAGATTCCAAATATTTTTTTTACATCTACAACTAAATATTCGGTGATACGATATTAATTATTGCACTTCAAAATCAATATTTTATTTCACTAGTTACCCATATTTCATATTTTCTATGTAATAATATTGCCAAATTAATCTAAATAACGAAAAACCCTAAAAGTTGGCAACGTCGCCAAATAAATATTTGACAGCTATTTGCGACGTTGCCAACTTTTAGGATACGCGCCCTTAACTGCTCGCTGCGCACTGTAACGTGTGAAACTCTTTAACCATCTACTGCCAACAATAACAATTCTGTTTCACGTCAGTCTGACACCGACATATTCTAAATACCGATGCATTAATGTCCGATACAAATATAAGACAAGTGTTACTTGATATCGTGAATGATGACGTCACATTGCCTTCGATCCCCCAAGGGGAAGGCGTAGGTGTACCTACATATAGCAGTAATAAGGCTTGTGCAGACAGGCGACCTGAACAATATAATTTCTAAGAAAAGTTCACGGTATAACAATAACCGGTGTCGCTAGTCTGCACGAAGCTTTATACTACCGTATTTCGCCAGTCATGAGTCTCATGTAATAAAGGGAAGGTCTTCATCCATAACACTATGTTTCATGCTGGATTATATTCGAACGCAATTTGAATTGTTACTGAATAAATAGACATTTAACTAAACCTTTTTTACAGTTCGTTCAACAGATTTTGACTTCTATTACGTTGGTGGCATGACAAAAGGCAGCTGCAGTAAACAGTTGGTATTGTAACCACTTTTTTGCTTTTAATGCCATCCTTATGCCTACGGTATAGAACTCAGAATCGGTTGGATGGACTGTAAAAAAGATTTGTTTAAATGTCTTATCTTATTTCAAATAGCGTAAAGATACTAGTAATTTTCTGACTAGGACCCACGTGAAAACGAATTGATGTCGTTCAGTCGGTTAATTCTCTATTTCATGACCCGCCGATCAAGTTTTGGTGCAACAGCTAAACTGTAATATTTGAATTGCCCGTAGCAGTAAAATACGGTCTTAATATATAACACAACAACTGTTAAATACGTAAGCAATAATTGCTTACGTATTTAACAGTTGTAGAGAATAGCGTCGTTTTGATCGAAACTTAACTGGAACTGCACTGCAACTAAACCTCTAAAGTTACGCGAATTAGCCTACAGATAGAATAAAACATTACAAGAGGCTAAATAATAACTGCCGCACGGGTCTATCGATCAGGTTAATCTACGCTTGCCTGGGTTGGTCTGTGGATGGGTGACCATCTTTACATACCGAGACTCCTCTGTGCCTCGGAAAGCACGCCCGAAATTCTGCCAACCAGTCTTCGGGCACCAAGGGACATCGTATTACCTAGTTACTGTTACTGGGCTGTGGAGGTCAGATAGGCAGTCTCTTCATGTAAAATACTGGTATTCAGCTGCATCAGGTTAGACTGGAAGCCGACCCCAATATAGTTGGGAAAAGGTTAGGCAGATTGATAGAATAAAACATTACCCTCCTTCTGGGGCAGTCAGGCAATGTGCGTCAGTTTTAAATGTCAGGTCATCATGATTAGCAATTACCAAGCGCATAGTTGGTTTGTTATTGTTCAATAATAACCTCAATTAGTCAGAGTTCAACAAAGACTCGGTATTTTTTTATTATTATCAAGTTTAGAAACAAACTTCTTTGTCTTCTTAAGAAAACTGTAAATTCCATTAAAATTTTAAATACCTAGTTGATCGAGCGCTCGCTAGAACGGCAAAGGTGAGAGGAAATTGAATTCTTTATACTTTTCAAATCATTTTCTTAATAAATCTGTTTTATTCCACGATTTTTCTTTAATGGCCTTTTCATTTGTTTTAAAAAGTCTAGCCTTTAGTATTTTAATAACATTTTTAAGAGGATGGTTTCGAAAAAAAGAATGTGCTGCTAAGGTGTTCAGTGATCTGAAAATATTCATCAAATAGGTACCTACACAATTTCGAAGCGTTTTTAAATAAAATTGCTTCTAGTTTTATTTTTAAATGAAGAACAAAGAAACCCTGAATATATGTCTTGAAGAATGAGAAAGACAATTTTCGTGACACAAAATTAATGTTCAGGTTTATGTACTTACGCGTATGTATACACTGACAAATACATAGTCCATATATGTCAGCGTACAAGATAGATTAGCGTCGTACGTGGTTGTCGGTATTGGTATGTTTAATCTATTTGTCTTGTGTGTATTTTACGTAAGTTATTAAAATTCTTGGGTTCTTAAGATTGTTTAAGCCGGTTGACAATCCACTAGCCAAATACTTAGAATTAGTACATAATGCTTTTGAATATTTTGCTGAGAAAAGTCTACTAAGACATATTTCATTTTGGATCAAAAACCTATTTTTTACAATAACACTAACTATTAAGACTAGGTAATAAATTAAATGACTAACTAACTATATAAAAAATATTATAACATTAAGGAATATTTGGAGGATAAGTCGATGGAACCTATAATCATGGCAGAATATGCTGAAACCAAAATGACTGTAATATCTATTGTACCATATTTTAGCACATCAATATTTTTGATTTGATTTAACTAATTAACTACATATACAACAAATACAAAAACAAAAGGACACGTAGGCGTCGAAGTACTCATAATTCTTTCTTTTATTTTTTTTGGATATTTGATTTTGATCTTGGTTTCATAAACTTGTACCTCTCTATGTAACAGATAAGTGTTATTTTTGTACTTATATAAAAAATGTTGTTTATTGTTACACACATTGTTCGATGCTTAAAGCCCCTCAATCATCAGAGAATCAAAACTCGTAAAAAATCAAAACAGCTTCATGAAAATAGTTTGTAAGTTAAAGAAAACATAAAACGCCCAAGAAACTTTTCAAGGTGATTAGTAAAAGGAAATATAAAACTCAATCGTTAAGGAATCAATGCCAAATTAATGCTCAAGTACACAAAATAATCTATATTATACGCTTTTAACTTAATCAAACACTTCCGCTTTTGACGTCATTATAAATGATTAATTAATCATAACGATCAGATAATAATGACGCAGAAATGGGTCCTTTGCATTTGATATCTTAAACTTTTGCTTCATAATTATACGGAATAATGATTTCAGCTTTTGGTTACATTGTAGCTCTGTACTCTGTAGCTGTATTGTTTTGGAAATATTCAAAAAATATAATCTATTGTATCTATCCTGATTGCGATCCTCTGAATCGTATATATTTTTTATAAAGTAAATAATATGGGTACCGACTTACCTACTAACTTCACTGATTGTCCAGTTCATCAGTTTTGTTGATGTTATAAGGTATTTTTCTTGTTGTTTTAAATTATTGTATAAGTTGGGCACTTTAACATCGCCTATATTAACAACGAGGGTGGGTGTTGATACCTATAATTACTAGATATTAAGTTATGTTAGCTTAGGTATTGGCTGAAATACTTCCGTATAATCATACTTACCTTAAGGCCAATTTTTTTTATTGTAATCCTTATAATATTTCTTGAAGGTGCAAATAAACTTTTGTTTTTTTTTTAACTAAACTAAAAAAATACCGCGATGCGGTAGTCATGCAAGAACATAACGGCACATCATTATGTTCTTGCATGACTAGCAAGAACCGACTGTCGTAAGACCTCAAAAGCATACGTCGTTTGTGACGTATATCCGACCGACGACGTCCTGACAGAGGCCACTCGGTGGTTTGGGTAAATTGCATGTGGAGACGACGAATTAGATGTACAGTGTAACTTGAAACTTAGAATAGAATATACGTTTATTGATTCTAGTACCTATTACAAGTTTACAACTATAGTCACCGCATTAAGAACTGAGTCGACTTGTTGACCATCTTCTATTTTGTTAAGTACTTGGTACTTGTTGAAAGACCTACACTGTCGCATAACTAATAACAACTATTTTTTTTTTTTATATTGTAAAACCCAATTATTTTTAAAAGAGTAACCGTGGAGTTTCTTGCCGGCTCTTCTCCATAGGAAACGACCAATTGGAACCGTGCGTAGCTTCTGACGTTTCATAAGTGCCCATGTAGGTTTATGTGAAATAAAATATTTTGAATTTGAATTTGAGTCGTCAGGCCATAAATCATAGTCTGTTTCGCTCGCACATAAGGAGTTTATTGAGCAGGTAGTAAACTATCAATAAGAAGCAAGGCGTTGCACATTCTTAATGCTACATTGCTACTGACATAATACAGGGTGGCAGGGACATCGACGCGAAGCCGGTTACCATGGATTCAGTACATGGTTCTGAACCCCCCTGCGTTGAAATTTTTCGTCGGTTATTAAAACAAAAATCTGCTGTTTCATAGAAAAGTGCAATACCTACGCGGTCAAAATGTATGGAGCAGCTGATTTTTTTTTAAATAACTGACGAAAAATTTCAACGCAGGCGGGTTCAGAATCATGTACTGAATCCATGGTATCAGGCTTCGCATCGATGTCCCGGACACCCCGTATATGGCGTACGTACATACACAGAACTATAATACCACAAACAAAGGCATTATGCTTAGCCCCCCTAGCGGGTTGTAGAGCTGGTCTAGGGAAGTACTACCACCATACCTATTTGTGCCGTCAAGCAGCTTGTCTGCGTTCCAGTTTCACAGATTATATTTGCCGGCATTCCAGGCACATATCCATATCCACACCTCCCCACACCCACACACCCACCATACCGTACAACACCACAGGACACACACCGCTGGAGGTCTTCTTCTTCTGCCGCTCTACCGCTAGAGGTACATGTACACCTCTGCTTGTTTTGCCAATTTCCATTGGTAGTGACCATTCACCTTCCAGTGGACCAACTGCTTGTTTCCCTATTTTTTTTGTATTTTCTTGACTCCGCTTTTTAAACAACATTTCAGCCAAAAGAAGTCAACTCCTGAACATAGACCTTCACTCAAGGCTTTTTACACACAAAAACACTATTCTAAACTAAATAGTGCCAAGCTGTTTGAAACCTTTTAAAACCCACCTTTTGTAAACGTTAAGGAAAGAGAATCAAAATTGACCAATAAATAGAAACTCATGGCGTGAATTTGGTTTCCCCACTTCCCTATTAATCATAAAAGGGAATGCGTAGATACAGCACTCGGTTCACGTACGGAATACTAAACGCGACTAATGAACGTACGCGGTACTGCTATATCAACATAATTTATAGGAAAAACACGCTATTAAAGACCCACAAATAGTCTATCATGGACCATTATAGACGCGTTTATTAAATAGGTTCCAGTGTATCTTAATACCAGACTTTTTGATGGAAACATATGTGTGTGAGTTATGGATTGGGTAGATTAAGTGAGAGAAAGAGAATAAAACGAAGCTATCGTTGCAAAGCGTGTATTCCAAGGCAGTCAGGAGACAGACAAAATACAATTTTCTTGCTCGGCAGTCGTGTCTTAGACAAGCTTGGAAAGTATTATATGTTTACACCCGTTATACTAGACCACATCTAGACCAGGTGTGGTTTAGCATAACGGGTATAAAAATTCCCCTTATGAAGCCGAGAATCACTTATTCTTCCCGTTATTGTGTTTATTTTTTTACTGGAAACCTTGGAACTTACGGAAATATTGAAAGTCAAAGTTCCAACCTTTCTCGACGTTTTTTTACGAAAACAAGTCATAACTTAAGATGCAGATATATGGCAGTGACCTTGAGTGGTAAGCTTGCGTGTTCTGTACTGAGCTCACGCAACGCGTCGTACGTCCAGCCAGTAATAGAACTCGCCCATCAAGGTGCGCTGTCACCAATTTCACGCATTATTAATTTATTATACATAAAACAAAAGGTATTTTAATAAAACACGTATACTAAAAGATTAATATTTTAATTATCCTTAAAATGGTGAAGGTTTCAGAAAAATATGCTTGATAGCTTTTGCGTAATTTTCAGTTTTTTATCCGCGCTAGACGTAACTTTACAAATTAATTTCACTATGTTATATAAACATAATCTAAAATAATCGTATATTAAAGAAAATACTCTAATTTAACATATATTTTTCCCAAATCATTAACACTACTCGTTTAGACGTAATTTTCAGTATAAATCATTAAAAGTAGGCTATCGTCGCCTTAACTTAAAAATACTCCAATGATCCCTCTGTAGCGTTGTATGCACCCATATGCACACTGTTTTGCGTGCGGTGCATTGCGCGCTGCAGTGAACAGTGAATTGTCGCACTAAAAATAAAATTCTTTTCCTACAATTATTTTTGCACAAACTTAGTCCATCTAAGTTAGTTTACTTAGTTTGTTATACAGAATTATGCGTAGATTACGGCTTCATGAAGAGTCCCATCCTGTGTATACAAGGTTTGAACAGTCACAGTATTGTTTGCCTGTTTTCGAACCCACATTTTTGGACCGGACCGAAACGTCCGGGTGATCACGACATTTGTATCTAGGTAAAGAATAATAAATAAAAACAAGACCATCATGTGTACACTTATCACCTAAAGTGGGCCATTCAACCCGACGTGTTGGCTCTTCAAAAGACGCATTGCGTACTAAATGGCAACATCCCAAGAGCAAACCATATGACTGGACAAATTGACTTAGAAGAACTTAACCTTACCCCAAGTGAAAACCAACCTTATCGTTCGAAGTAGAAAGTACAAAATGGCTTGTTGTGGAGTAAGTACGATAGTGTTGGGAAGTGACCCGTGAATGTTACGTCCCGGTTGCATAATCAGTGCTCATCTCGTATGTAGAGGAACGGACTAACTTCCTATTTAGTCTCTAAGGACTAGTAAAAGTCTAATCGAGTCCGGACGTAAGTTCTCGTGATTTATATTCGCTGGGGGTAAAGTTCTAGGTTATAAATATTGTATACTAATGTCGAGCTTTTTTATTAAAGAAACGAATACTTTTAATGTTTAATCAATGGTAGCTCTAGCTGCAACAGTAAATTGTAATACATTTTGTAAACGACAACAATTAGTCAATTACTTCTATGATTTGTTTTATAATCATTCTACGTCTCGCTCACCAATAAATTAATTCGTTTAAATGCTTTAATTTTTTTTTTTTCAAATCTTTGCGGCACACTTGGAATTTCTCCTGTATTGCGGGTGCGTTTACAAATATTTAAATTCACATACACAAATAGCAGCATTATTTGCTTTTTATTTATTAATTCAGTTTTGTGCTAATAACTGATAAAAACCCGCCAGGTGCGGGTTGGACTTGCAGAGGAAGGGTTCCGTACCACAATATTTAGCAAAAAACGCCAAACACGAAAATAACAAGTTTTTTGTATGGGGACGTCCTTTAATTTTTAACTTTACTTTATTTTTGTTATAGCGGCAATAGAAATACACAATCTGTGAATATTCCAACTGTCTACCTATTAAGGTTCATGAGATATAGCCAGCTTATAGACAGCCGGACGGATAGCCTAAGCTTAAGCGCGGGACATACACAAGTGGCGAGGGGCGCGGGCGTGCCGCTACTTCATATTTACCCTGCGCGGCCTGCGCCACGCCGCTTGTGTATGTTCCGCGCCTCATCGTTCTTATACATTTTGTATGAAATACTTATGATGAACGACGCAACGAAACGAACGAACGACGAAAACGAGCGGCGCAGCGCTCGCGCCACACCGTCGCCACGCCCGCACCCTTCCGTTTGGCACGGAATCCTAAAAAACAATTATTCTGGACGAAGATTCACAAAGATGTACAAGTACTTACTTTTATATCTATACAGATAATACTTTGACCTGTGCGTCCCGCAGATTGTCTCATAATGACCAGAAAAGAAAACTAGAACTTATGTTATTGTGCTCAGAAACTTACTACGAACTCGTCAACAAGAAACACAATTAAGGGATAGCAAACTACAACTACAGCTACAGTTTCAGAGGTCATGGGTTCATAGCAAGCTTGCAATACTAGCTGGTACAATTTACTCGTATCTTTGAGGAATTATTTCATGTAACTGGATAAAAAAAGTACTATATCTTTCATGTGCCATATTTTGTTGAAATATGTCCAGCAGTTTTGACGTAAAGTTCAAACTTATAAGCAGATGAAAATGTTTAGTTACGATTTAAATATTAAATAATCGATTAAATTATAATAGTTAGATCCTTATGTAACACATTTTCACGTTCGACCCTCAATGCCTCTGTTGCAGGTCGCGGCAGTAATGTACTATTTCTACTGAGATAAAACCAACAGCGGTAAATGGAAAACTAACATCTCAACGAAGTCACTAGGTATCTTTTATTACTTAGTTATTTTTATACCGCACTGTGATAGTTTTTACGGAGTATTTTATGGGCGAAATAGTTCTCTTCCTTGTGTGGTAATTTCACTTATTATTTTTCAAGAATACAGATTTTTTAAGTGAAAACTTCTTCTTCTTCTCGAGCAGCGTTGTGCACTTTTATTGGGATGGGTAAAAAAATTTAAACTCGCGTCAGAACGTAACCGTAAAATCCGTTGCCTAGCAACCGTCAAAGTAAATATTAAAATACATAGTCTTTGACATTACGTAGAGATTGCGAGGAAAGAAATTTTACCCATATTGATGGGTAAAAAAAAGCAGTCAAAACATACTTCATGAAAAGTGTTTATTCAAAAAGGCACAACGTTAATGTTTAAGGTTTCACTTCTGCCGGCACTCCCGGAGTGCAACCAGTTGTTTTTTTTTTCTATTCGTGATTTCATGAGACTTTCTCATGAAATCAATATAATTTAATTAAAAACAAATCCTGGTTTACGAAAGTAAGTAGTTTCACTACCCATTAATCTAAAATATTTTGTAACGCTCTGCTTTATCGGACACAGGGAAGGAGGCAAGTCTTCCCCAGACGAAATCCTTTGCTAGAAGCACTTCTATTTAGGTATGTACCTACTATATAGGTTAAGAGAACGCTAGGGATAAAGCTAAGGAACTGTACTGACGCAGTGCGCACTCATAAAATGTTCACGGGAATTTCTTACCGGTGGAAATAAACTTAACAGATTAAGTGTATTTATTTATTAGATTATTTTCAACAATTTAAAGTACTTACCTAAGTCATAAATAACAATATACGATTTTTGTTATTTTTTTTTAAGATAATTTTTCGTTTGCAAAGCATTTTATTGAAATATAAAGTAATACCCCTTCTTACTTTTACAAACAAAGTGGCTTTTCCAAAATTAACCTCAGCATTAAAGTTTTCTAATAACCCGGATTTCTTCATCAAAATGAAAACCACAAAAATCTTTACTAAGCTTGCAAGCTAAAATAAAGTTACAATTTTTGAGGTGTGCCGATGTTTAGGGTCTTTACCCTAACAGGGAATTATATTAGGAAAAGGGTATATGTCCCGGTTGCGGTCATAATTCGACCTCTTTCCGCAGTCCTTCTGAATGTGCCAAAGGATTTGATAGAGCGGTCGTATATTTCTTTATGACGAATATAAAACTGTTTTAGTTTTAGTATTATATATTATTTTCAGGTAAAAAGAAGTTTTTCTGAGTAGTTTATATCCGATTAAAGAGAAGAGTTTTTATTTTTCTTTGTGTAACTCTTTTTTATCCCATTGATAAAATGAAAAGGAGTGAAATTCAAATTCAAATTCATTTATTTGCATAAATAAGGTACAGAAGGTTGGTAAATGTACAAAATTGTTTTCTTATTCTGTAATTAATTCGGCGTGCAAATATAAAATGAAGTTATGTAATATTTTATTTAAATTAGTAACAAAGCGTGAGTTTATATGTATGTATATGATAAAACCAAACTAAAATCATGTTGTTTTAAAATAGAAAATAACTACCAATCCGCTCCTGTTTCGCACGGTTTGACAAAACATCGAGATTTCTTAGTTTGACGTAACTTTAATATTAATGTATTATACATAAATATTCCAGAATAAATTCTCTAAACGATGAAAATGAAAACCTCATCAAAATCTGTTGCGTGGTTTAAAAGAACAACGCAGACATACAGACAAACACAAAAAGCGACTTTAATTGATAATACATATATTATAGATAGAGGTATTTATTTCCAATAACAGTTCAAGTCTAACTATAGTAATTTAAAGCTTTAGCCAACAAAATTCGTACTTTCACCTTGGCAATCTAGCCCCTAAATATCTCAATAGGGGTTTAGATAAAGATAATATGTTTATTGCGTAGCTGTGTACATCAGTTCTTATTTTAAACGTAAACATTTTTATATTCAACAGTCTACCCATGTCGAATATGCGATAGTACATTACTGTGACGAACAAAGAAAAAAATTTTCAGGTGCTATCGCGCCGATATGTTCATTTTGTTTCTTCTTTACTTTAAACAGCCTTAAACCAATTCGAAATTTAAATAAAATCTTTGATAGGTTACCTCCTTGCCATGTGTTGAAGAAAAAGTTAGTTCCATTTTTAAATAACACGACAGATATGAGTTTTCATAGTAATTTATTTGGCCGCTAAACACGACAGATATGGATTTTCATACTAAGATTGCTGACCGCTCGCTCGCTTGTTTTTGACCAGAGGGCCTAGACAAATGACATTCGCTTCGGAGCGATTCTATTTCGACAATCGCTATCGCTTCAACGACATACCTACACTACGTTTCGCTATACTCTGATCCATTGGTTTCTTCGATAAAAATTACATATTGTCTCTGGTCTTTCGTTAGCAAGTTATCGTTCGAGGCTGTATGAATGGAATGATGTTAAATATTGTCTAGCTAATTTCTATTCGTTGAGCTATGATCACGTGACGTTTCGATAGCTTTTGTCAATCCCATACATTTTTGACTTTTCTACTAGCGTTGTCGCTAATCGAATGTTACTTTGTCTAGGCCCTCAGTACAGCAATTTCAATTTATCTCGAAGAAGCTTGACAAAATAATGTTCGAATTTCCAAGCATGTTTGAGAAATAGTAATTAACTTTGTACCTACATACAGATTACATAACATAACATAACATCACGCGTGTAATCCTGGAAGCGTTAGGCAGAACCGTACCTGAAGTACACCCACACTTCGCCAATTATGTTTAATGTACAGTAACCAGTGACAGGTGGCGAGCGGACACAAATGAAGACTCTGGGTTGCTACTGAGATATTCCTGATAAAAAACTTAATGACCTGGGAATCGAATACAGGACCTCACACTCAGCAGTAGCGCTTACGACCATTAGACCAACGACGCAGTCAAACTGCATCTTTAGTAACCATGTCATTTGTTATTCCATTTCACGTTAAACCCTCTTGATTTTCCAATATTACCGAGCTAATGAACCGTATTGTCTCTCCAAACACTTAATTAGGGAATATTAATTACTACCGAATCTGGGGATGTCCCTCAAGTAATTTGTTAACATCTGGTTCAGGTCATTGGTGTTACACATAAATGGAGATGGATGTCGCTTCGGTGTTCATTAAATATGTTCTTGATATATTTTAGGACGATATGATGTGTTAAGAGGTCACGTTGAGGGCGAGGGAGGGGGTCAACAAAGTGTGACATCGTGTGACAAGGGGGAACATAAGCTACTTGAGGTAATTTTTATAAAACTAAAGTATTAAAACTCAAAACTTCAACTCTAAAGAAAAACTTTAATGCATTTTATTAGTTTGATAATGAATTTGATTTATTTATTTAATTTGTGTGTTGATTATCTTGTATTTATTTCTTTTGTATTTATATGTAAGTATGTGATTGATTTCTGTTATGGGAGGTAAAGAAATGTTTTTTTATTTTTTTATTACCAACTACGTTAATATTATTTATAAGGGTAAATACACACCGCAACGTGACGCGACGCGCACTTTTTAAAGATCCGTTACATTATCGAATTTATTTACTACACATTATGGTACACGCGTTGCGCAGCACCGTATCTCGGTCTACATGTTCGCACTGAAATGATACCTTTTCGTGAAGAAAATAACTTCGATATTTGTTAAAAAGTGCGCGCAGCGTGGCGTCGCGACACGTCGCGGTCTGTACTGACCCTAAGATTCGATTAAAAATTTCAAAATATGTGACGGCATATCTGAGGAGGGGTCACATAAATGTGACCATCTGTAACAAGGACGGCTCCATAAATCATGAAATTTATGTGACGTAATTTAGGGATGGTAATAGGTAATGGTTTTTGTAACAAGGGACACATTCGGTGGCAATTAATAATCCAATGTAGGATTTAATGCGAAATGGAAAACACATAAGAAAAGAAATTTATTGTCGAATAAAATATGCCAATTATTACCGACTTTAAAAAAAAGAAGGAGGTTAAGTATTAGGAATAAAATCGTCTTCACGAAATTATATACCTACTGCTAACCTTTTATAGAATTTTTTTCTTTTAAATTTACCTACGTATAGGTTATTTCTGGTTTACTTTGTATAGGCCATTACTGGTTTGGCCTCTAGCTGAAAATCTGTTAAGTTTTTTACGAGAATCGTGAACGGTGAATTCAAGTCACGTCATACTTTAAAATCGACCGGTTCCAACCCTATTCTTGTTGCTCACAAAGCGGATGTAGGCTCTCGACGCAAACCCCTTTCATTGTTCCAGTAAAGCTGTAAGACTTCTTGACTTTGGCTCTTGAAAGTCAACATACAGCTCTGGAAGAAGGTCAAGTAAGGCCAGACAGGGTAGGTTTTTGAGATAGGGCTGTAAGGTCAGCTACCTGAACCGTTGTAGCTACAGGGATACGGTCTTAGGAGACTGCCTATAATAACTTTTGATCTGCAATCACAGATTTTGAAAAAAATGGGTAGTTTTCACAAAAACTTTTTTTGATGTCAATCGATCCTGCTTATCAAAAAACTCTATTAGATCGACTGAGGTTTGAATACTAGAAAAGTCAGAAATCGCAAAAATATATCCCTTACATTTTGTAGGAAATGAGAATAACTCTTAAGAATGTGGTAAAAATTAGACAAGGGCTATAAAAAGATAAGCACAAATAATATCAATCCTAATCCTTACAAAAAATCTAAGAAAATCTCTTTAAGATTTACATTTTCTGACACAAAATAAACACAAACTTAAGCACCTCCGCAACAAAATCATGTAACACAGCTAAACACAAAACGTAAAATACAAAGTTAAACCGAAGTTACGCTCAACATGTCTGCCAACATAACAAAGCTTATTTCGCGTCTTTCGGAACCGACTACTTAAAGGCTTCAAGACACTAGCAATTTGCGAGCGAGCTATGAGCGAGGCGATTGTGCAACGCGCTCACTGCGTATGCGTAGCGAACACGCCACGTGTGTGCAAAGGGTATTATATTGTTTTCCATAATATTATTTGTCCTATTATTGTTTTCCATAATCGCCCCCACTCATAATATTTACTTGCACTATTATCATTTATACTAATGACGCTTGCCATATCAACTTATTTGTCATAACTTTTATTTGCCATAATATTAGTTTCCATAATAACATGTGTCATAATCATTAGTTTCTATAAGTAACACATTACATAATCGACACTTGACAAACATAATTTAGAAACGTTACAGACAGATGTCCTCAGTATTGTATTATATGATATGTATTATTCCGAATGTTCATTTAAATACATACATACGTACATTTGCAAAATAGGATAGGTTAGGTTAGGTTTTCTTGTTCAGACAATAAACAGTTTGTCAAATTCGAAACGGGTAGGTTAGGTTAGGTTAGAACTGTGACCAAACAACGCGCGAAGGCGGGCGAGCGAGCGTAGCGAGCGTGCCGCGGCAGTGGCCGCCGAGTGCTAGATTTCCTCTTTTGCAAAGCAAGCATGCATGGCAGATTAGGGTAATTTTTAGGTTTTCTTGTTCAGACAGTAAACAGTTTGTAAATTCGAAACGGGTAGGTTAGGTTAGGTTAGAACTGTGACCAAACAACGCGCGAAGGCGAGCGAGCGTAGCGAGCGTGCCGCGGCAGCGGCCGCCGAGTGCTAGATTTCCTCTTTTGCAAAGCAAGCATGCATGGCAGATTAGGGTAATTTTTAGGTTTTCTTGTTCAGACAATAAACAGTTTGTCAAATTCGAAACGGGTAGGTTAGGTTAGGTTAGAACTGTGACCAAACAACGCGCGAAGGCGAGCGAGCGTAGCGAGCGTGCCGCGGCAGCGGCTGCCGAGTGCTAGATTTCCTCTTTTGCAAAGCAAGCATGCATGGCAGATTAGGGTAATTTTTAGATTTTCTTGTTCAGACAATAAACAGTTTGTCAAATTCGAAACGGGTAGGTTAGGTTAGAACTGTGACCAAACAACGCGCGAAGTCGAGCGAGCGTAGCGAGCGTGCCGCGGCAGCGGCCGCCGAGTGCTAGATTTCCTCTTTTGCAAAGCAAGCATGGTACATACTGAACTAGCATTGTTGTGCTAGTATGGGCAAATGAATATTAATAAATGTTATGGAAAACGACATTATTGAAAATAAAAAATATAGCTAATGAATTTATGGATTAAAATTATTATGACACTTGATCGATTATGACCAATGAAATTAGTGAAAATGATTTTATGTCATTTCACGATTATGGCAACTGAAGCGTTATTTCTAATGAAATTATGGCAAATAAAAGTATGGCATATAAAATTATGGCATTTTAAATTATGGCAAACATTAGTAAACCGTGTGCAAAGTGTTCGCTGCGTTTGCGTAATGAGAGCGATTGACGTGAGTGTACAAGGGAGAGCGAGACAAACAAGTGTACAATATTGTGAAAATGCGTAATATCGCGTAGTCGTTGTTAGCTCGCTTCACACCCTCGGAGAGCACGTTCACAAATCGCTAAAAACACGCTGGCAAATCGTCGTTATTCCGGCGTACTTGACACTCACAGAGAGGTCATTTTACGTTTGTTGACCTCATTTATTATTTCAGAGCTTCATTTGTTTCTTGTTAGTGTTCACACCAAATGGATATCAACACTAATAACCATTAATTTTACGAAATGTGACCCTTGTGGTTTTATATTTGAAGCTCCGCCTGGATATAGCTGTAAATACTATAACTAGAAAGTCGCGATGACGCTACTTGAACATGTAGTGAACAAATAATAAAATGTTTCGCACTTTGCCATTCCGTCTTGCAGTCTACAAACAAATAAGTCTTCAAATGATTGAAACTACGTTATATCTGGCGCCAGATTTATTAAGCACTAGCTTCGACCAGCGGCTTCACCCACGCGATATCCTTATTAAAGCCAACTCCCACGGTGCGCCATATCGCGGACGCGCACCAGCCCGCACGAGGACGCACCGCCACGCACGCGTACAACGCGCGTCTGCGCTACCACGCACGCTAGGTTTCCCACGGTGCGTCGTGCGCGTGCGTCCGCGATATGGCGCACCGTCGGAGGGCGGCTTTATAAATATAGCCTATGTTACTCAGTGATAATATAGCATTCTACTGGTGAAAGAATTTTTAATATCGGTCCAGAAATCGTTGAGTTTATTCATTACAAACACAAATTCAAATATTTTGTGTTTATATTATTAGTGTAGATGAATTCTCCGAAATGCCAAGGAATGCTGTTTGTACTTACACATTTGACCTACGAGGAAGTCTCTCCAAGTTACGGAAACTGTAATCAACTGCTTCATAAGTCATTTAATTAAATTTCCGGGTATTTGACTGCTCTAGGTACGGAGCAACAGTCTTCTGCGCTGTGTTAAATTCCCGCATAATTCAGGTATTAGTTACTACATAGTACAAAATAGCTCATTTACACGAGCAAATAGTTTCTCAATCGAATATGAGATTCATCGAATATGTGAAGTGTGTTTTCGATTATGTGACTCACCGATATGTTGTGTCCAAATAAACATTATTCTTTCTTTCTGATTTTCGAAAGCAGATCAAAAAGAACTTGCAGTCAGGTACTCGCATCTCAAATACCATAAAAGATAGAACTTTCTTTAATGTCAAATCACTACTCGAGAAAACGGTCTGGTGAGTCCCAACTAGATGAGATTCTTGCATGGAGAATCTCTAATAAAGAAAAGAAAGAAAGAGAAATATTTTATTTGGGAATCGTGTTTATGAGTCTTAAACCTCGGTCACACACAGCGAGTTCTACATATCTATACAGCGACGAAACAACCTGTAGCATGGGCGTGTAGTCTGGAGCGGTGCCCTAAACGAAATGGCTACTCGCAGCTAGTATGTCACACACAGCGATTCACGCGGTGAGTGCGCATTCGAAGAGAGTATAATTGAACATGCTCAATTAAATGAATGAATCTATTCGCAGCGCAGAATAACAAAAAATACCGATACCTAGTTGGGAATTGAACTTACAACCACTGGTTTTCAAAGCAATCGTCCAACAGCTTAGTAATTCGCTATTGGCCTGTCATACAGTGAATTCTCGCTGCGAGTATTCGCTGTGTGTGACCGAGGCTTTTAATATACACTCGAGAGCAATGAATCCGGGTCACTTAAAGAATGTTAAAAATCTCGGAAACTAAAAATGATAGGTTAATGCAATAAATTGTATTTAATAGACAATGTAATACTCCTTAAATGAAAGTAAAAAAAATATGAGTCACCATACATTTTATTAACACAAAATTACATAAAGAAAAAAACTGCTGATCTCTCCTTAAAACAAAAATAGGAAACATGAAATTTTTGAACTTTATTACGATTTTCTTGAATTTTAATACTTCGTATTGCCTCCTCGTGCTTCCATTACTGCGTTTACGCGGTTTGGCATGCTGTACACCAAGTTCCTTATACGATTTTGGGGAATATTCTCCCATTCCTCTGTGAGAGCAATTTTGAGCTCACGAAGCGTGATTGGGGGAGGGTTTCGTTGTTTTACGCATCTGCCTAGCTCGTCCCAAGCATGCTCGATCGGGTTGATATCCGGGCTGCGCGCTGGCCACTCCATACGAGTAATGTTCATCTCTTGAAGGTAGTCATTCACAATCCTACCTGTATGAGGTCGGGCATTGTCATGCATAAATATAGCATCCTCACCTAAATTGACCATAAATGGACCAACGTGATCATTGAGGATTTCTTCCACATATCTTACGCTAGTTATAGAGCCGTTTTCTATGATCACCAGCTCTGTGCGACTTTCAGAAGAAATTCCGGCCCACACAAGTACAGACCCACCACCGTAGGCTACTTTTTCTTCGATGCATGCTTGCTTGAATCTTTCCCCTGGTCTTCGATACACTCTGTGTCTTCCATCGTGCTTGTAGAGCATAAATTTTGATTCGTCGGAGAACATAACTTTTGACCAATCTTCAATACTCCAATTTACGTGGCTCTGGGCATATCTTAGTCTTGAAATACGATGCCCACGCTCCAGTTTAGGGCCGTTTGCAGGTCTAAGGGGTTTTAAGTTAGATTCAGCAAGCCGACGTCTTACTGTCCATGCACTTGGGTTACTTCCTCCGAGGCGTCGAAACTGATTTGTGAGTTCAGTTCCTGTGAGAAAGCGATTTCGAAGCATGGTGTTCACCAAGTATCGGTCTTCTCGTGCTGTGGTACACCTGGTTCTGCCCGTTCCTGGTCTGCGTAGGTTAGAACCAGTTTCTTCGTAACGTCGGAGAACTCTTTGTACTGTTGACAGCGACACACCGACAGTCCTGGCTGTATCGCGCTGACTCCGGCCGGTTTCCCGCATTGTAAGTATTCTGGTGCATTCTTCAGGCGTAAGCGACATAATTTCAGCTTGAATAATGAATATAGAGCACTATCAACATGGTTTATGTACCCACATAAATGACAGATTACAAACAAAAGCAAAACCAAATGCTGTAATTTCGTAGTTCCATCTTCGAAAGTGGCCCTTTTTCAAATTTGATTTTTTTATGATATAACTTTACAATAACTAAGAAGTTTTAATACCTTCATTTAAGGAGTATTACATTGTCTATTAAATACAATTTATTGCATTAACCTAGCATTTTTAGTTTCCGAGATTTTTAGGATTCTTTAAGTGACCCGGATTCATTGCTCTCGAGTGTAGTTATTCCGGTTATGTATGTTTGTAATCACAATTTATATAAATCATTTCAAAGGAGTTTGTTTCAAATACCCATGATAAGCTGGAGAACTACCATAAACATTTTCCTTCAATTTTCAACTTACAATGAAAAGCTGGTAAAAATTAAATTAAATACGATGAAAATGGAGTTTTCTTTTGTGAACTAACTCAATTATTTTGCCCGTCACCGTAACTCTAATTTATGGTTTGTGAAGCCAGGTAAGATCATTTAATACGTAAGTTATTCAGGTCATAAAGTAGAGTATAATCGACCGACCTCGCCTGAGGTCACTAGTTGAGTTAACTGCTAGAAGTTATGGGTTCTACGACCGTGATTTGAACATAAAAATACGTTTTATACTGTTATTGTTTTAAAGATGAAATTGGATGTTGGTAGCTAATTGAAGTGACCGGAGTCACCCGGAGTCTTGTTGGACGTAGAAACCGGCCAAGTGCGAGTCGGACACGAAGGGTCCGAAACAGAAAAAGCCATGTTTCTTGTATGACCCCCTTTAATGTTTAACTTTATTTTATTGAAGTGAAAACTTCTTTAGCCCGGTTGTGCACTTTTTTGGGATGGTTAAAAAATATTAAACTCGCGTCAGGAAGTGACCGTAAGATCCGTTGTCTAGCAACCGACAAAGTAAATATCAAAATAAATGGTCTTTGACATTACGAGGTAAGAAATTTTACCCATATTGATGGGTAAAAAAAGCAATCAAGTTTTCACTTCTGCCGGCACTCCCAGAGTGCAACCCGTTGTTTTTTTTAAATTACTTTTCGTTATAGTGGCAATAGAAATACACAATATTATGTGAAAATTTTAACTGTCTACTTATTACGGTTCATGAGATACAGCCCGCTGACAGACAGAGGGATGGACAGTGGAGGCTTAGTAGGGTTCCGTTTGGTACCCTACGGGTACGAAACCCTAAAAACCATTATTATAACATTACATTAACATTATTTTAATTTAATTTTGTTTTTGTTTAACCTTTCTCGTGTGTTTAAGTCAATCTGAAAGTCTAGACAAAAGGACCTTCTAACAGCGATAAAGATGGTGGAAACGTCAAAAAAATATTATTCTTCTTTCCGTGTGGTTAGTGACTAACCTGGTGTCAAAGTTTTAAAGCCGCCCATGGGCTTCAGACGAGGCTTCACATGTCGTCGAGAAAACCTCTCAGGGATGGCCCACACAGGCGCACGCACCTTTGACTTTTCCGATTCATGTGCGTATTGTATAACGGTGAAGGAAAATATCTAGAGGAAAAATTTATTAGACTGACATAAGCTACCAAAAAACATAAATCAATCCTATTGATAGTAGTTGTAGAAATACAAAATACTTTGAAAACGATTGCCACTGGTCCAGGCCCTCTGATCCGAAGTTTTACAGCTAGGGAAGGTCGCTCAGGGAGATAAGCAAAGAGCTATGCTTGGAGTCTCTCTGAGGGATGGAATCCGGAACGAGGTGATCCAGCAGACAACCAAAGTTGTTGACATAGCTCACAGAGAAGCAAGCTGAAGTAGCAATGGGCCGGCCATATTAGCCGTAGAGCCGATGACCGTTGGGGTGGACGTGTTCTTGAGTGGAGACCGCGAATCGGCAAATATAAGGCAGGACGCCCTCAGGCTAGGTGGAGCGAGGATCTTCGCAGGGTGGCTGGTAGCAGCTGGATGAGAGTTGCTGAGAATCGAGCTGGATGGTATGTAATTGGAGAGGCCTATGTCCAGCATTGAACTGCTATAGGCTGTTAATGAAACTTAATTGTTTTTTTTTATTCACCTTAAAGTCGAAATTGGCTTAAATGCGAAAATCCGGTGATGGATCTACCATAGACTCTCGAGGCAATATAATTCTCCATGCGATGACGTCGCTAGCCTATTATCTTAGCTTTGTACACGACCCATATTGCACTAAAAGCCGCTTTCACATGAATTAATCTCGTTTAGCAGGAACAAAAGATAGTGCATTCTGCTAAACTTAAAACGAGCGTTTGAAACACTACTGATACTGTTCTATCACATTTATTGAACCTTTGATTTTGCATCACTATTAAAATCACAGTGACCTTTATTCCCATTACAATACGGTTGCAGTTGGGTGCCTTCCATTGACAAATCTGTCAAAATCACAGTGAAATCTATTCTCATTACTATAAGGTTGCTACTGGGTTGCTGTTATCGGAGGTAAATAAACAGTGAAAGAACAGTGAGTACTCAAGTTTTACATTTATTTTTTACTAGCTGCCCGTCCCGGCTTCGTACGGGTAAGCACTTATTCACGGGCGCCTACATACATACATACCTACCTACCCTACCCTACCTACTTACCTACCTACCCTACCTACCCTACCTACCCTACCTACCCTACCTACCCTACCTACCCTACCTACCCTACCTACCCTACCTACCCTACCTACCCTACCTACCCTACCTACCCTACCTACCCTACCTACCCTACCTACCCTACCTACCCTACCTACCCTACCTACCCTACCTACCCTACCTACCCTACCTACCCTACCTACCCTACCTACCCTACCTACCCTACCTACCCTACCTACCCTACCTACCCTACATACCCTACCTACCCTACCTACCCTACCTACCCTACCTACCCTACCTACCCTACCTACCCTACCTACCCTACCTACCCTACCTACCCTACCTACCCTACCTACCCTACCTACCCTACCTACCCTACCTACCCTACCTACCCTACCTACCCTACCTACCCTACCTACCCTACCTACCCTACCTACCCTACCTACCCTACCTACCCTACCTACCCTACCTACCCTACCTACCCTACCTACCCTACCTACCCTACCTACCCTACCTACCCTACCTACCCTACCTACCCTACCTACCCTACCTACCCTACCTACCCTACCTACCCTACCTACCCTACCTACCCTACCTACCCTACCTACCCTACCTACCCTACCTACCCTACCTACCCTACCTACCCTACCTACCCTACCTACCCTACCTACCCTACCTACCCTACCTACCCTACCTACCCTACCTACCCTACCTACCCTACCTACCCTACCTACCCTACCTACCCTACCTACCCTACCTACCCTACCTACCCTACCTACCCTACCTACCCTACCTACCCTACCTACCCTACCTACCCTACCTACCCTACCTACCCTACCTACCCTACCTACCCTACCTACCCTACCTACCCTACCTACCCTACCTACCCTACCTACCCTACCTACCCTACCTACCCTACCTACCCTACCTACCCTACCTACCCTACCTACCCTACCTACCCTACCTACCCTACCTACCCTACCTACCCTACCTACCCTACCTACCCTACCTACTTACCTACATACATACATACAAACCTACCTACATACTTTACCAACATACATACCTACCTACTTGCATACCTACCTACCTACCTACCCTACCTTCAACTACCTATCATAAGAACCATCTCCATACTATAACAAACACAACAGAAAAAAAAATAAGCCAAATCGGTCAAGCCGTTTTCATGTTATGTCGTGACAACGGAAAACGGGTTTCATTTTTATATATATAGATTGCAGAACAGCAGTGATAGCCTAGTGGTGTAACTATCTGACTACCAAGTCATAGGTCTCAAGTTCGAACCCAAGGCACGGACCTCTGACTTTTCGGATTAATGTGCGTATAGTATAATTATCACTTGCTTCAAAAACGGAGAACGAAAACATCGTGAGGAAACTGGCATGACTGAGAGATATTTATCGACGGCATGTGAGGTACCATTCTGTACCCGACCGCAGGAGGCAACTGGAGGCGCATGTCGCGGCACCACCTACCCTTGGACCTCTGACTTAAGGTACATCCTTAAGTCCATGTCAGTCCATGGGTAGCATAAAAACTTTGATACCTGAAGGCCAATTCTCATACATACAAAACGTTCACAGTCAAGTCGCAATCTGTCAAACTTGTAATTGGCCATATCTATATTCTATACTAATATTATAAAGAGGAAAGATTTTTTTTTTTTGTTTGTTTGTTTGTACCGAATAGGCTCCGAAACTACTGGTCCGATTTGAAGAATTCTTTCAGTGTTAGATAGCCCATTTATCGAGTAAGGCTATAGGCTATATATCATCACGCTAAGACCAATAGGAGCGGAGTACCAATGAAGGATGTTTCAAAATCGGGGTTTTTTTTTGCTTTAGCCCAAAGTAACCATTCCACGCGGACGAAGTCGCGGGCAGAAGCTCTAGTTTTATATAAACTATTACTTACTGTAACCATTTAGCTGTAAGTTTTCCTAAAAATAAAATAAATAAATAAACTTGTCAAAAATGTTGGTAATTTGATTGTATTTTTGACAGATTGTGAATGAGATTAGAATGCGAACGTTCTTAAAAATTACGGGATTCGCACCCTGGTTAGTCACTATTAACACGAAAAAGAAGAAAGAAGTTAATTATTGCAATTTAAATTACTTTCTCATCAGCCATTCATTCTCTAGCTAGACGAAACAATGTAGTACTAACACCGCATATTATTCCACTGAAACCTAAATTCGACTAAAATGTCCTGTAATTGAGTAGATTAGGTTACATAGAGGACTGAATTACGAAGGTAATGTCTTGTGGCGGGGCGCGCTACATTTTGTACGCCCTCGAGTAATGGCACTTTTGTATTATTTATGTTATTATTTTCAGTTGAAGAGCTGTGTTTTCTTTTTCTCTCTAAATTGTATTATTTAATTTTTATTCACATTTTTTTTACCTATTGTAGACCAAAATTTACAGGTAATTTTTCTACATGTTTTTACTAGAATCTTACTATGTTTGCTATCTTAAAAATATTTCGTGTTATTTCCGTAAAAGATTTCGGTCTTGCAGTTTCCACTAGATTTATAGCCAAATTCCCGAGGAACATACCTGCATAAAAGTATGCCAACTATGTCATAAATGTTATGGTGCAGTCGTATCTCATATCGCATCATATTTTTGCCACAAACAACTCGTATTATTTAATGCTGACACAGTATGAATCATAAAATCATTTACAATGTTAAGCTTCTACATAAAGGCAGCGATTGGGCGGAAAACCTTTAAAAGTGAGATTTAATTGTGGGAAATATTTAACTGATCCTCTTAAAACTTATTGACCTTCTAAGGATGTAAGCTTTTTTAAATGATTGAATCTCTTTTTAACTTTCTCGCCTTTTCCCTTAATTGGTCGCAGTAACTAAGGTAGGGTACGCCGACCAAACTTAGGTTAGGTTAGGGATAGAATTATCACCAACCGCTTGCGAGCCGATCAAAATTCAAATTCAAAATATTTTATTTCACATAAACCAACAAGGGCACTTATGAAACGTCAGAAGCTAGGTGCACGGTTCCAAATGGTCGTTTCCTATGGAGAAGAGCCGGCAAGAAACTCCACGGTTACTCTTTTAAAAATAATAAATTGGTTTTTACAATCGATTTTTTTAAATTACAGTGATAATAGGTATGAGAGCACAGTGTAGGCCTATCAAAAAGTACCAGATACTTAGCAAAATAGAAAATGGACCACAGATATACAGTCTGTTAAGCCTTCACACAAGGTTCTCACATTCACAAAGTCTAGAGGAAAAGAATCTACCCATATAAAAGATAAATAAAATAATAAAAATCTATTTAAACCAAATGCATGATCGAGCGGAGCGAGCGGTGCCGCAGCAGCGACCGGAGAGCGCTACACCCAAGTTGGTCGCAGTTACTTGGCTAGGTATTTAGTATTTTTAGGACCCCAAAATAAGAATTATTTGAGAGGTTCACAAAAAGATGCGCAATTATTATGTGTATTAGAGTGTTCATTAATATTTTAGGAGCGCAAAATGAGTGTTATTAGAGGTTCCAATAAATACATACCATTTAAAATTACCCAAACTAGCAGAGATGTTTTGCTGGTGTTTTGCGTACTTTAAGAAAAAATTTTTTTTCCTCTGAGTACATAGAACATAGAGTTGAGCTGAGCGTGCTCGGGTACAGCTTAATCTCTCAATAAAAAAGTCTCAATAAAGATTACACAAGAAACCTATTTAGGGACAGAATATTATAGCAACAAAATGAAATATTAGACGTCTTTATACCGTATCGCGATCAAAGTTACCTCCCAGAGAGATGCCGAAGCAATTTTTCACGAATGACAGGGTTATTACGTGTATGTACATTATCTTGGTTTAAACGTTTTCCTTTGATCATGTCAATCTAGTTTGCTGTGCAACGCTCGGGGCGAAGTAATTGTTGCTTCACACTGGTTTACAAAACGCTGAGATTCAATTAAAAAAAAAAAAAAAAAACAAAATATTTTATTTCACATAAACCTACATGGGCACTTATGAAAGGTCAGAAGCTACGCACGGTTCCAATTGGTCGTTTCCTATGGAGAAGAGCCGGCAAGAAACTCCACGGTTACTCTTTTAAAAATAATTGGGTTTTACAATATTTACAACAAAAAAAAAATATAAAAAATACAGTATTATTAGGTATGCGAGGACAGTGTAGGTCTTTCAACAAGTACCAAGTATGTACTTAACAAAATAGAAGATGGTCAACAAGTGTACAGTCCACTAAGCCTACAGCGTTCTCACATTCACAAAATAGAAAAGAATCTATATAAAAGATAAATAAATTAATAAAAATAAAAACTATTTTAAACGAAATGACATGATTGCTATTACAACTGTAACAAATCTGAATAATTAACATGTCCACAAAAGTCACTAATAAAGAGTTGAAAATTAAATAGTAGGTATATAATGTCAAATAAAATTATGATTATGTCAAGGAAGGATGTAAATAAAACAAAAATATAACCATGGTAATTTGAGAGCAGTTAATAGAATCTTACATATTTTGCCGTTAATGAGGTACCAGGGAAGCCACATGTGCAGAGGGAATTATTGCCAAACTTCTTTGTCTTCAACGTAGTCTTTAATTTTATAATATGCTTTCCTGATAAGGACACGTTTGATGTGGGTTTTGAACTTCCCATCGCTAAGTTCTGTAACCGACTTTGGCAACTTGTTATAAAATCGGATGCTGTTTATAAGAAATGACTTGCTTGTTTTAGTTAATCTAAATTTGGGTATCACAATTTCATGTCTACTACGTGTATTTATATTATGGAAATCGCTTCTTATTTTGAAAAGTCCTAAGTTTTTCCGAACATACAAAATATTTTCTAAGATATAAAGAGAAGACAGAGTCAGTATATCAATTTCTTTGAATTTGTTTCTAAGAGACTCGCGATAATCGCAATATCAAAGTAATGTCAGTGGGAAGTCTTGTGATATTATGTTTGTGTTAATATCGCTGAAGGAGTACCTAAATGCTTTTGCTTTGCTTATGGACAACTTACAAACAGGTACGTTTTATTTAATTTGAGATCTTACTGAACAAGATTTGAATGTATAAATTAAAATTTCTGTAAAATTTCCCGCAAAAATGGGCAACATTAAATTAATATGCATCACTTAAGGGGTGAAAAGAGAATGGTAGGTAATCCAGTTTTTAAATAAATCAGAAATAGACACATATTTTGGATTTGAGTCGAGGTTCAAATTATATACTTGATCATCGTTCTAGAACAGTGTTTCCCTGAAATAAGATAATTATTTCATAACATACCATCACACCTTGTTTACCCGAAGGGTTGTGCAGAGGTGTACCTGTAGCAGGTACACCCAAATTTCGCCAGTTATATTTAAGAGGGTTTACGTTGTAAGGCATTTCATACAAACTTTCAAGCCCTTATTTTTCGAAATGACTGAATCGATTTTAATGAAACTTTATACACATATGCAGGGTACAAAGGACTAAAAACTTAGTTAAGAACATTTTCAAAATGTCTTATTTCAAAGCAGATAACTGGAAATCTCTGTTTGTATGGAAAATTAAAAATCGGTCTAATTTGGCTGTAACACTATTTTTCGAAAATGTTCTTAACTAAGTTTTTAGACCTTTGTATCCTGCATATGCGTATGAAGTTTCATTATAATACGTTCAGTCATTTCGAAAAATAAGGGCTTGAAAGATTGTATGAAAAGCCGTACGACGTAAACCCTCTTAAGTCCCATGCAATAGGGGGCGAGCCTATTGCCATCAACCGTACATCGTATTTCTGTACATTAAAAAAAAAGTAATTGCTATGAGTAAGTCTATTAAATTTAATAAAACTAGGAATACTTCATTTTTCCGTTTTTCAAAATATCGTTTTTAATGGAGTTCTTGGTCTCCTCAATTAATCTCTGTGAAGGAATTCAATTAAAACGAGGTTATTTTATTTTAATTACGCCTGAGATAATTTTTAATTTAGCGAGTGTTCCTAAGCTGTTTGGGTAAAATATTATCTTGTGAAGGTATTCAACAAAGATAATTAAGTAGGTACTACATAATTACGCATCGTTGATTGTCTCGTTGGTCTAGTGGTCGCAAGCGCTACTGCTGAGCATGAGCTCCCGAGTTCCATTCCCGGGTCGGGCAAAGTGTTATTGGGTTTTTCCATCTGGAATTTCTTAGTGGCAGCCTGGCTGCGTTTGTGCTCGGTTGATGGCCCTATTATATGGAGCTTAAACTTATCGGGCGAAATTAATGTGGGTGTACTATTGGTACACCTCTGCGCAGCCCTTTAGGAAAACAAGGCGAGATGTTATCTTATGTTACATAATTACGGGCACGTTGTTTTACGGAAGTCAGGTTTATTATTTTATCAATTGGCATTCGATAATTTTTTTCTGATTCTGGCCACTGCATTCATAATTTTATTTATCAATGCACAACAGCAGTGATAGCCTAGTGATGTGACCGTAGCCGTTGAACTGCCAAGTCAAAGGTCTCGAGTTCGAATCCAAGGCACGCACCTCTGATTTTCGTATTCATGTGCGTATTGTAATTATCACTTGCTTCAAAAACGGTGAAGGAAAACATCATGAGGAAATCAGCATGCCTGAGAGATATTTGTTATTCAACTCAGCCTATCGCAGTCCACTGCTGGACATAGGCCTCTCCCAAGCTGCGCCACAACACCCTGTCCTCCGCCTTCCGCATCCAGTCTGTCCCAGCCACTTTCTTAAGGTCCTCGGTCCATCTAGCTGGGGGGCGTCCCACACTACGCTTGCCGATATGCGGTCTCCGCTCTAGGACTCGTCTGCTCCATTTGTTTGTGCTTAACTATTCCGCGCGCCAGCCGATGCTCGGCGTGGCAACACGCCGTGTTCGAGTTCGCGACAAGTCAATCGACATCCTGAGGAGCCTCGTTAAAGCGCAGGCCACACCGCCAGCTTAGCGGGCGGAGCGGGCGAAGCGAACGAAGGAAACTATACAAACTACGCGAAATATTGTAGCTCGCGGTGTGAACCGAAGTATGTAAAGAGGTGAAACGATGTTCGCCCGCCCCGCCCGCCCGCCCGGTTAGCTGGCGGTGTGGCCTGCGCTTAAGAGGTGAAACACGTGGCGATTTCTAACAGGGTTTTTATGACTCTTTTGGAATAGTTAAGCGGAATAGGTTACTAAATATATCTACGTCTATTGTATTTTATATTACGCACACAAAAATGAGTGAATTTTTCTATATCAATATTGTTGTATTTGTAATTCAATACACATCGTAGTAATATCGACCGGGACCGCTCTGTGCAGTGTGTTATGCATTCCAATTTGCGGAGATATTTCTGTTCTATTTTGCTTTGTCGAAAGAATTTTTAAATTAATAAAGTTTTGTATTGCGCTGCAATTATTAAAATGGTTGCAGTGCAATACATTTTTTTTTTTGGTTAACGTGTATTTTACGTAATAATAACAAACAACTATTCTTAACAAACAAAATGTGATAAATGGAGTCCTACAGGGGGAGACATTTGCCCAATAGTGGCATTAGTTTGGTTTATTTTGCTGCAAATACTTTTTTCTGTAAATCATTTATCGTTAGACCTTCGAATCCCGGATCATTCTCAAGAGGTACTTCCCTTGAAATGATCGGAAAACGGTAGGTAATCTTGGGCTCTTATCTTGACCAGTCATGCTTTTGATCTTTATCATAAGAGAATCGTGTACATTCCGTATCGAGTATGAACCTAGATGGGTATAAAAGTAGGGGAAGACTAAAGAAACGGTAGATGGACTGTGTGAAATATGAAATGGCTAGAACAGGGGTGTGACTACCGAGATGACGACTAATAGAGAAGTCCCTTCTTCTGCCTAGCCTTTTCCCCACTATCTTGGGGTCGACTTCCAGTCTAACCGGATGCAGCTGAATACCAGTATTTTACATGGAGCGACTGCCTATCTGACCTCCACAACCCAGTAACTGGGTAAAACGATACCCCTTGGTAAGACTGGTGTCAAACTTTCGGGGTTCTGACGACTCGTAACGACTATCAAAGATCGACGAATGACAGCCGGGACCAACGGCTTAACGTGCTTTCCGAGGCACGGAGGATTCACGGTACGTGAAGATGGTCACCCATCCACTGTCAACCCCGGCAAGCGTAGCTTAACCTGATGGATCGACTGGTGTGGCTTGTTATTACTTAGCCACGAGCTCCTCGATGACAAATAGAGAAGTATGGAAGAAAAATTCATGTTCTGCCGACCCGAAATAAATTGAGATAAAGGCAATAGAATGATGTTACCGCGTCTCGTTTTAGTTCGAAACTGGTACAAGGTTTCAAACGTGCCCCAAGTTTTCGGAAGCGATCGTCTTGGGCACACCGTACATACTGTCTCTTGTAGTTGTCATTTAGCAATACTTAGTTAAACTATAGATAGGTTAAATGCAACTAAAAGATGCATTATAAGTTAAAAAAGTAGGACATACCTACGCAACATTCAATCTTCAAACACGATGTCACACTATATTAAATGACACGAGAAAGTAGATAGCATGTCGTAATTAGGCACCGGGAGTGAAAGAGAAACAAGCATATTATGTTGCTTCCGTTGACGCCAGCGTGACACTGAGTTAAGGTTTGCTAACTAGCCCAGGTTGAACCACACTGCGAATTTCGTATAACTTCAATCAATCTGTCTAGCCTTTTCTGTTGATTATTGGGTAATACGATACTCTTTGGTAGGACTTGTTGTCAGACTTTTGTGCTTCTGACGACCCGGTATGACTGTCTACGATCTACGGATGACAGCCACAGTAGAGTGCGTATGACCTATATACCTCTTTTTATTTTACTTTAGATATCATTGGGTAGTAGCGTGCTCTTCCCTGCTAATAACAACAATTTGTAATAACCGCAAAACGAGTAAAAATGCCAATTTTCCCCTCGATCAGTTTTCGTAGTATGCCTATACATTAGTAGACTTTATCGGGCTTATCAAGTGTCCGTGTTTTATCTATTTATTTTATTATTTATGTACACACACATAACTTCTGTGTTCTTGTTTGATAGGTCTAGAAATTGCATAAAGCTAAGGTACTTAGTGAATTAAAATAAGGTACATCATGCCTGTATTCCCCGAAGGCTTAAACAGAGGTGTACTTATAGTACACTCACATTTCGCTAGTTATGTTTAAGTCCCATGTAATAGGGGGCGAGCCAATTGCCATCAACCGGGCACAAATCGAGACTCCGGGATACCACTGAGAAATTCCAGATGCAAAAACCCAACAACACTTTGCTCGACCCGGGATTCGAACCCTTCTAGTGAATTAATTAATTATGAATGGGCCCTAATAAAATAAATACATCTTACCAAGAAGTGGACTTAATATACAGTACCTACGTTAAGACCGCTCCTTGGTACCAACAGGTTGTCATAAGACCATGCCATTATATTTAGGTAATGGATTAGCAAACCCTCTTGTACCTGCGAGTGAATAGTATAGTGTTTCTAATCAAACTGACACATTTGATCGAGTGTTCCAAGAGCCGAACATTAATGGCGACCTCAATAAGGCCATCTAAGTCGTAATATTTCAATATGTAGGAAAAAATGAGAAATAAATATTTTACTAGATGAGTTATAAAAACTGACCAAGTGCGTTCCGTACCACCGTTCAATATTCAACACTACTTTTATTTTTAAATAGTCTAGTATATAGACACGTTTGTTGTATGAGACCCTCTAACTTTAACTTTATTGAATTTTTTGTTGTTATAGCGGCAATAGAAATACATAATACACACACGTCACACACGTACATTGTTTCTCAAAATACAGGTTATAAACTAATTTGACAGGCAGAATTAAAAAAAAAATACCTACCGATTTTACATTTACATTAACTGTATAACTCTCTACCCACTGATAGTTGCTGTAAGTTCTATAATTTTTGATAAATAAATATTAACATTTTTAAATATTTCTTAAAATAAAAAGAATGAAAAAACATTTAAAAAAATATGAAATAGAGGTTCGCCGGTGTCGAGAACAGGGACCAAGCTACAAAGCTAGGGCTGAGCTTATGTAAGTCGAGCTTCTTGTTAAATGCCGGTTGTTTTTTAAGAGACAGGAACCTTCTCACAATGCGGGCCGTATCGAGGAGTACTGCCTTCTGAATCAGACCCTTGATCCAACCGCCTAACGAGAGTCTCGAGGGATGTTGGTCGAGGATTGGCCGTTACGACAATCGGCACAATGATACCCGAGCTCACATTCCACGTGTCGTCAATCTCGTGTGCCAAGTCGAGATATTTTATTTGTTTCTCTTTCATTTGGCACCCATCGGGTACGGAACCCAAAAAATTACTATCTACTACTACTCTGCCTAATATTCTGGGGAAAACAGGTGCGGTGTCATGTTGTTAATATTTATGTTGGTTGACGTAAAATTATGACATGTTTAATTTCCTGTGACGTTATATGAAATTGTAGACGTTCTGGATCACGAGCAAAATTACCTTCACCTGTACGAATGATACGTAACTAAACATAGCCAGTTATATTCATAAAGAGATGTTCTTTTTTGGGGAATCAGTTCATTATAGAATTTTATTTCTAATACGGTAGGTTTTTATTTTTTATTTTTATTCGTTGAGTTAAACAAATGACGGCATTTTGCGATTTACTACCCTATATGCTACTACACATTATTTTAAAACTTTAGAACGTATGTGTCACGCATGTGACTTTAAAATGTGGAAATCAAATGTATTTTCGTATCCCAAATTGCAATGCAACCTTGTTTTATTTTCAATTTCTTTCTCCCGTAAGAAGGGATCTCTCATGATCTACCTTCGCAAAGTGCGAAGCGACGTGACATGCGAGGAAATTAGGTTATGTGTCGATCACAATCAGCGGGTCTAGCACGATCGTGCGAGTTAAACGTAGTAAGCTCGCTGGCATTCCCGAACAGAGTATTACTTATTTAATTCTGCGTATTGCGCTAACCCGCTATCTAATTACGCAACACATTTTCGTAAACGGTTCCGATTAATTTGTTTCATTTTGACAGTTCAACAACATTCATTGCGTTATTTACGTTGCTGAGCAGAATTTATTTTCGAACTTTTGAAGCAATGGATTAGCAATCGGTTTCAAAACGATTCAGATTCTGATTGATCGTGTATGACGTAATTAGGGTACTGATTAGAGTTCGTTGATTGTAAAGAGAGAATTTACTAAGGGACACAAAAGATAACGTAAACATTTACCAACATGTATTTGCTTTGTAAACTGACATGGCCATAATAATTAGGTAGTTTTTTTTTTTAATTCCGTACCTCAAAAGGAAAGACGATACCCTTATTAGGATCACGTGTGTTTGTCTGTCTGGCTGGCTGTCCGTCAATAAACTGAGCCAAAACTTTAAAAAAAATACAGAGGATGGTTCTTTACTCATAGATTACAGGAAAACCTATAAGAAGTCTATGGTCTTCGAATCATATGGTAAATCTCACAATATTGTGTGCACAAACTTACACTTGCAGTTGGAATGCATTTGCAAACTTAGCATTGTAGTTGAAAAACATGTTCTCCCACAGGTTTTTCAACTACAATGTTAAGTTTGCTCTTGGGTTGTTGGAATGCATATGAAACTTAACATTGTAGTTAAAAAACCTGTTCTCCTACATGGTTGTCAACTACAATGTTAAATTCATCGCAACTACGGAACCCTTCATCGTTCGTGGTCCGACACGCACTTGGCTGGTTTTTTCTCCGAAAGTAAAAAAAATAATAATACCACCCCATCGGCTATAGCTTCGTTAAAGGAAAACTCTACAAGGTCGTCCATCAAAAGTTTTTTTTTAAAAGGTTGGGGCAGAGTGGATGCGGAAGGCGGAGGACAGGTTCTTGAGAGGCGTATGTCCAGCAGTGGACTGGATAGGTTGAGTTTAAGTGAAAATAATCTGAAAAGTTTACTAAAGATATTATAATAAACAATTTTGAAACACAAAGCTTTCTATGCTAAGGAGATCAAAAGTCCTTGACATTTTCTTCATGAACTTTTATGCGATAGCGCCACAATTTGGCCCAACTATTCACATCCATTTCGGTAAGCATGATAACTCATTATCACCAAGTTATCAACGCGTAGGCGTAACTAAGGATTAACTCACGCATAGTGGATTCCACATGAATAAAACTAAGTAGAAATGTACAGAAGTTTCACTGTTCAAGGTAATGAAAATTTGTTAATTGACTAAGGCGTGACTTCGCAGATAACCATTATAAAATACAATAGATGACGTATATTTAGTAACCTAATCCGCTTAAACTGTGCTCACTCTGCGTTCGGCGCTTGTCGTGGCAACCTCGGAAGGATGCCTCGTTGAGAGCTGAAACAGGTGTCGATTTCTTACAGGGTTCTTTATGACTCTTTAAGAACAGTTAAAGCGGATTAGGTTACTAAATATACGTCGTCTATTGTATTTTGTAATGAAGTTTTTAAGTGACCTTACTTGAAACTAAATTGTTTCATTTGTACTTTGTGGTATGAAGCTGTTTTTGTTTCTCGGGCAAAAAGTCCCAAGCAAAACGTGAAGACTTAATTTATTTGGCCCACTTTTTAAGCGCAAGATTGTGGCAGATTTTCATTTCATGAATGCACAACTTTTATGTAAGACACCACTGATTTACGAGTTTTACGACGAAGGATAGCATCGTAAAATTGTCAGCAACACGTAGTGAGCCAACATAAAAATCAAAATATACAAGGCATCCACGTAGAGGTGTAAGTGCCTCTTGTTTCGTGTTGCTATCTTTTTTTGGCATACTATTAACCCTTGCGCATCGAACGTACCCGCGCGCACATACCATTAAGTACCGGAGACCGCCCGCGGCACGTCGGAGATAAGAGCGCGTTAACATAAACAAAATCTGAGAGCTTTTTGTTACGTAAATAGTCTTATCGTTAATGGTTTTGGGTACCTGATTAGACAAAGGATTTTTTATAATACTTAGAATCTTTGTAAGCGAACGCTAGTATTGATAAATAAACATTCTTATCAGATTCTTATCAGAAATTCCTTTGTCCATTGTTTTGATGATTTATAATAAAACTACTGGTTCGATTCACATGAAATTTCGCAGGATACATTATGAATACATATACTATCGGTCAAAACCATTTTTTACGGATAAACACAATAAATAAAAACACAAATAATTAAAAAAGTTCAATAAATAGGTATCCGTATCATTACGTAACATTATTTAGTTGAAAAAAAATATTGAACTCTTTTTTTTTTCTGAAATATGCATTTTTATTATACAATAACTAATATAGAATATAAAATAAATGACTTACCAGCGATTACATACACAAAACACACACAAAACTCAAAATTACACAACAACACGTTTTTTCATTACCGAGTTTGCTTACATTTTTTGATGGGTCCGTAATAGGTAATTACGATATTATTTAGTGCAAATAATATTATCTATATACGATGACGACACTACTTAATTATTTAAAAAACAACATTTCCCGTCGATTAAGAGCGTGCGCTCTGAAAGTGTGCAACGTCGCAAATAGATGTCAAATATTTCGCTGTTTTGATTAATTTGGCAATATTACTGTATGGAAATATGAATTATAGTTAACTAGTGAACTAAAATATTGATTTCAAATGCAATAATTAATATCGTAACACTGAATATTTAGTTTTAGATGTAAAAAAAAAGTATTTGGAAACGGTTACAAAATCAAATTCAGTATCAAAAATTGTTTTCATTATACGAGTATATTCTAGTTAGTTACTAGCTACCGATATTTTCATACAGTGATGTTGTCAAATTAATCAAAATAGGTAAATATTTGACAGCAATTTGCAACGTTGCCAAGTTTTATAATGAACGCTCTTAAGAGTGGCTCTACTGATAACCATTACATAGTGACATTTAGCCATTAATCAAGGTTGCTGATGCGCACATTATCGTTTTACTAATTAACAGCACACTGGATCGTGTGAGGGCTTGCTCGCTCGTGTTAGGAAGCTCTTGATTATGTAACTTAGAACAATGTTAACATGACTAGGGGATTATAAACTGGAGGAGAATAGTGGAGTACCTACATAAGGATGTCTTGATGTATTGTCCCAGTCTCTGGGACAATACTTGTAAAGTTGTTTACGACGAAGACACGGTCGACGCTTATTCGGATAAAGATGAGATGAGGCTATCAACACCGATATTTTTTAGAAAAAATAAGTTCATACACACTTCCTTCATCGCAGAACTATTTCATGATTATTGTTGAACTAGCAACGCCCCAGTTTCACCCGCATAAGTTTCGATCTTGTAAAAATATCGGGATAAAAAGTATCCTATGTGTTAATCCAGGTTATAAACTATCTGTGTGCCAAATTGCATCCAAATCCGTTCAGTAGTTTTTGCGTGAAAGTGTTACAAACATCCATCCTTACATACTAGTGGGATTGTAGAAGGAAACCATAATAATATTAATAAATACTTTTTTCTACATCTTTATTTGCGGACAGAAATCGCGAGTCAAACATTTATAAGTTCTCAGACTTTCTCTACTATAAGATACAGAATTTCAGCATACTTTTCAGCACTATATTTACAGGGCACCTTTTCTTTTCCCTCGCTTCAAAGAGAGGCTCGTTTGCCTATAAATCAACTAGTTCCAGCCTAAATCGGGCTCGACAATACTGGAAAAGTAGTGTTTGCCGACAACTTTACAGATGAATGATCTCGTAAAAGGCTTGCAATTACGCCACTCGCTTTCATGGCACACTCGTTTGTCACGATCGACTGGTTTTAGCATAGTTTCAGTATGTGGCACAGGAAACTCAAATTTGTATGAAATATTTGTTATTGTGTGAAATTTTGTGAACTAGGTTAATACAAAAGCAATCTCTTTAAGTGCTGTTGTATGTTTTACAGCTTTCATTTCTTGGCAGTTCAAATAAAATAAGTACTAAAGTAAAAATAAGTAGTCGCATATGATGTATAACATTTAACATTTCACCTTGGTAATAAGCAACATTAAACGGGAGGGCCCTCGTCAATGTCGTTTCTGACGGCCAACTCTAGCACGGCGCGCGCTCATTAGTCACATCAAATAGCACTCGCTTCCCCGGCTTCCTGTTACACACTTCCGTCCCTTTTCACAAAATCACTCCCACAGGAAAGCGAGAGGAAAGATGTTACACTTTTTTTTTTTTATAAATCTGCTGTAGTTTAATAGGCTCATCATCTGCCTAGCCTTTTCCCAATTATATTTATTTATTTATTTAAAGGCTTACCAACTGAACACATACGCAGCATTAACCCAAAGTATAAATTACAGGAAAGCACAACACTTACAATTAGCGTACTAGAATCATTAAAACATTAAACAAATCGCTCAACGCGTCTAAAAAAAATCATATATTTTGGGGTTAGCTTCCAGTCCAACCAGATGCAACTAAATACCAGTATTTTACATGGAGCGACTGCCTATCTGACGTCCACAACCCAGTTATTGGGTATTAGGATACCTACCCTAGGTAAGACTGGTTGTCAGACTTTCCGGTTTCTGACGACCCGTAGCGTTTGTCAAAGATCTACGAATAACAGCCGCGACAAACAAAGTGAACGTGCTTTCTGAGGTACAGAGGGGTCTTGGTATGTAAAGATAGGTCATCCATCCATGAACCAGTCGCGGCAAGCGTAACTTAACCTGATCGATTGACCCGTGCGGCTGTTATTACCTACTTAGCCACAAGCTTTTATTAACTTTTTAGAGGTTATCGGCTTTTATTCACTTTACCTTTTAAATGAACATCGCTTTTGATAGGATTCAGGACTGAATTTAAACAGTTAGATCCAATTTAGTTAATGGTGTCTCTTTTGACAAAACTAAAACTGGTAAAAGCTTTGCCTTCTAACAGCACCACTGTTTACTTATTTATTTTATTAGAGTTATCAACATTTGATTACAGACAATACAAAGACATAATACATTTTCTAACAGTAAACCGTAGTATTATGCGCTAATACACTGGCCTTCAAAACTTAGTACTACACTTTTAAAGTTGTAATTTCTTCTAAACTATAGAAGTCAGAGTTTTGAAATAACAAACGTTTTATAGCTAATTTCATCAGCTTTTTTTGAAATGATAGTTTGTTATACATTAGTAACGTTTTTAACTTAATAAAAAAGATAAAAACCAAATAATAGCCATTGTTACTACAAAAAAACCAAACAACATTTTTCAGTATGCTTTACGCCTTATTTACATTTTAATAACTGGTATTGCATCCGCAGGCTCTGATTATAACTTCGAGCCGGTTTGGCATACTGAAGACGAGGTATTAGTAATATTCTCCCATCCTTCCATCAGGGCCTTCTTTAGTGCCCTGAGGGTGTTATGAGGTGGTCTGTGGCTTCTGACCAGGCTCTCGAGCTCATCCCATGCATGCTGGATCGGGCTGAGATCAGGACTTCTTGATGACCAAGCCATGAAGTTGATACCAACCTCCTGAATGTACTGTTGTAAGACCCGAGCGGTGTGTGGCGGGGTGTTATCCTGCATGAGTATCGATCCATCACCCACATTGACCAAATTTGGCCCTGCATAGTCATTATTTAAATATCTTGTCTATGTTAATATTAATTGCAATTTCAAAAGTCTGGTACTAATTTTTTACGGCCAGTGCAGGTATTGTAAAATTGGTAACATCGGTGAAAAGGTAAATTACAATGAAGGTATTAATTACCAAATGCATATCATTTTGTATCTTTGTGCATAAAGAAACATTGATTTAGTTTTATATTTTACTCACATTATTTCCAACTGATTTCAAAACCGTCTCAAATAATATAATCCACAATTGAACCCATCTCAGCACATTGGTTGTCAACTCAAATTGCTTGATATTTGGCGCACCTCAATAAGATTTGCCTTCAATATGAAATTGCTTTGGATGCTCAATGTTATTACGTTGATTTTCAACTGGATCTCGAATATAAAGATATATAAACTCACGCCTTTTACCAATGGGGGTCGACAGAAACTATAGAACGCCACCTGCTACACTCCATACCTATGTATATACTCTACTACTGTACATATACTACTACTTTTGCTTCGTTTACGTTAATATAATTATCTGGTCATACACGCACGCCGGTTGCGAGTACTACGCATTTGACCTTCTGAAGAACATCACCAATTAGGTCAATATATATGTCCTTCTAGGACGTTCCATCCCGGCGTTTCCACTCACATCTGCCTTGTAAATAATAATAATAATTTATTTATTCAAAAGACAACTTTTTGATCCAACAGTAGGTCGCGTAGTAGTTAGTACCTATATGTATATAAGGGAAAACTATTCATACATAACATTGAAAATACTAATCAACAATAGTCATAACATTATTCACAATCAATTCATTTCACATTTTTATAATAAAACCTTATATAAACGTAGGTAAATTAAATAACAAATTATAAAACCTACCTACCTTATAATATATCTAATATTAAATAAATTTTGTAAGTCACCTTTCATTCATCAGACAGATATTTCTCGGAATATTTATGAAGTCCTATGAAGTGAACATTGAGGTTACTTTTTGACTATGTACTTGATTATTAACTGGGATTCTTATTACTGGAATGATTGCAAGGTACTTATTTAGGCAAAACAAAAAAAAGGGCTTTTACTTGTCTTATTAGGAATCAAAACAGCCATAAAATGAAACCGATATCACTCCTTCAATTAATTAATACTTATTGCAACTATCACTTTAAAACAACTCATAAAGAAATGAGGCAAATTAATTTCCACAAATGATGTAGGATCTATTTTCCTTTTCCTGGAATTTTTCTACGCTATTTTGCTGAGGTTGATAAAACACCTTTGTTTTCAGGAAAACTTTTGAAACTATGCGACAGGGAAACGAAGGAGACATGTTGAGAAATGATATAGATTTCCAACCATTTTCCATTTTCTACGAGACGGTGCCAGAAATGAATTGCTTCAGTCTACAACGGCTGATTTAAAAAGCTGATTACGATAAATTTTTGCCTGCGACGGAATGCTCAAAAAAGTGTTTTAAATTTTGTATTTTTTTTGTCCCGCCCAATTAAGACGAATTCTCGGAAATTCTCGCATTTCTCGGAATATCTGCAGAAAGCCGACTCTTATGTGTATGTCTATACACATTATAAATTAAAATCGCTTATCGTGTTTGTCTGTATGACCGCATTGTTCTTCTAAACCACGCAACAAATTTTGATGAGGTTTTCACCATCTAGTATTTATTCCGGAAGATTTACGTTAAAGCTACATAAAACTAAGAAATCTTGATATTTTGGCAATTCGTAAAAACCGTGCGAAGCAGGAGCGAGTCGCTAGTCTAGTATAAAAAAAAACTCCTACGGAATATTTTCCCGCTGATACATACAGGCGCTAAATTTCATAATTACGGGACAATTAGTTCCAAGTAGTTCTAATTAAACTTGTTTGACATATTTGGTAAACCCTCATCAAATAAGCACAATAACCATTGTTCGTTCCAGAGATAACCCTATTCAATTGGAAGGGTTGACAGAAATAATCGTCAAGTGTCACTACAACAAGTAATGGAGTGGTCTGGCACTATTTAGTGAACGATTTATAATTATTTTTATTCTTGACATTTCTCGGGACTCTGTGGTCCCGGACCTTTGCAAGGCGTACGAGGCACCAACCGGCAATCATGCACTATACAAATGCACCCAAGGACAACCCTCGGTTGGCGAAGTGGAAACAAAAAATATTGGGCTATGGGTTTGGGTGGCTGTAGTGGACTGGTTACCTAGAACTATGGAAAGACTATCTGACTGCCTGACTAATATTTTATATAACAAACATAAGTAAAATCGCAGGGGGTGACTTGCACACTCAATAATGGGCCCCCTAAAACTAGAGCTCTGTTCCTTGTCAGTGTTCACTCCAGCCGGCCAATAAAGGCAAGCCAGAGATGAGGAATAAGATTCCTCCCGGGAGATAGGGTCCGGGAGGTCGCTACTGCCCAACAGCTCGCCACATGCTGTCTTGTGGTCTTCTGTATCTCTCTTGGTCTGACTCCTCATTCTAGACCTGTTCCGGCAAAGTAAACTCTACCGGCATAGACCTAGAGTTTGGAGAGATACGGCGGTGGGGTAATTATTATTATTATTAGTGGTTCGTACCACAACTGCCGCAGGGGTCGATCGAAGGTCAAGCTACGCTTGCTGTAGTCGGTTCGTGGATGGGTGACCATCTATTACATATGGAGACCCCTCCGTGCCTCGAAAAGCACTTAAAGCCATTTGGTTGGCTGTCATTCGTAGATCTTTGGCAGTCGTTACAGGTCGTCAGAAGCCCAAAAGTCTGGCAAGGGGTATCGTCTAACCCAATTACAGAGTTGTGGAGGTCAGATAGGCAGTCGTTCCATGTACAATACTGGTATTTAGCTGCATCCGGTTAGACTGGAAACCGACCCCAAGATAAAAGGGTTAGGCAGATTGATTTTAATAATAGTAATATAATTGATCGCTAAAACACTACAAGTGACATTTTTCCATTCAATCCAACCAACATACAGGGTCAAACATGTGAGTTTATAATTAGCTGCCTGGCTTCTCCATCGTAGCTGTTGCTACGAGATGTCGTAGCAAAGGCGCTACGCAGGTGCTACGAGCCTAGTCTGCTAGTACAAATGTCAGCTTATTAAAAACTTCACAACTCTTTTAGAGCTTTATCAAAAGTGTAACGTCGATGACGTATAGTCGAAATGAAATGAAATTGTTTATTCTGTAAATAGGAAATCGGAATCACTTTTACACGTAGCTTATTTTAAAATAAGCTAGATGAGGTCTGCTTTTCCTAACTGACTACTCTGAGAAGAAAGGCTGAAACAAACTCGACCTCGGCCTCGACGACCTCATAAAGCCCTAAGGTATAAATCACTTGCAAGTAATATTTTATTACTTGCAAGTGATTTATATTTTATTACGTCAAGATTTATTTTTGCTTTAAAATCAATGTGATAGTTATACAGTTTCAACTTATTGGGAGTTTTTGTCAAAAGAGGTATCACAATTACGAGGTTGACTGTAAGGACATCGCTTTTCATCGCTCATTATAACAGCACCGTTTCGACACGGCAAATAACTTGTCATTCAAGTTAGGATTTTAAATCAAATGAATTAAAGTCTATTTTACGTGTGACGGCTCACGTGCAGTAGCAGCTGGCGAGCCGTCCACTATCCTATATAGCCATCGTTAAATAGACTTTAGTGCATTTAATTTCAAATCCTAACTTGAATGAGAAGTTATTTGCCATGTCGGAGCTGTGGTGTTATAATGAGCTATGTCCTTTAGTAGTTACAAATGGTATAGTTATATTCACATCAATGGAAAACCAACAAATTTAATAAGACAATATTCAAGAATGATCAACGGTTTCGTATCATATAGTACACTACTACAATTAAGTTTTAACAGTAAATACATGAATCTTCTACGTAATGTAAGTCTTGCACATAAACAAACAATAGATAAGGCAGGCGTGTTAACGACTATAATAAATGGGTTCGTAGAGAATTTTAAATTGTTTATTCTTTACGACATAATTTGAAATGGTTTAAGAGCTTTGTGCAGTTAAATATAAGTTATGTTCTTTTTAAAACACTAGCTTCTGTTTTCGCTTAGCGTCCTGTCTGACTGTTTTAGGGTTTGCTCGGCTTTTAACAGGCGTCGCGTAATGTTATATAGCCTTTAACCATTCTCAAAAATTGAGCCATCAAATGCAAAAAAAAAACGAATCTGTATAAGAGAGCAGTGGTGGCCCAGTGGAATCGGCCCCGACTTACGAGTTGAAGTTCGTGGGTTCGAACCCAAGCAGGCGCTTTACTTTGTGTAAATAATTTCATCACCACTGCTCTCAAAAACGGTGAAGGAAAACATAGTGAGGAAACCGGCATGTCTTAGAACCAAAAATTCGAAGACATGTGACATCTACCAACCCGCACTGGGCCCGCGTGGTGGATTACGGCCCACTCCCTCTCACCGAGAGGAGGCCTGTGTCCCAGCGGTGGGAATATTAATAGGCTGATGATGATGATGATGATGATGTATTAGTATAATACTAGCTTTGTCTCACGGCTTCGCCCGCGTAGATATCGTAAAATATCCCACGGGAACGTACCAGCGCGAGCGGTATTTAAGTACCCTATGTGCTATCTGGTGTAAAAACCTAATAGTACTTTGTCCGACCCGGGACTCAACCCCAGCTCCCTATACTGAAGAACGAATAGACATCAAAACAAGGAAGTCAAAACTAAATCTATTCCTATTAATATCGCTGTCTTGCATAAATCTATCAAGTTTAGTTTGCAAACTTAGCTGGAGTTGGTCTCAAGTTTAGTGCAGAGTACGTCGAAAGCTCGAAACTTACTAGTTACTCACATCTGTGTACTTACTAACTTGAGAGCAAAAACTAGACAAGACAGCGCATCAGTTTTCTTAAGACGGTTTTTGATGATGTTGCACATTTGCGAATGTGTCAACAGTTTTTACGGACTAGCTGTGTCCCACGACCTCGCTTGAGTGTAAATTTTATTTTTATTTTCGCGTACAATAGTACCTACTAAGCAGTAAATTTTTTAAATATACCAAGCCGTCTTTCTTCTGGATTTCTTCACAATCTGAACTCTAACTAAGCCACGTAAATGTATAAAATGCAAAAATATGCCACTCTTTTTTTGGATAATCGTATAACTCAGACAGACAGTCTGACTTACATCAACATGGTAGGTGCGTTTACGAAAATTTTTGTTTTTTGTTTATCTAAATAATAAAGATACATATTACAAACTATACATATAATATATATGAGTAATTATAAGCATAAGCACAAAGAAATATACATAACTACACGAATTGTCAAGCGCGCGGAAACTGCTATAATTGGTTGAATAAATTATAACCGGCCAATCTCTTGAATTGTATTTAATTTTGACGCATCTATAATGTTTGTTGTACCTACCTACTGAAGCTACACCTCTGCCTAACCCTTCGGGGAACACAGGCGCGATGTTATGTTATGTTATGTTATAATTTTCGTTTCAGATAACGATGCCTATAAATTTTCCGATAGTGACTAGTTCCTTATATCTTTTGTTAGATCTGGGTAAAAACTTTCTATTATAGTGTATTTAGCAAAGCCAAAGCACTTAACAGACAAATAAATAACTCTCACAAGCAAAAAAAAAAAAAAATTTACAGAGAAGCACAAAGCAAGATTAAAGGTTTCTTTTAATGTTTCACGTTAATGAATAACAAATGTTATGTTATTTTATAATTTTCGTTTCAGACACCGATATCTATAAATTTTGCGATGGAAATCAGTTTTTTTTTTCAAGCCTTTTCCTGTATTGTGGGTGCGTTTACAAACATTTAATCTCACATAAACAAACAGCCAGACCCGAAACAACTACTTGTAGGCCATACACATATTTGTCCCTTCTATCTCTAATATTTAATATTATAATTTTCTCTAATATTTATTATTATTATATTTAATATCTCTAATATTTGTTTCTTTGTTTGTTTGTTAGTTTCTTATATTGTTTGTTAGATCAATGTAGAAACTTATTATCATAGTGTATTTAGCAAAGCCAAAGCACATAGCAGACAGACAAATAAATCTCAAAAGCAAAAAAACATAGAGAAGCACAAAGCAAGATTAAATGTTTATTTTAATGTTTCACGTAAATGAAAAACAAACACACAGGTATGAAACCATTTTAAATTCATAGAAAAACCATTTTACATTTGTGTACAAAACTTAAGGGGCTTAAAGTAAGTCGGAATTTCAGTTGTGTGCATTTTATTTCACTACTAATATCAACAGCATTTGTGCTGAAAAATCCTGACGTGGCAAGAAGGAAGAATATTTATTTTTTGTTTGGCAAGCTAATTCTAATGTAGGTACAAGTCGTGCCATTAAAGTTACGTTATACGAAGGGACAGGGCGTGTATGACCAGGATGTATGAACGTAAGCGAGACAAAAGGATAAGGTTCACAGCAGGTGGCGTTCTGTAGTCTCTACCCCCCCTGTCTGCCTACCCCCATTGGAAGAAGGCTTGAGTTTATGTATGTATGTAGTTCGTGAAAATATGCATTACTATATTACGAAGAAGAATCTGTTACGTAATAGTTTTCAGGTAAAAATATTTACTCAACTAGTCGTTTTAACACTCTTCGAAATAAACATGCACTTTTGTATTGCAATGACGTGCAACTAAAATTCCTGTAATTATTTTGTTTGAAGATAAAATGCAGGATATCTATCTATTTAATAAATGAACGCTTCAAAGTCTTGCGAGATGTAGCCCACACACCATTTTCACGGCGTATGCGTCATATACCGATTGTGCTGCATAATTAAAACGCCTACGCTACGCTAGACAATCTTCAGTAAGATAGCGTTGTAAGGAAATCAATTTACTCGTCGATTCCTAGATATCCCATATGGTACGATTAAGTTCAAAAACGTTTAATTCGAAAAAATTATGAAAACTGCTTCTCTGTTGACAAAGGTTATAGTTTTATTCAATGCCATACCTAGTAAGATATTGCCAGGGGAAACTTATTCATGTACGCGTATAAAAGGTACTTATTTCTGAGTGTAAATCCCATAGCTATGTATCTATCCAACCGAACTAAGTATTCGAGTGGATGGATACCTAATTAGGGGCACCTTACGTAAGTATACGTTTGTTGGTATATTGGCGTGTGCTAAAATAATTTAATTTAATGTTTTGTGTCGCTTAATGTAAATTATTTAGTGTACTATTGTTAAAAATCAAGTTCTTCTAACTGCACAGACAGCAGCTGCTGCTGGGGAGTTTGTTGCGCCAATTCTTTTTCCCAGGTAATAAAGCACTAGGAAGTGGTGAAGGGCGGGCGTTTTTGAGGGACTTTACCTAATTTTGACGTTCGAAAAGTGTTGATTCTCAGCCTAGTTCAAAAGTCATTTTATTCATAAAATAACTTTTGAATTACATATTTAGTCATCATATACAATGTCGCCCATGCGCATGTGACCGCCCGTAATTTTCTGAATATTCATGAAAAAATATCGAAAATAAAATTCAAAAGGGGGGTCTATCTATACCATTTTTCATGTTATTCAATTTTTAATTTTTTAAAGATTTGCTTTCTGTTTTTTGACACATCTCCGAAGTTTATGGGTCGATTTGGATTCTGTTTATTATTTCCAAAAGCTTATGAGTTATTTTAACAGGTTAATTAAAATTTTTACAAAAAATTATCGACTACGAAAAAAAAAACGGAATCGAAGTCATTTTTTCGGTAAAAAATGGTGTATTTATTTTAAAAAAACTAGTGAAAAATGTTATAGATAGACCCCCCCTTTTGAAGTTTATTTTCGATATTTTTTCATGAATATTCAGAAAATTACGGGCGGTCACATGCGCATGGGCGACATTGTATATGCTACCCAGTTAGATTTAAATCCGTTCAGCCATTTTTTGTAATTGAGTACAAAACATCTTCTCAAACCTTTTCATAAATTATAATTAAAAATAACTTCAGAAATCTAACTCTGTTTATACTATCATCTGTCTCAACTAATAATATAATAATCAATTTCAAGATTCGTGATAAGTTTCCACAGATCTAGATGACTAACAAAAAAGCGAGTTTTAGTAAAGAATAATCTGAAAATACAAAAGAAATAGATTCATTGAACATTAAGCTCATTCTCGCTTGAATTAATATAAAAATATTTTACTAGATAATCCGTCTTCATAACAGCTATTATGTTCCAAATAAATGTCTTACAGAGCTATGAATGGGCTCACAACAAACTTTATCTATTGTACTGTGAGTGAGTTAGCGGATTTACTTAGTGAGCCTTTTATCGCCTGAGGGGTGAACAGATCTGTGGGTGGCAGTTACGAGGGAAACTGTTTTGAATTTGGAACGTATCCTTTTAGTAGGAGGTGATTAACATGGTGCTTTTCTAGCATATAGGTACATCTACTTAGCCTTTTCCCAATTATGTTGGGGTCGGCTTCCAGTCTAACCGCATGCAGCTGAATACCAATATTTTACATGAAGCGACTAAGACTAGTGGTCAGACTTTTTGGCTTCGGACGACCCGTATCGACTGTCAATGATCCACGACTGACAGCCAGGAATAACGGCTTTATGTGCTTTCTGAGGCACGGAGGAGTCTCGGTATGTAAGAAGGTCACCCATCCAAGGACCTACCCCGGCAAGCGTAGCTTGACCTGATGGATCGACCCGTGCGGCTGTCATTACTTAGCCACGAGCACCTCAGCCGAATAACATGTATAATAATCCTAATCTTTTATAAAAGCTTTTAAAAGATATTGAATGATAAAAGAAAAAAGATTAGAAAAGATAGCTGAAGAGCCTTTCAGCTGCAGTTTCTTATCGGTAAGAAAATTTGTAGATACTGGATTTACGATAAAGAAATAATTTATTAAAGAATAAGTTAAGACACATCTGAGAAAACCATTTGTATTGGGTCCAAGAATTTGTAAAGATATTTATCTTGTGTATTAACTTTACAATGAACAACCCTTATGCTCGCCCAACGGGACTACATTAGATTTCTTATCAAGATCTCTTTCGAATATTGATTTTAACTGTACCTTATTCTTTGGCTGTGTCTTTGTACGTACTTTAACGGGATGAATTTTTAAATGAAAAGGAAAGGGGCAAGTCTCCTAGATAACTTAATGCCTATTCATTTTAAATCTCATATCAATTCTCATCTCAATTGATCAGAATCAAGAATAATTGATTGATCAGTCAGAGGCCCATGGGCAGCATAAAAAGATGTCACCAGTACTCTAATTGCGTGATACACGATCAATCAGAAGCTGAATCATTTTGAAACAGATTGCTAATCCATTTCTTCATAAATTCGAAAAGAAAAACTGCTCAACAACGTAAATAACGTAATGAATGTTGTTGAACTGTCAAAATGAAACAGATTAGACGTAATCGTTTACGAAAATATGTTACGCAATTAGATAGCAGGTTATATTCAAGGCAAATGGCACGTAAAATTTAATCGGAAAGGCAACCGGATGGCGATTGGTAATCTGGGTCTTGAAGTGATACCGAACCCCCCCGTACCATCCGAATGGACCCCAAATAGGCGGGGGCGAAGATATGGTGTTAGGGGGGCATATTTTTTTTTTTTTACTTGACCTTCGAAATTTAAACTCTAATTCAAAGGAAGGAATTGTATGTACCTATCAATGCAATCCGGTTTTGTCAAAATTGACTCTCATTTTCAGTTAAAAATCATCGGTAAGGAGTTGCAAGAATTAAATAACGCGTAAGACATTATTTCAATTATAACGATGTTGGGGGGTGGCAATTTTTTTTTTACTATTTCAATAGGATATAAACTTCAAAGCAACCGCATTTCCATCCAGTTGCCTCGTCGAAAAAAAATGTTATGACCTCCCAACACCATATCTCCGCCCCCGCCCATTTGGGGTTCATTCCGACGGTACGGGGTGATTCGGTATCACTTCAAGACCCAGATTCCCAATCGCCATCCGGTTGCCTCTCCGATGAAATTTTACGTGCCATTGCTTTAACTACACTAAAAACAAAGAAGATACCAATTGCTAGTATGATATTTTCATCGAGCAATTAAAGCAGCTTACATCTGTGATTTCACAGCAGATTTACTGAAATGAAGCTTAAATAAAAGCTGAAAAAATTAAACCCACCAGCCCAATTTTCATTACAGGTAATAACTTATTTAAGCTCTCGATTTTTCCAAAACACACGACCGGTAAACTCCACTTTCCATTCGAACAAAATAAGCTTTAAAAATAACCCTTTTACGCACAACCGGTAAGATAAATGACGTCAGAAGACATGCGGCAGACATGACAAATATTTATACAGCACTAGCGACCCGGCCCTGTTTCGCACGGTTTGTAGAACTTGACAAAACATGGAGATTTCTTTATTATAAGTAGATTAAATAGCAGTAGTGGCCCAGTGGTAATGACCCCGACTTACGAGTTGTAGGTCGTGAGTTCGAACGACTTTTTGTTTTGTGTAAATTATTTCATCACCCCTGCTCTCAAAATGGTGAAGGAATACATTGTGAGGAAACCGGCATGTCCTCGAACAAAAAATTCGAAAACATGTAACATCTACTAACCCGCACTGGGCCCGCGAAGAAGACGATAGCCCACTCCCTCTAGAAATGAGGAGGCCGGTGTCCCAGCAGTGGGAACATTAGGTATAGGCTGATTATATGTACTGACACATAAACATTCCGGAGTAAATTCTCTAACTAAATGATAGTGAAAATCGTATCAAAATCCGTTGCTCAGTTTAGAAGAACAACGCAGTCAGAGTCATAGACAAACACAAAAGCGACTTTGTTTTATACTATTTATAGATCTATGGTAATGGTAAGGGGTACTGGTTAGATACGTCATCAATGTTGCCATAACTCGAGTAAAAATAACGACACGAAGGGATTTCAACCCTTTTAATTGAGCCCTTTAGTTTAACGATGCTTGAACCTCTTTATCATATTTGCTTTGAACCTTTTTGTATTCTGTAATTGAAAGTCTGTTTAAATATAATCTGTGGTTATTTTGGTTAGGTTGTTAGTGGTAGAATTGTTTTATGGTAACGCAGTGTTTTATAATCTGTGGAGATTAGTACCTAATTTATAAAATATAGTCCTTTCAGCACGCTTGTTAAGCATGACCATAATAGAGATAGGTTTTGTCTACGGAAGAATAGACAAAATGATAGATAAACAATCACAATCTGTCATTTTCTCTACTCTTTCGTCGACAAAACCCGTAGAAAACCCGTTTCTATGGTTGTCATGCTACGCGTGCTAAGTTTTTTTTTTGTTTTTATTTTAGTTAAATTATGTTATCCTTGATTTTGCATCACAGGGATCTTTATTCTCTTTGCTATAAGGTTCCTGTCAGAAGTAACATAACTGATACAGGACTGTGAGCATTTGTTAGAAAATGACAAAATTGATAATATAAGTCGCAATTAAATCATCAAATCAAATCAAATCGTTTATTGCAAACCATAATGTACAATTACAGGTGGTAAATAAAAAAATAATAGAAACAATTATGGACCCTGTCGGGCACAGCAAATTTATAAATAGGTTGAGAGAGGAAGAGCGCTTTATTTATTTTCATGAATTATTTATATCCTATTAGCTATGTTATTTATATTTCCATTCATTCGATTATTCTATAATATTTTATATGCAGGTCTATCTGTTCATTTATTATTTATTTAATTATATTTAATATATTTATTTAATTATATTTAATATTGCTTATTTGTTTACTCACTTAAAATTTTGTTTACTCACTTTCACAATTAGGTATAAACTCGAGTAAAAAGATGCTTTATTAACGAGATAAATTATATAATATCGATTTAAAAGATAAACTTTCATCCGCGTAATGTAAAAAAGCACCAGCTGGCTATAAAGATACTTCGATATCATCCCGGGACATTTTTCTTAATAACCCTACTCAATCTTATGGAACTCGAGTGAAATTTTTCATTAAAAAGTATGTTGAGGCTCCCCTTGTAGGCTTATAAACTTCAGAGACTACCTATCTAAAGGATGATATTAAATCAAAATTATTACAACCTGTTCCAAGTTCTTGAGCCTCTCCGTCATGATCCTTTTTGATGTATAGTTCTCTATTAACTACAAAACATAACTGATGCTTTTTATCGTAAATCTCAATTTTTAAGTTATAATATGTACTTACCTATACCTTACCTTAGGTCTTGAGATCGAACCAAAGACACGCACCTCTGACTTTTCGGATTCATGTGCGTATTGTATAATTATCACTTCCTTCAAAAACGGTGAAGGAAAACATCGTGAGGAAACCGGCAGCTTGAGAGATATTTATCGGCTGATTATGTTAATTACCGTAGATTTTGCTTACAAAAATCACAACGTTCCACTCTCTTGTGTTACCAAACTGTGCATTTGCACTATAGAAACATTCACATAAAAACATGTTGAAATCTCTATTTCCTATCAAACACTGGTAGAAAGTACACACACAAGAGTGTGTGATTGATGACAAACATCCTGATTTTCGTTTTTTGTTTGTTTACCAAAGACAAGAGGAAAAATACACGAGAGTAAAACGTGTACAGTTGTAAATAGATGACAATAGTAAAAGTAAATGAAGGCTTTGTTTGGCGACAGCATATGAATACAAATTGTACCCATTACTTTTTGTTGTGGTGAACGAATTTTATTACGAGAATAGTAATGTAGAAATAGTTATTCTCATAAACATTAACATTCGAAAAGATGGCTGTTATAGGTACGTAGATATAGAAATACATATAATTTATCACGAAAGTATGCTTAAGCGACGATTAGTATAGCATACTTATTTTGAAATTGTTTATATTATGTTGTTAATTTAATTAATCTAATACTGAATAAGTATAAGAGCAGTGGTGGCCCAGTGCAAGCAGGCGCTTTACTTTGTGTAAATAATTTCATCACTACTGCTCTCAAAACGGTGAAGGGAAACATCGTGACGAAACCGGCATGTCTTAGAACCAAAAATTCGAAGACATGTGACATCTACCAACCCGCACTGGGCCCGCGTGGTAGATTACGGCCCACTCCCTCTCACAGAGAGGAGGCCTGTGTCCCAGCAGTGGGAACATTAATAGGCTGATTATGTATAAGTATGTAATACTGAATAATGTTGAAAGCACTTCGTAAATTGAATTAAAATTCTCATTTCGAAAACGTTTGTCCAAATATTTCGTCGATGCATTCAATCGACAACCCTCAGGATGCTAGTATTAATTATCTGTAGCTCAGGCAATACTGGCCAGTATTGGAAAATAATAAAGACAACCACCTACCTAATGGTTGCCAGCAGTCTTCATTATTTTACGTCACGACTCACGAATCTCCATTCAGCCAGTATTCTTAAACATTAGTCTTAACGCTTCACTAAGCTCTATTGGATCCCAAAACACTTAAGATCCTCAGAACTTAATTAAATCCGATGATGGCAATTTGATTTAGGTACTTTGGATCCCCTAAATAACCTAATCCTCTAGAGAAATCTAAATCGGTTTTCACATGACTGATTTTAAATGAAACGTTTCTGTCAAAATGGTTGAATGTTTAAATATGGAACACATTTGTTTTGTAAACTGTGTTTGTTGATGTTAGGTCGTAAATGTAAACACGTGATAAGTTTAGAACAATAGGACTTGAAGACGTTTAGAAATAACTATGTGTGTATTGAATACCCGATGTATTGTTAATTTATCCAAAAATATGAGTCAGTGAATAGTTGGTGAAAACTGAAAAAGTAATTCATGTTTCAACGCACTGCCGTTGCTAATGCCAAATCGATGCATTTTATCTTATCAACCAATATTATCAAGTCAAGTGGGTAAGTACTTATTCTAACAGTAGTTATTATGAAGATAACAAAAAGCTCGACTTCCGAAAATTGTCGAAGCTCGAAATAATAAATTCAAAATTGACTTACCGAACAAAACAAACTGAGAATTGCCGCTAGTCAGCTGTTTCAATCCGCTTTTCTCCCGAACCCACTCTTCTATAACACTTATTTATTTCTTGATTATTAAAACAAATGAACTTGCACTGTTTTCTACACAACATAGAAATAATCGACTAAATTAAAAAGTGTCATTTGCAAAGCGCTCACATCTCAAGCAAAAAGTTTACAACTCACTGAAAAAGAAAAGAAAATTTGAAATTCGAAATCACCATCGCTGCAGAAATGTCAAATGGAACTGTTAATTATTTTAAAGAAAGGTTTTTTATAATGTCGGTTTTTTGTTATGAAAAGTACGTGGTGTTATTGTTGTCGTTTTGCCGCGCGGCTGGAGGCGGCGCGGCGTGTATTCTGCGCGGGTGGCGCGCTTACACTGACTCACTGAAAGTCCAACTGAAAGCTCCGCCAGTTCGTACTGAAATACATATCAATATTCCTATGAAAGGACGCTTTATACTGCGGACTTGTTTCGAAACTATTTCAGCTTCTTTCATTCTTACTTCGGAGCGTGGAATCAATCGAGAATTTGAATTTGGAAAGTCGTTAGTGCCTTTATGCGTTCGCCAGATATCGTACGTTGAATCGTTGATATTATATCAAAAATAGTTATCAATTTTTTCATTACAATACGGTTACAATTTAGTTGATTTATTTCCAATAAAGGTATAATTAAGCGTTTTTCTGTTTGTAGGTAGGTACTTGTACTTACTTATACTGTTTCTTCGTACTAAGTAATTAAGGATTTTAGTTTTAATAGAAACATGTAGGTATTTCAAAAGAGATGTTTTGTTTAATAATCTTACATTTTTATGGTTTAATGGTTTGATTTTAAAACTCATAGAATGTTATTAATTTAACTAAATTGGCAAATTCAGTCAGTGAAATTTTAACTTATTCTTCACTTCGAACTTATCGAGTTATTTAATCAGGCGAGCCGAAATAACGCGAACCAAAGAAGTAATAGGACGTAATGCTCAATGAACTATTAATATTAGAACATTCTAAGTAGGTATTTTAAACCACATTTTTTTACACACAATTTTGTTACTTACTGGTAAGATTTTTTTTTTACTAGAAGAACCATTTTTTAGGGTTCCGTAAACCAAGGGTGCCCACGGGATCCTATTACTAAGGCTCCTCTGTCCGTCCATCTGTCAGTCACAGGACTGTCTCTTTTGAACCGTTATAGGAAAACACTTGGTAGATACTACTATGACGGGTATAGCAAGAAATAAAAAAATAAAATAAAGTAAAAAAACTAAAGGGAGTTCCCATAAAAGAAACATGTACTAAAAAGTATTAAAAAAAAAATCTAGTGTTAAATACGAGTATTGTACGGTGGTACGGAACCGTTCGTGTGCCAGCCCGACTCACACTTGGCTGGATTAAAAAAAAAAACGATTTGTTTATGGTAAGAATAAGTCCAATAAAGGAGAAGGAAGGCATTAAGGGGGATGCTAGGTAGCGCGATATTCAAACTTTCTTTCGTTTTTTGCAATTTGCAGGTCATTGTTGTATCTTGTTTAAAATATGATTTGCGACCGTAACCAATATGGCTTTACAGAATAACATCTGTGGTGGATGAGTATTCTAAATACTGGAGATAGCAAAAATTTGAATCAGCAATACAACTCTTTAAGTTAGCATAATCCTCAAATGTCATGATTTCTTGAAATAGTTATTCAATAGGATTACATGAACTTAGAGAGTTGTATTGATGATTTTTATGATTATAATTTTATAAATAAACATTTGATAGGTACGGCCGCGAATCATATTTAGATCAACATACAACTTGATACCCGGGTGAAGCTCGATTCCACCTTCGGCCTGATCATCACTTACCATCAGATGAGATGCAGGCCAAGAGCTTCCCCGTTGAGAGTAAAAAAAAATACTGACCCGCAAATTGCAAAAGAAGTAAGAAAATTTGAATTTCGCGGGCTACCCTGACGTTTTCACCTTAATGTGAAGTAGAAGTATTTTGTCAGCTTATAGTCTAAGCACGTCATTAGAATCAATTGTGTGTAAAGGATTACCTTACGATGGTCGGACCATTAAAGAACTTAAAAGCACATCCTTTTTGTTCCACTTAGGATTTTTATGGTCACTTTCCTTCACCACTTATTTCCATTAGCACTTAAAATTTAAGGGGAAAAAGTGACAGTGGATTTAAAATAAAAGATCATTAGATAATTCCTTTTCTGCGAGACCGTATTTAATCAACGGTAATTTCAGTACCGGGTGTCTTAAACAGAACACACAGAAAAGCAGAAGTGGCAATGGGCCGACCATATTAGCCGTAGAACCGATGACCATTGGGTTAGACGTGTTCTTGAGTGGAGACCGCAAATCGGCAAATAAAAGGTAGGTTGCCCTCAGGCTAGGTGGAGCCACGATCTTCGCAGGGTGGCTGGTAGCAGCTGGATGAGAGTTGCTGAGAATCGAGCTAGGTGGTTCACTTGTTGTCAAAGGTGTCATCCTTAAATTAATTTGACCTATCACCAAACAATGAACTGATAAAACAAAACACGCCCTTCCTATCAATTGAACACACTCGAAAACGGTCTAACTATTTCGTAGATTAGCTCTATCAAACTAACACACGACTCCAATTAAGAAGTAAACGGCGCGTAAGAATTCGTTTAACTTTATCAAGGGAACCTTATCTCATCACATCGAAACTCTAAACGATCTAATCAGTTTGATTACAAAAGACAAGACAAAGAGAAGACTCACTCCGATCCAATCCACAATTTCGTATCGATGGTATAATCTCAAATCAAATCAAATCAAAATATTTTATTCAGTGCACATGCACTTATGAAACGTCAAAAGCTAGGTGCACGGTTCCCATTGGTCGATTTCTATGGAGAAGAGCCGGCAAGACACTCCACAGTTACTCTTTTAAAAATAAATGGCATTTACAGGTGCTAACAGGTATGAGACAGCAAATAACCAGTCTTAATAGGGTAAGGTCTTATCATGTTACTCAGTTATTGGGTTGTGGAGGTCAGATAGGCAGTCACTCCATGTAAAATTCTGGTGTTCAGCTGCATCCGGTTAGAATAGAAGCTGACTCCAACATAGTTGGGAAAAGGCTAGACAGTTTTTTTTTTTTTTGGTTAAGTGAATTAGTCAGCAGTACATTATTTTTAAAGTCACAGACAGATCATTTGGCACATTATTTTAAAGTACATAATCTAGTAGGAAGTTCGCAACTAATATGTACCAAATTTTGGAAAAAACCAACAACTAAATTGCACAAACTAAAGTGGTCTTTCATCATTAAAAATGCCTAGTATTTTTTATCAAATTGCTAGAGAGCACCTTCTGCATTCATTTAGTTTGTGGTTTTACCTCCAAACTTGATATTTGCCTGCTTTGTACATATACGTAATTAGATCAAGATACATTAAATTTAGATTAGACGAAGGATGGCCTGAAGACAATGTGATTAATGTACCTACATAATTGTATTAGGTAATTATTATAGACTAGTATGCCTTGCAGGCGCTTTACTTTGTGGAAATAATTTAATCACCACTGCTCTCAAATGGTGAAGGAAAACATCGTGAGGAAACCGGTATGTCTTAAGCCGCCCTCCGACGGTGCGCCATATCGCGGACGCACGCGCACGACGCACCGTGGGAAACCTAGCGTGCGTGGTAGCGCAGACGCGCGATGTACGCGTGCGTGGCGGTGCGTCCTCGTGCGGGCTGGTGCGCGTCCGTGATATGGCGCACCGTGGGAGTTGGCTTTTAGAACCAAAAAATTAGAAGACATGTGACATCTACCAATCCGCACTGGGCTCGCGTGTTAGATATCAGCCCACTGCCTCTCACAGAGAGGAGGCCTGTGTCCCAGCAGTGGGAACATTAATAGGCTGATTATGCATGTAGGTATCCCTTGCAGTAGTGGTCCAGTGGATCGGCCGCGTCTTACTAGTTAGGTCGTAGGCTTGAACCTTGACAAGCGCTGTGTAAATAATTTCATCACCACTGCTCTCAAAACGGTGAAGAAAAACATCGTGACGAAACCGGAATGACCTAGAACCAAAAATTCGCTGACAGAAATGCTAAGCTTTTAGAGTCATCATGTGTTAAATATATGATAACGGTCAGGGAATATTGATTCGAATTCTGATTCTAATCAGTCAGAATTAGTAATAAATAGTGAGTGTGAATGGAGGTGTGAATTAGAGATAAAAAATGAGCCTTACCAAAAAACTTCACACTTTGTGTCCTCCCGACCGTGTTTCGGCCATGGCAGCCATGTCGACGTAGACTACCCTGCGGCGCAGGAGATATTAAACTGCATAAGTTTGTGCGCAGAATCAGGTGCACTGGAATGGAGGGAAGAGCCTCACTCTCATAGTCCGATGTGACGATAATCCGACACACACACACAGGACGTTGACGGCTTAACGTGTTTTCCGAGGCACGGGGGTATCACACCACCACCACGCGTCATGTTCGTGAACGGGCGCCGTCGGTTGAGACTGGTCATCTCTTTTCTGCCAAGGCTTATTTTAAATCTTATACTTTGAATTGTTTCTATTATTTAATTTTGTTTCACATTGTTCTCACATATAGAAGCAACAAGAATAATGTACCCAGGATTTTGTAATATCTTTATTTAAAAGAGTGTCCTGGGAGTTTCTTGCCCGTTCTTCTCCGCAGAGATCTACTTTTTGGAATGGGCTTCATCAGCTTCAACTTTCTGACTAACTGACCGACTCTTTGACAATTCAAAAGTGCCTGTAAATGGTTTAATTGAAATAAATGCTTTGAGTTTGAGTTTGAGAGTTTTGACCAACTTCCAAACTCCGGGCTGTTACTAAGAAATCCCTAATGGTAAAACCCAATAACACTTTGCCCGACCCGGGAATCGAACTCAGAACTCCACGCTCAGCAGTCGCGCTTGCGACCACGAGACCAACGAGGCGCTTTTAACATATGAGGTGTCGTTAGATTCGTCTTAATTGTAGGAGTGTCATAGGCTATACAATATTTATATATTGCATCTGCAAATACAAAAAAAGGGAGGGGAAGGTTTTTTTTTAAAATAAATTATAACAATATTGGTTTCAAATAAAAGCTAGTAATGAGTCAATTCCAAATTTAGATATATTAATAAAACTAAATAGCTTGAAATAAAGAAAATTATTAAAAAAACAAAAAACCCGACTGCAAAAACATACAACTGAAAAGAGAAAAACAAGCATTATAATCTATAGAATTTTGGTATCGCAGGCGGGGACAAACTAATAACCGGATATTTCTTTTTGTAACACATGACATGACACAAAAACCATTACAAATTCGTAATACAGAAATTTTAATTCATATACCACTACTTGTTATGTAAACAACAGTGACAGGAAGTACGTATTATCGAAGCTAACTCCACCTTATATGGGACCACCGCGCAAGCTTCCTTTACCAAGTAATAAAAGAATTTGGGAACGCCGCACAAGCTTCTTCTACCAAATGAAAAAGAATTTTCAAAATCAGTCCACAATTGACGAAAATTTCGATGAAGAATGTGGGTCCAAAAGCAAATCCGCCACTGTTGGTCTAATTTTAGACCAACAGTGGTGATAGATAAATATGGCAGCTATATAAAAAAAAAAGAGTGTGTGCTTAAAATCGCACGGCAGAAGTGAAAACTTCATTGTATCTTTCTCGCTCGGGTACACTCGGCGGTCCCGAGTTCACCCGATCGAGCCTTTCACCTCATAGCGTGACGGATCAGCCTAACTTACGACCTGCGGAAAATAAATAAATAACACATATTTTTCCGCAGGTCGTAAGTTAGGCTGATCCGTGAAATTACAAACTTACACTAAGTTTGTAATTTATAAAATAAATAAATAACACATATTTTTCCGCAGGTCGTAAGTTAGGCTGATCCGTGAAATTACAAACTTACACTAAGTTTGTAATTTATAAAATAAATAAATAACACAGATTTTTCCGCAGGTCGTAAGTTAGGCTGATCCGTGAAATTACAAACTTACACTAAGTTTGTAATTTATAAAATAAATAAATAACACAGATTTTTCCGCAGGTCGTAAGTTAGGCTGATCCGTGAAATTACAAACTTACACTAAGTTTGTAATTTATAAAATAAATAAATAACACAGATTTTTCCGCAGGTAAGCTAAACTAAGCACACAATTAGACCTCTGGGGTCTGTCCTAGCATGCCATGGCCTGAGATTTGATCAACGCGCTATTAACAGTTACTTATGTTATAATCGAGTTGATGTAATGTTCCTTCAGCTTACGTTTTATGTTTTTACTATTCATTGAGTCTCTAATGTCTACAGGTATTTGGTTTAGTAAATTGGGTATTGTGAAAGAAGCGGTACGCCTGCCATAAAAGTTATTTTTGCGAGGCACTTGAAATGATTTAGATTTGGCGATGAATGATTTTGATTTAGATGTGTGCGGTGCACCAAAAGAAGTTTTCACTTCATATAGATTTTTTTCTGGTACAAAAGATTTTTGCTGGTACTAAAGGGATGTGTGTGACAATATATTATGTTCACGACTCCTAACTATTTTCCAGGCCATAAAACTTAAACCACGTCAGGCCTAAGAGCTTTAATATACATAAACAGTGATGGGTGGCTGGGCCATTGCGTAGATACTAGTCCTATGTAACCCTTTACTGTACTTTTATTTTTACGATTTTTTTGTGGGCCTGTATTTATGTAAAACGTGCTTTACTATGAATAGTAAAGTCACATAGGTAGTCGCTTTGTGACTGATCCGTGCGTCGGTGCTCCATGGACCAATTGTGACCAATTGGTCCATGGGGAAAATTACATGTTTCCATCGTCCAACTACCAACTGGACTATGGAGAACACTGGACTTAAACAAAAACTATGATCCATTATAACATTATAACCCTAAGTTCACACCAGTTTTCTATACCTGTAAATACAATTCTCTTTAACCGGAAAATACAGGGTCAAATTAAATTAGCTAGCGGAACTCTGGAGACGTGATGGTATCGATATATTAACACGATAAAATTATAAAAATTCTTTCAAAAAAAAAAAAACAACCGACTTCCAAAAAAACACTACAAAGTGAAAAATAACTTTAATTTCGGAAGTCGGTGGCAAAAAACGAAAATTCTAAACTAAATACAAAAATAGGGCTATAATGTTATAATGGAACATAGTTTTTGTTTAAGTCCAGTGTTCTCCATAGTCCAGTTGGTATTTGGATGATGGAAACATGTAATTTTCCCCATAGACCAATTGGTCAAATTTCAATTGGTCCATGGAGCACCGACGGATCCGTGTCTGTTTTTAACATAATATCACGCCTTCTTCGTCTTCTTGCGTGCATGTCTGATGTTTTGCAAGAGTAAGTATGATAGGTTGTCCTCTATCATAAAATATGTTAGTAAGTATTTGAAATATTTTTGTTACCTGTTTCAATATTTGTGTTAATTAATGGAATTGGTGTTACCATTTTAATTAACAATAAACAATTCTTTTTCTTGTGGTTAGTAACTAGAGTTTTTATGCCGTCCACCCATTGTCTTCCACCGCCTTGTTTCTCTGAAGTGTTAAGCAGAAGTGTACTTAAAGTACACCCACATTGTTATGTTTAAGTCGCATGTTATAGGGGGCGAGCCTATAGCCATCAACTGGACCCAAATTCAGACTCAGGCTGCTACTGAGAAATTCTAGATGGAAAAACCCAATAACACTTTTCCCGACTCAGGAATCGAACCCAGAAACTAACTTCTACCAGTCCCAACTGACGGCGCCCGTTCACGATCAGCATCATTTAGCTCAACCATATGATCTAACACACGCGCCACCGTCAGCGAGACATCTGAGTGAGTATGACATACTCACAGCCGCCAGGGTACATTCAAGTCAATGAAAGACATATTGCTTGGTAAATAGTAGTTCTTAAGTACATAGTACTCACACCTGTGCTATGCAATTATATAATACAAAGGGGATTGATATTATACAAGGCAAAGATGGTCTTACAATCTTCAGCAGCTCCAACAGTATTTTAAATGTTAATCACTTAGTTGTGGTTGTGGAGCAGGACCAGCATTGATTTACTTTTGCATTTACAATACAGAATGATGCATAGTATGGAAGTATGGATAAAGAGTCTCAAAATGTAACTTATTCTAAGTACAAAACTTAATCCATAATATTTCCATGCATTACCAGTTTACGTTATAATGTTCCTAACAATGTTTCTACTTAGCAATAACTTTGGTTAAGTACCAAAGTCTGTGAAACTGTGCAGTTAAATGGCGTACGACAAGAGAAGGTTGCTGCCAAATGTATTGCACTGTTTTGTGTTACATAAAAGAGGAAAGGAAGTGCTTTTAAAAGTTAACTAGTTATGCTAATTCTTTGATCAAGATTTGGGTTTGCCAAATTAGCTAATACAAATAGGACGTACATAATTAATATGAATCTGTATCTATACATTTTTTTTATTTTATTATTTATGTACACACAGTAAAATACATTCAGATACGACAATCATAATTTTGAGTACAAAGGTACTGCTTATTTCTTAAGAAATTTCTTCCAGCAGACCTGCGAAAGGAGAAATGAGAAAGAAACGTAGACAATAGTGTGTGAGAACAAGAAGAGAAGAATATAAAATATGCGGAGTTTTAAACTAAAATATTAAAATAAATCTACACGTATAACATAACAAATTAACATATACTTAAATAAATACATAAAGCTTAAAGTTATAAACATACATACTATAGGTATATAAATACTCACAGTTGAGAGGAAAGGTAATGCTTTTTACTCGATATTTAAATTGAGAAACAGTTTTTATATCGCAAATGCTAGGCGGAAGTGAGTTCCACAATCTTACTGCATGTACAGAGAAGGAATATGAATAGTAGCTTGTTTTATGAGGGTGAGATTTAAGCAGGGTTCTAAGGTGTGATCTACACGGTGCGTCGGTAGGGCGAGCGTAAGAAAAACGCTCACGCAGGTAAGAAGGATAAGACGGGTTGTGTAAGATGTTGAAGAGGAGACATAAAATCCGAGTGTTCCTGCGAAGGCGGATTGGGAGCCACTTGAGTTCCTTGCGAAGATGAGAGACGTGGTCATACTTTCGAAGACCGAAAACAAAGCGAATGCACAAGTTTTGCAAGCGCTCAAGCTTGTTTAATAGCTCCTCAGTAGCATCCAGGTACATATTATAAGTACTATTTATTTAATTTTACTATTTATTATCACTATCACTACATATTATAAAACAAAGCCGCTTCCCGCTATCTGTCCCTATGTATGCTTAGATCTTTAAAACTACGCAATGGATTTTGATGCGGTTTTTTTAATAGATAGAGTGATTCAAGAGGTAGGTTTAATGTATAATACATACATAGTACAGAAAAGAATCCACGCGGGCGAAGCCGCTGGCAGCAGCTAGTTATGTATAATTCATTAAACCTGACCTGGTTTCCGTACGTCATTTTCGGGTGTCCACTGAAAATCAGCGCTGTGCTGTACAGCATAGCATCATGCTGAGTGGAAGCCTTCTTGTCACAGTCATGACGTGCCAGCAGCTGTCTACTATTTTTGTTTTGAGCTCGTGATTATATTTTCTTGTTCTACTCGAGTTGATTATCTTTTTTTATGCACGTGTTTCTGTGACAAATAAACTTATTCTTCTTTCTTTCTTATAAATAAAGTCGCTTTTCGTGTCTGTCTGTGTGACTGCGTTGTTCTTCTAAACTACGCAATAGATTTTGATGAGGTTTTCACCATCATTTAGAGAATTTATTCCGGAAAGTTTATGTGTATAATTTATATTCATATTTAACTTAATTCTTGTATTAGTCTTAAGTATTAACTAAGTCTGTCGCCATAACAATAATATTTACAGCATTGTTGTGTTTCGGCAGTTACAGGTAAGATATCCAGTTCCAGTTCCTCTGTGGTTGAGGATTCCGGGTGAAGCTCGCTTCTACCTTCAGCCCAATCATCACTCATCATCAGGTGAGATGCAGGCCAAGAGCTTGCTTGATACGGATATAAAAAAAAAAAAAATTTTCTTTCGAGAAATCTCGATATAAAAGTCAAAGTCAAATAATTTATTTTAATTAGGCCCATAAAAGGCACTATTAAACGTCATTTACAAATAAAAAAATTGGTTTGATTCTAGTCGCCCCTTCCAAAAGGTAGTTTTCGTATGGAGAAGAATGGGCAAGAAACTCCGCCGTTACTCTTTTTTAAATGTTTGTTAAGTCATAAAAACCTTGCAAAATAGCGGCCGGTTGCTAGTAATTACATAAAATAAAACCTATTGCTACCATTACACCCAGCTAAAACAAAACTTTACAGGCTTTAACATTTTAATAAGGTTTGCAAGGAAGTTTTAATTAAGCTAATTTGAAACGCCCAAACATTTTACGGAAATGACTAAACTGGTATGACAGCTCTGAAAGTCCATCTCTGTTCTTCCTGTAGGAGAAATAGAGAACGTGATATCAGTATGTTTTGTTGGAAGATTGTGTTCTACAAAATATAAGCGATATCAATATTACAATCGCCAGCAGTGCTACGCCGTAGCATCGACTCGTAGACTTATCTACGAAGTTGTCAAGTCCAGCCAAATAGATACGAGCTTGCTTTCATGCACTATTTATTATTTGAGCCCCTTTTATGTAAGTACTACAAACTGTGTGCCCGTTGGGATTTCTCATCGGCAAATTGTCGAAGATCCATATAAATTTCCATCCCCTATTAAACCCCTTGTGGTGTGATAATATAACATCACGCGTGTATTCCCCGAAGGGTTAGGCAGAGGTGTACATGTTACATGTTCCATGTAATAGGGGCGAGCCTATTGCCACCAACCGGGAGGGGATGAATTTTCAAAAATCCTTCCTTAGTGCTCACTTTCGTTATATAAGCCATTTCAACCGGTTCTGTGATTCTCGCATCCAGTGGATTCCTGCGGCTTTCACCAGGGCATCGGTACACCCTATGGGAGGCCTTCCAACGCATCATCCGGTACGCGGTCGCCACTCCAAAACCTTTCGGCCCCATCGGCCCTGTTCTGCGAGCTACAGCCGGCCTTAGTGGTCACCTTCGTAATTTATGGAACTCTTGAGAATATTTTAGCTTCTAGACCCAGCAGTTTAGGCTGTGCGTTATTTGTCAGTGAATTTAAGATTTTTATTAAGAGCATTTATTCTAAAAGTGGACAACGTCGCAAATAGATGTAAATTTTTTCTGTGTTTTGATTATTTTGGCAATATTACTTGTATGAAAATAAGAAATGTGGCTAACTAGCGAACTAGAATATTGATTATGAAATGAAATAATTGATATCTTAACACCGAATATTTAGTTTTACACCTAAAACGGTTATAACAAAAAAATCAGAGTTATAATTGCAATTAATTATTAATATTCTAGTTCCCTAGTTAGCCACATTTCTTATATCCATACAGTAATATTGTCAAATTAATCAAAACAGGTAAATATTGTTTAACAGCTATTTGCAACGTTGCTAACTTTTAGGAGAAACAATCTTAAGTAGATTTACTGAACGCTGCATGCTGAAGCCTCGGTCAACAGAGGCTTCAGCATGCAGCGTTCATTGTCATCTCAACAGCCAGAAATAGGACATTATTATTAGCAGACAAATCAATTTCTACTATTCATTCTCTTACATACAGACATACATACAAATAGCTTATATCGCCACGGCTGAAGAGCGTCTAGAAGTGACTATGACGGAGACCACCATAACAAGACAAAATATTTGAAAATGTGTAGTACTCGTACAACTATAAATGATAGACTGAGGAATGATGTGATGAGGCAACGGTTCGGTTTAAACGAAGATGTAGTGACAAAAATTTAAAAGAGTATGCTATAGATTGTTCATGTTGAGAGGATGAATAAAAGGCGACTAATAAAAGGTATTTACAAGACAGATGAGAAGAGAAATGCCATGAGGGGACGCGCAGAAGGGCATATGTGACCTTAGTGACCTTATATGAATCACAACCAGCGTGCGTGTATGACCAGATTTATGAACGTAAACGAAGCAAACGAGTCTGTAACGCAGGTGGCATTCCGTTTTTCATGCTTATCCCCATGGGAAAAGACATGAGTTTATGTATGTATGTATCTCAGACCAAATAAAAATCCAAGACATAGCGCTGCGAACAATACAGTGAAGCACAATACAGTGAAGCATGCCAAAAGTACACCTTTACAACCGTTTACAATCAAACTACACCTCACTCGCAAAACGAAAGTTCAAAACCAAATACACCGACTTCCGAAATTAAAGTTATTTTTGACTTTGTAGTGTCTTTTTTGGAAGTCGGTTGTTCTTTTTTTATAAAAAGTTTTTATTTCAAAGCTTCTCTCCTACTATTTTGCTGTGCCCGACAGGGTCCAGGATGATCACATATAATTTTAACTTACCGCCTAAGTACACATTATGGAATGCAAATAAAATATTGAGTACTTACTATGTGCTTCTTCAGAGTTCATGAATGAAATGAAATTGTTTATTCTGTAAATAGGATATTGGAATCACTTTTACACGTCATATTAAAAACATATTAAAAATTAGCTAGATGAGTTCGGCGTTTCCTATTTGACTACTTTGAGAAGAAAGGCCAAAACAAACTCTCTTTTAATGTCCGGACATAATCTTGGTCAGGCCATATGAGGACCATGTAGATTAGTGTCTGAAATCATCTTTTGAGGAAAGAACCATACAGATTTGAGTGGACCTGTCCAGTCAGTGAAAGCATTTATTGCAAGCATTAATCGTGGAGCTCAACTCAGAACTTACCTGGTATCAACAGACATACAGGCAGACAATTTTGTATTTATAATAATAATTTTAGTATGAATGCTATGATCAAGTGACGGAAGTGTGGCATCATGCAATTGTGGTTCTGCATGATGCCACACTTCCGTACCCCTGATAATATTCACACATATTTTTGTCATGAAATAAAAGAGTGACATATATAAGTTTTACTGTCTCACATGAACATCAAACGACACTGATCGGTCATTCGCACATCTAAGGTCGTTTCAGACTTCAGACTGGTAAAGTGCTTGGTAAGCGTCTTGTGAGACGAGCTTAAAAGGATTCTGTGAGGATAATCAGGTTTTAACTTGAGTCTGATTTGAAAGAGAGGGTTTATTGAATTTATTGTAATCCAGTGTATTATTGATAACTTATTGTCTGATTCAACTTTCTTTCAAGGGATTGTCAATCGCTTTTGAAAGTGTAATCAATAGTGGAAATTTTTCAAATAAACACATACCTCCGACCAAATAAAAAACCAAGACATACCGCTGTCAACAGTGACGTGAGGTAGGTTTCGTAAACACGTGTGCGAGTGAGGTGTAGTTTGATTGTAAACGGTTGTAAAGGTGTACTTTTGGCATGCTTCACTGTATTGTGCTTCACTGTATTGTTCGCAGCGCTATGTCTTGGATTTTTATTTGGTCTGAGATACATACATACATAAACTCATGTCTTTTCCCATGGGGATAAGCATGAAAAACAGAATGCCACCTGCGTTACAGACTCGTTTGCTTCGTTTACGTTCATAAATCTGGTCATACACGCACGCTGGTTGTGATTCATATAAGGTCACTAAGGTCACATATGCCCTTCTGCGCGTCCCCTCATGGCATTTCTCTTCTCATCTGTCTTGTAAATACCTTTTATTAGTCGCCTTTTATTCATCCTCTCAACATGAACAATCTATAGCATACTCTTTTAAATTTTTGTCACTACATCTTCGTTTAAACCGAACCGTTGCCTCATCACATCATTCCTCAGTCTATCATTTATAGTTGTACGAGTACTACACATTTTCAAATATTTTGTCTTGTTATGGTGGTCTCCGTCATAGTCACTTCTAGACGCTCTTCAGCCGTGGCGATATAAGCTATTTGTATGTATGTCTGTATGTAAGAGAATGAATAGTAGAAATTGATTTGTCTGCTAATAATAATGTCCTATTTCTGGCTGTTGAGATGACAATGAACGCTGCATGCTGAAGCCTCTGTTGACCGAGGCTTCAGCATGCAGCGTTCAGTAAATCTACTTAAGATTGTTTCTCCTAAAAGTTAGCAACGTTGCAAATAGCTGTTAAACAATATTTACCTGTTTTGATTAATTTGACAATATTACTGTATGGATATAAGAAATGTGGCTAACTAGGGAACTAGAATATTAATAATTAATTGCAATTATAACTCTGATTTTTTTGTTATAACCGTTTTAGGTGTAAAACTAAATATTCGGTGTTAAGATATCAATTATTTCATTTCATAATCAATATTCTAGTTCGCTAGTTAGCCACATTTCTTATTTTCATACAAGTAATATTGCCAAAATAATCAAAACACAGAAAAAATTTACATCTATTTGCGACGTTGTCCACTTTTAGAATAAATGCTCTTAATAAAAATCTTAAATTCACTGACAAATAACGCACAGCCTAAACTGCTGGGTCTAGAAGCTAAAATATTCTCAAGAGTTCCATAAATTACGAAGGTGAGCACTAAGGCCGGCTGTAGCTCGCAGAACAGGGCCGATGGGGCCGAAAGGTTTTGGAGTGGCGACCGCGTACCGGATGATGCGTTGGAAGGCCTCCCATAGGGTGTACCGATGCCCTGGTGAAAGCCGCAGGAATCCACTGGATGCGAGAATCACAGAACCGGTTGAAATGGCTTATATAACGAAAGTGAGCACTAAGGAAGGATTTTTGAAAATTCATCCCCTCCCGGTTGGTGGCAATAGGCTCGCCCCTATTACATGGAACATGTAACATGTACATCTCTGCCTAACCCTTCGGGGAATACACGCGTGATGTTATATTATCACACCACAAGGGGTTTAATAGGGGATGAAAATTTATACGGATCTTCGACAATTTGCCGATGAGAAATCCCAACGGGCACACAGTTTGTAGTACTTACATAAAAGGGGCTCAAATAATAAATAGTGCATGAAAGCAAGCTCGTATCTATTTGGCTGGACTTGACAACTTCGTAGATAAGTCTACGAGTCGATGCTACGGCGTAGCACTGCTGGCGATTGTAATATTGATATCGCTTATATTTTGTAGAACACAATCTTCCAACAAAACATACTGATATCACGTTCTCTATTTCTCCTACAGGAAGAACAGAGATGGACTTTCAGAGCTGTCATACCAGTTTAGTCATTTCCGTAAAATGTTTGGGCGTTTCAAATTAGCTTAATTAAAACTTCCTTGCAAACCTTATTAAAATGTTAAAGCCTGTAAAGTTTTGTTTTAGCTGGGTGTAATGGTAGCAATAGGTTTTATTTTATGTAATTACTAGCAACCGGCCGCTATTTTGCAAGGTTTTTATGACTTAACAAACATTTAAAAAAGAGTAACGGCGGAGTTTCTTGCCCATTCTTCTCCATACGAAAACTACCTTTTGGAAGGGGCGACTAGAATCAAACCAATTTTTTTATTTGTAAATGACGTTTAATAGTGCCTTTTATGGGCCTAATTAAAATAAATTATTTGACTTTGACTTTTATATCGAGATTTCTCGAAAGAAAATATGTTTTTTTTTATATCCGTATCAAGCAAGCTCTTGGCCTGCATCTCACCTGATGATGAGTGATGATTGGGCTGAAGGTAGAAGCGAGCTTCACCCGGAATCCTCAACCACAGAGGAACTGGAACTGGATATCTTACCTGTAACTGCCGAAACACAACAATGCTGTAAATATTATTGTTATGGCGACAGACTTAGTTAATACTTAAGACTAATACAAGAATTAAGTTAAATATGAATATAAATTATACACATAAACTTTCCGGAATAAATTCTCTAAATGATGGTGAAAACCTCATCAAAATCTATTGCGTAGTTTAGAAGAACAACGCAGTCACACAGACAGACACGAAAAGCGACTTTATTTATAAGAAAGAAAGAAGAATAAGTTTATTTGTCACAGAAACACGTGCATAAAAAAAGATAATCAACTCGAGTAGAACAAGAAAATATAATCACGAGCTCAAAACAAAAATAGTAGACAGCTGCTGGCACGTCATGACTGTGACAAGAAGGCTTCCACTCAGCATGATGCTATGCTGTACAGCACAGCGCTGATTTTCAGTGGACACCCGAAAATGACGTACGGAAACCAGGTCAGGTTTAATGAATTATACATAACTAGCTGCTGCCAGCGGCTTCGCCCGCGTGGATTCTTTTCTGTACTATGTATGTATTATACATTAAACCTACCTCTTGAATCACTCTATCTATTAAAAAAACCGCATCAAAATCCATTGCGTAGTTTTAAAGATCTAAGCATACATAGGGACAGATAGCGGGAAGCGGCTTTGTTTTATAATATGTAGTGATAGTGATAATAAATAGTAAAATTAAATAAATAGTACTTATAATATGTACCTGGATGCTACTGAGGAGCTATTAAACAAGCTTGAGCGCTTGCAAAACTTGTGCATTCGCTTTGTTTTCGGTCTTCGAAAGTATGACCACGTCTCTCATCTTCGCAAGGAACTCAAGTGGCTCCCAATCCGCCTTCGCAGGAACACTCGGATTTTATGTCTCCTCTTCAACATCTTACACAACCCGTCTTATCCTTCTTACCTGCGTGAGCGTTTTTCTTACGCTCGCCCTACCGACGCACCGTGTAGATCACACCTTAGAACCCTGCTTAAATCTCACCCTCATAAAACAAGCTACTATTCATATTCCTTCTCTGTACATGCAGTAAGATTGTGGAACTCACTTCCGCCTAGCATTTGCGATATAAAAACTGTTTCTCAATTTAAATATCGAGTAAAAAGCATTACCTTTCCTCTCAACTGTGAGTATTTATATACCTATAGTATGTATGTTTATAACTTTAAGCTTTATGTATTTATTTAAGTATATGTTAATTTGTTATGTTATACGTGTAGATTTATTTTAATATTTTAGTTTAAAACTCCGCATATTTTATATTCTTCTCTTCTTGTTCTCACACACTATTGTCTACGTTTCTTTCTCATTTCTCCTTTCGCAGGTCTGCTGGAAGAAATTTCTTAAGAAATAAGCAGTACCTTTGTACTCAAAATTATGATTGTCGTATCTGAATGTATTTTACTGTGTGTACATAAATAATAAAATAAAAAAAATGTATAGATACAGATTCATATTAATTATGTACGTCCTATTTGTATTAGCTAATTTGGCAAACCCAAATCTTGATCAAAGAATTAGCATAACTAGTTAACTTTTAAAAGCACTTCCTTTCCTCTTTTATGTAACACAAAACAGTGCAATACATTTGGCAGCAACCTTCTCTTGTCGTACGCCATTTAACTGCACAGTTTCACAGACTTTGGTACTTAACCAAAGTTATTGCTAAGTAGAAACATTGTTAGGAACATTATAACGTAAACTGGTAATGCATGGAAATATTATGGATTAAGTTTTGTACTTAGAATAAGTTACATTTTGAGACTCTTTATCCATACTTCCATACTATGCATCATTCTGTATTGTAAATGCAAAAGTAAATCAATGCTGGTCCTGCTCCACAACCACAACTAAGTGATTAACATTTAAAATACTGTTGGAGCTGCTGAAGATTGTAAGACCATCTTTGCCTTGTATAATATCAATCCCCTTTGTATTATATAATTGCATAGCACAGGTGTGAGTACTATGTACTTAAGAACTACTATTTACCAAGCAATATGTCTTTCATTGACTTGAATGTACCCTGGCGGCTGTGAGTATGTCATACTCACTCAGATGTGTGCCTATCAAGCGAGAAATTGCCCCGACCTGCGGGCTGGGCTATACATATGTAAATATATTGTGTGGCGAGAGGAGATATGAATGAAAAGGGGATTTGTGCAGTGTGAAGTAAAATGCTGTTGCTGTTGAATGGGGTTTGCAAAAAGTATAGCTTTGTAACATTGGATGAACTGATTGAATTCTCGTAGGATAAGAAAATAACTTAAATTGACTTGATATTCTGGATCTTGGCAACAGTTGTTATAGCGCTTGTTTTGGTCGGTAAGAGTTTGGATTTCTTGGCATATCTCCCTAGGGGCAAAGCGTATTCAAATCAGAAGTCACAATGAAATATGCCATGTAATAATGTTTTTCTCTACCTCCTTATGCCACGAAAACCTAAAGATTTATAAATTACTAGCTTTCGCCCGCGGCTTTGCTCACGTGGATATCGGAAATTATCCCAGGGGAACGCACTACCGGGATAAAAAGATTCATTTATGTTGATCCAGGAACCATGCAACCATATCCATAAACTATGTATGTGCCAAGTTTCATCCAAATCCGTTCAGCCGTTTTAGCGTGATTAAGTAACAAACATTCAAACATATAAATCACATTTATAATATTAGGAGGATTACCTATTGCCCACGATTTGGTCTGCGTACATTTTTTTAACACAAATATTCAGGATGTAAATTAGCCGTATCCTTCTCCAGATTTCAAGCTACCTATCTGTCAAATTTCATAGCGATCAATTTAAAAAGGTAACAGGCAGACACACAGACAGAGTTACTTGGATAGTAGAGCTACTCACCTAGCTATGAACCCTAGCTATTTAAAGCTAAACCTAAAGTAAGAAGAAGTATTTGCTTGGTAAACAACTAAAACATACTTACTCCATTTTTTTTCTTTATTATCTGCATCACAGCATTATCCGGACAAGAGTTAATTAAAAGGAGTATCCTTCATTTTTCTTTCGCAATCTGAAACTGCAGTTCTCGGATTTTTACCGTCATAGTTAGAATATCCTGTTAGCAAAAGGTCAGTTAAATTTATGAAGCGTAGGGTATATTGGATTATGAAGGTTTTTATTGGTGCTGTTAGCTTTGTAGATTTTCATTTGTCGAATGCGATGCTGATTCTTGGAAAGGAAAATTGATTTTACGTTCCATAATTAAATAATATCACGCCTTGTTCCCCCAAAGAGTTAGGCAGAGGTGTACCTATAATGCATCCACATTTCGCCAGTTATGTAATAGAAGGTGAGCCTATTGCCATCAACCGGGCACAAATCCAGACCCCGGGCTGCTACTGAGAAATCCAGATAGAAAACCCCAATAACACTTTGCCCGACCTGGGAATCGAACGCAGTTGCCCCAAGCTTTCATTTATGTAAGTCGGGGAAATTATTTGTTAAGCAAATGGACACCTTGCATAACCAACCTTGACTTGACGTCCGTTGCCTAGCAACCGTCAAAGTAAATATCTAAATAAATAGTCTTTGACATTACGTAAGGATTGCGAGGTTAGAAATTTTACCCATATTGATGGGTAAAAAAGCAGTCAAAAGCTACTTCATGAAAAGTTATAAATTATTCAATTTTGTTAGAAACTATGTTTTGAATTTCTTTTTCGTTTATGAATGAGTGTTATGAGGCGTGCACTTTTGGATTTTCCAAACTATTTCTATATTATTGCAACTGACGATCACAAATCCCGCATTGACTAAAGCCTATGTTTAGATGACATACAGGATGTTTCAGTAAGCTGTGGTATAGACTGTATAGACCATTAACCTTCTTGATGGGACCAACATCGTAATCACGACAAAAAATTCAACTGTTCCATACAAAGCTGCAATATCCACTTGACCCAAATGTGACTGAACTGTGATGACTGAATATTTTCTGATACATGCTATCATGATATCTATTATACATTGTAACAGCGAATCAATTTTCACGCTTATGAGCATGCATTCTGAAAGTGGGCAACGTCGCAAATAGCTGTCACATATTTCACTGTTTTAATTTATTTCGCAATATTACTGTATGGAAATAAAAAATGTATGTGTAAAAAATCAAAAATTGTGATTTTCATATGACAATTGACATGGCCATATGAAAATCAATTTTTTTTTTATGCAATGAGGTTCCGGTAGACCTATAGTCAATGTTAATGAACAAATTGATTATATAATGCATAGACCAACAAATTTTACGTTAAATTTGTGAATTTTAGTGCAACGCACGAATATTACATTTGGAATAATAGGAGTTTTAATTTATGCACAGTTTAATTAAGTATTTGCTGTTAGAGTGTTATTTTATATTAACTACTTCATTACGTTTCTGTCCGTTATTAAATAATTAAAGTTCAGCTTTAATTATTTTATAATGGACTGAAAACGTAATGACGTAGGTAATATAATATAAAATAACACTTTATCATTAAATCCGCCCGTCTGCAGGAGCCTTGATTGTTTTGCATCTACTGACAACTAATTTGATTGTTTGATTCAACGATTGTTTGAACGATTCAGAGCAGCTAAAATCAGATTGCATTAGAGTGCAGATTTGAATAGATTTAGGCTATCAGAAGTCCGAAGTCAGTCCAGAACATCAACAGTTCCAGGCAAATGACTCACCAGTTATTCACCCATGAACGATTTGTATGGTAACACACACACACATGCATACACACATTTTTCTTGCCTTTACCCATAAGTTTACAAATTATACTTTACGGCTACCTGAAATAGAAAACATTTTTGAATTCAATTAATATTCGTTGTTTGCGTGTAGTAAAAGTCATAAAACAGTTGACAGATATTGAACGTCATCTCATACGTTTCGGCTTATTTTCGTAAGTCGATAACTCGGTCGATAGCATGCGGGGAGTCCCCGCAGGCGGAGTACAAATGAAAATCATAAATCGATAACGCAGTCGGTACAAAGTCTACGGGGAATCCCCGTAGCGGGCGTACCCACCAATGAAATTCTTCGGTCGGTAAAAAGCGTGCGGAGACTCACACGCAATGGAAATTATCAATGAAAATGAGCCTTCGAAGCAACTGCCAAACGGTGCAGGTTCTTCGTATACCGCAATCGTTCCCTATCGACTAATGAAACGCCCCTGCATGAGGCATGCATTACAGAAATCTCCCGCACCCCGCATTTGAACACTATCGCCCAATGAAAATGTGCCTTGAGTCATACTCCTTTGCCTTTCATAGTCTATAGAATTTAACAGCCACCAAATACACCCAATATATACCAAAATAAAGTTTTTCCAAAGAGACAATACGATATTTCTTTGCGAGTATAAATTGTAAAGGCGTCGGAGTGTATGTTTGTTATCGCTATCATAAATAAAACGCTCCAACTAATGGTATAAAGGATTCTTTATTCCTTCTCCTTTGTCGTGAAACGCTATTGAAGTTTTTCCTACGACAGTTTTTCCTTTTTTATTGAGTGTTCTAAATAAGCTGCCGTTTTTATGATATTTATTTAACTACGAGTCGAGTGCTCGATTGGATTACTCAACGGCAAAGATGATACTAACTTTTATCCCCTAGGTATTTAACTATTTTAGCGGATGATTTTTCAAAGATCCTTCCTAAGTGCTTATCATTTCAACCGATAAACGTCCACTGCTGGACAAAGGCCTCCCCAGGCATCACCACTTGGACTGGTTCTGTGGTTCTTGCATCCAGTGTATTCCTGTGGTCCTCACCAGGTCATTGGTCCATCTTGTGGGAGGCCTTCAAACGCTACGTCATCCGGTACGCGGTCGCTACTCCAGAACCTTTCGGCCATCTGTTCTTCGAGCAACAGCCAGCCTTAATGCTCACCTTTGTTATTTATGGAACTCTTGTGCAAAATTTTATGCAGCTTCTAAATAGAAAACAATTTCTAAAATCGGTCCACAATTGACGGTGAAATCGAGTAACAAACATACAAAAAAAAAAAAACATACAGACGAATTGAGAAACTCCTCCTTTTGGAAGTCGGTTAAAAACGTAGCTTATCAGTCATCTGAACAATTTTTTTTTTAACATAAATCGTTTACTGTATTAATACTTTACATTATGTTAGCACTTATATTTCATCGTTTAAATTATAATAGCATTTTCTTATTAAAAATTGTTTTAGTTTTTTTATTTTATAAATATATTCAATTAGTTTCTTTTTTATGTTTGTTATATATTTTATGGACATTACATAGAGACTTGTAGAATATTACAATACTTAGCCGAGAAGTTGGTATGTTTAATCTTATGTCAAAGTGTGTCATACATCATACACACACGTACATACATACTTACTTCAAAAGTATAATCGAAATCAATGCGGACAAAGTCCCGGAAAAGGTAGGTAATAAGTGATGGATCGACGGGATTTGCCGGGACGATTTATGATGATTATGCCAATGCCAATTTACCTGCGAAACGTGCTGACTACACGTATGATCCGACGGATATACCTGTATTCTTCGGCAGAATACGATACGCTACGAGGAAATAGACATTATTATGATTGGGTACTAGACACGCGCTGACAAAGTTGGCAAACCCCTTCTTTAGAAAATAATCCTTTTGTTACACCTGTAATAAATGCAAAGACGGTAGACAGATACTAGATGAAACAACACGGAAAAAACGTAACGGCTAGAAATAAACAAGTTATTGTTATTTACAACCAAGCGACTCGGTTCTGAGAGAGCCTGCAAAGTTTGTTGCTAGAATTGAACAAGTGAACTTGGTTAATATTACTTGCTTGTTTGGTGTTAACAAAGCTGTATTGAACGTTTTAAATAAGTCTTGGTTATTTGTAGCCGTATAATTCGTATAATTTTTAGCCAAGCCAAATTGGTACTTTGCTAGCCATTTATTTTTTCAGTGAAAGAACAAGAAGAATGATATTAATTTATACCCCGATCTCTTACTAAAGAAAATTCAAATTTTCTTTCAAAGACAGACAGCACAGCCTAAACAGCAGGGTCTATTTAGAAGCTGCATAAAATTTTGCACAAGAGTTCCATAAATAACAAAGGTGAGCATTAAGGCTGGCTGTTGCTCGAAGAACAGATGGCCGAAAGGTTCTGGAGTAGCGACCGCGTACCGGATGACGTAGCGTTTGAAGGCCTCCCACAAGATGGACCAATGACCTGGTGAGGACCACAGGAATACACTGGATGCAAGAACCACAGAACCAGTCCAAGTGGTGATGCCTGGGGAGGCCTTTGTCCAGCAGTGGACGTTTATCGGTTGAAATGATAAGCACTTAGGAAGGATCTTTGAAAAATCATCCGCTAAAATAGTTAAATACCTAGGGGATAAAAGTTAGTATCATCTTTGCCGTTGAGTAATCCAATCGAGCACTCGACTCGTAGTTAAATAAATATCATAAAAACGGCAGCTTATTTAGAACACTCAATAAAAAAGGAAAAACTGTCGTAGGAAAAACTTCAATAGCGTTTCACGACAAAGGAGAAGGAATAAAGAATCCTTTATACCATTAGTTGGAGCGTTTTATTTATGATAGCGATAACAAACATACACTCCGACGCCTTTACAATTTATACTCGCAAAGAAATATCGTATTGTCTCTTTGGAAAAACTTTATTTTGGTATATATTGGGTGTATTTGGTGGCTGTTAAATTCTATAGACTATGAAAGGCAAAGGAGTATGACTCAAGGCACATTTTCATTGGGCGATAGTGTTCAAATGCGGGGTGCGGGAGATTTCTGTAATGCATGCCTCATGCAGGGGCGTTTCATTAGTCGATAGGGAACGATTGCGGTATACGAAGAACCTGCACCGTTTGGCAGTTGCTTCGAAGGCTCATTTTCATTGATAATTTCCATTGCGTGTGAGTCTCCGCACGCTTTTTACCGACCGAAGAATTTCATTGGTGGGTACGCCCGCTACGGGGATTCCCCGTAGACTTTGTACCGACTGCGTTATCGATTTATGATTTTCATTTGTACTCCGCCTGCGGGGACTCCCCGCATGCTATCGACCGAGTTATCGACTTACGAAAATAAGCCGAAACGTATGAGATGACGTTCAATATCTGTCAACTGTTTTATGACTTTTACTACACGCAAACAACGAATATTAATTGAATTCAAAAATGTTTTCTATTTCAGGTAGCCGTAAAGTATAATTTGTAAACTTATGGGTAAAGGCAAGAAAAATGTGTGTATGCATGTGTGTGTGTGTTACCATACAAATCGTTCATGGGTGAATAACTGGTGAGTCATTTGCCTGGAACTGTTGATGTTCTGGACTGACTTCGGACTTCTGATAGCCTAAATCTATTCAAATCTGCACTCTAATGCAATCTGATTTTAGCTGCTCTGAATCGTTCAAACAATCGTTGAATCAAACAATCAAATTAGTTGTCAGTAGATGCAAAACAATCAAGGCTCCTGCAGACGGGCGGATTTAATGATAAAGTGTTATTTTATATTATATTACCTACGTCATTACGTTTTCAGTCCATTATAAAATAATTAAAGCTGAACTTTAATTATTTAATAACGGACAGAAACGTAATGAAGTAGTTAATATAAAATAACACTCTAACAGCAAATACTTAATTAAACTGTGCATAAATTAAAACTCCTATTATTCCAAATGTAATATTCGTGCGTTGCACTAAAATTCACAAATTTAACGTAAAATTTGTTGGTCTATGCATTATATAATCAATTTGTTCATTAACATTGACTATAGGTCTACCGGAACCTCATTGCATAAAAAAAAAATTGATTTTCATATGGCCATGTCAATTGTCATATGAAAATCACAATTTTTGATTTTTTACACATACATTTTTTATTTCCATACAGTAATATTGCGAAATAAATTAAAACAGTGAAATATGTGACAGCTATTTGCGACGTTGCCCACTTTCAGAATGCATGCTCATAAGCGTGAAAATTGATTCGCTGTTACAATGTATAATAGATATCATGATAGCATGTATCAGAAAATATTCAGTCATCACAGTTCAGTCACATTTGGGTCAAGTGGATATTGCAGCTTTGTATGGAACAGTTGAATTTTTTGTCGTGATTACGATGTTGGTCCCATCAAGAAGGTTAATGGTCTATACAGTCTATACCACAGCTTACTGAAACATCCTGTATGTCATCTAAACATAGGCTTTAGTCAATGCGGGATTTGTGATCGTCAGTTGCAATAATATAGAAATAGTTTGGAAAATCCAAAAGTGCACGCCTCATAACACTCATTCATAAACGAAAAAGAAATTCAAAACATAGTTTCTAACAAAAATGAATAATTTATAACTTTTCATGAACTAGCTTTTGACTGCTTTTTTACCCATCAATATGGGTAAAATTTCTAACCTCGCAATCCTTACGTAATGTCAAAGACTATTTATTTAGATATTTACTTTGACGGTTGCTAGGCAACGGACGTCAAGTCAAGGTTGGTTATGCAAGGTGTCCATTTGCTTAGCAAATAATTTCCCCGACTTACATAAATGAAAGCTTGGGGCAACTGCGTTCGATTCCCAGGTCGGGCAAAGTGTTATTGGGGTTTTCTATCTGGATTTCTCAGTAGCAGCCCGGGGTCTGGATTTGTGCCCGGTTGATGGCAATAGGCTCACCTTCTATTACATGCAACTTAAACATAACTGGCGAAATGTGGATGCATTATAGGTACACCTCTGCCTAACTCTTTGGGGAAACAAGGCGTGAAATTATTTAATTATGGAACGTAATAGTAGATTGTTTACTAAGGGAGCAAACAACTATTTTTAAGGCGAGAGTGTTTCTTTGAATCCAAAGCGGAGCGAAGGATTCTAGAGTAGAATCCCGAGCGCAGCGAGGGATTCTAAAGTAGAATCCTGAGCGCAGCGAGGGATTCAAAGTACATCACTCGAGCTTAAAATAGTGTTGCTCCCGAGGTGAACACTCTACTTTTTATCACCCTCTATGAGAAAACAAACGTGTGCGGTCCGACCCCCATCAGGAACGAATTTCCTACTCACTGATTTACACAAAATAAAAAAATTATGAAAAAAAAAAAATCGCAGACGTCATGTTGGATTCACATTTTGACCTCACTATCGGGTTTACCACCTTCGAAAACTATGAAAACGATACCCATGACGATTTTTTTTTAAATTTTCGAATCCACCATCTTGGATTTAAATTTTGACCTCACTATCGGCTTTACCACCGTCAAAAACTACGAAAACGATACCCATGACGAAAAATTTGAAAATTTTCGCATCCGCCATCTTGGATTTAAATTTTGACCTCACTAGCGGCTTTATCACCCTCGAAAACTATGAAAACGATACCCATGACGAAAAATTGGAAAACTTTCGCGTCCGCCATCTTGGATTTACATATTGACCTCACTATCGGCTTTACCACCGTCAAAAACTACGAAAACGATACCCATGACGAAAAATTTGAAAATTTTCGCATCCACCATCTTGGATTTAAATTTTGACCTCACTATCGGCTTTACCACAGTCGAAAACAATGAAAAAAAAAATGCGAATCCGCCATCTTGGATTTTAATTTTGATCAAATTCACACTTTCTCTCTTGCCAGCCTGTTACTTATTCATACAATGTTGGTGATCGATCTCTTTGGTGAATAGAACTTTTACTAACAATTTCCACATTCCAAATTCAAATCACTTTTAGTCCCTAGGGATTAAAACGCTATTTTGGTCCCTGTTTACGAGGATTAAACTATGTCTTTTTGAATAGATGTGATAAAAAATCAATTTTCCTTTCCAAGAATCAGCATCGCATTCGACAAATAAAAATCTACAAAGCTAACAGCACCAATAAAAACCTTCATAATCCAATATACGCTACCCTCCCTACGCTTCATAAATTTAACTGACCTTTTGCTAACAGGATATTCTAACTATGACGGTAAAAATCCGAGAACTGCAGTTTCAGATTGCGAAAGAAAAATGAAGGATACTCCTTTTAATTAACTCTTGTCCGGATAATGCTGTGATGCAGATAATAAAGAAAAAAAATGGAGTAAGTATGTTTTAGTTGTTTACCAAGCAAATACTTCTTCTTACTTTAGGTTTAGCTTTAAATAGCTAGGGTTCATAGCTAGGTGAGTAGCTCTACTATCCAAGTAACTCTGTCTGTGTGTCTGCCTGTTACCTTTTTAAATTGATCGCTATGAAATTTGACAGATAGGTAGCTTGAAATCTGGAGAAGGATACGGCTAATTTACATCCTGAATATTTGTGTTAAAAAAATGTACGCAGACCAAATCGTGGGCAATAGGTAATCCTCCTAATATTATAAATGTGATTTATATGTTTGAATGTTTGTTACTTAATCACGCTAAAACGGCTGAACGGATTTGGATGAAACTTGGCACATACATAGTTTATGGATATGGTTGCATGGTTCCTGGATCAACATAAATGAATCTTTTTATCCCGGTAGTGCGTTCCCCTGGGATAATTTCCGATATCCACGTGAGCAAAGCCGCGGGCGAAAGCTAGTAATTTATAAATCTTTAGGTTTTCGTGGCATAAGGAGGTAGAGAAAAACATTATTACATGGCATATTTCATTGTGACTTCTGATTTGAATACGCTTTGCCCCTAGGGAGATATGCCAAGAAATCCAAACTCTTACCGACCAAAACAAGCGCTATAACAACTGTTGCCAAGATCCAGAATATCAATTTAAGTTCTTTTCTTATCCTACGAGAATTCAATCAGTTCATCCAATGTTACAAAGCTGATACTTTTTGCAAACCCCATTCAACAGCAACAGCATTTTACTTCACACTGCACAAATCCCCTTTTCATTCATATCTCCTCTCGCCACAGAATATATTTACATATGTATAGCCCAGCCCGCAGGTCGGAGCAATTTCTCGCTTGATAGGACGTCCGCATCCCGTGGACATTGCGGTTACTAATCCTACACGTCCGTGCCGCGGTGTCTGACCTTAATTTGTGATGTTCACGTCATTTTAAGTTGTTATCAATTTATTGGTATTGAAATTTGGTATTAAAATTATATCGAAATTGTTTTTTTCCTGGTTACTAGGTTTATTGATATTTTGTCATATAAAATCATTTGGGGAAAGTAGGACGAATGTCCACAGCGCTCTATAATGACGGTGATGGAGATTTTCCTGAATTTGAGGCTTTCCCCAAATGTTGAACACGGTTCTAGTCTTACCGTTAGCTTATAGTGGTTATTATTAATAGTTGTCATCGTAGGTTTGATATTGTTCGTAGTTGGTTTCAACCTTCTTGAGCACGTCATAAGTCATGTTTACTAATAGTTGATACCTGGAGTTCAGGTGACGTAATTAGTTGTTCAAGTGTGAAGCTAAAAGACCTGCAGCTGAAGCGTTGAATTTCTCAATGTCAGCTTTTCCTTTGTTCAGCTGGTCGACTATTTTCTATTTCGTTACCGTCATTATAAGTTGTTACATTTTATTAGTATTAATTACAATACTGGTATGTGTGGTATTAAAATTATATGGAAATTATTTTGTCGTGGGTACTAGGTATGTTGATATTTTAATACATGAAATCATATGTGAAAAGTGGACGAGTAGGACGAAAGTGATTGTAGTCATAAAGGTATCTAATGACGGTGTTGGAGATGTTCTAAATTTGAAGCTAAATCCCAAATGTTGATCACAGTTCTAGCCTCATAACTGTAAGGATATTTTGCTGAAACCTTATGGCACGCAGCTTTTTCAGACAATGACCAGCTTTCGTCATTGAGCAAGTACTTATTTCTCTTCGCTCGATTGGCTTTTTTTAAACCTTTCCATAATCGATGCTACAGGTAACTTGCAACCTTCAAACTGAAAGATTAGGGATATACAGCAACCAATTTATTTGTATACTTTATGCGACTGTTCAAGAGTATGAAAAAACAAAGTTTCTCAGGCAGCCAACCAAACAATATCAAACAAAGAAAATCCATCATCGAATTCAATGTAGGTTCCTGAACCCTGCTCGTACTAATTTGAATGAACTATGTGTTTACTTACATAGGAGGGGGATATCAATGGGAATCACAAATCTTGGCTCGCGAGAGATCATTTACATATCTATTTGTACCTATCTCCTATTTGAATACAATGCTATGATTGATTGCCTCAGACCTCCATAACATAATTATTTTGACTAACACTATTGACAAAGTTTCACATGCTCTTTCAATTTAATTTATCGTTTAACGTTATTCAAATATAAACGTGAATGATTCGTAGAATGTCAAAGAACAAACAACGAGAATTTCATAAAGAAAGAGGAAAAAGTATCTACAGACGAACGACTTAGCTTCTAAGTATTCCAAATTATACCCTCTGTAACAAATTACACTTTGTTCCTTTCAATATCGTCTGTGACAACACTAATATTTTACATACACTGTAATAAGGGAGGCAAGTAAAATAATGTCTGGCAATAGACAATTCTTTGTATACCGAAGACACGTTTGAGGCATGCCTCAACGCTTGACGTACAGCCGAACAAATAGTTAGGTATATATGTAAGCATATTCATATTTCCACTCCACAAATAATTTTATTTTTACTGTGTGCGTATGGCTTTTTAGAGTTTAGAAATAAAAATAAAAAAAAAATACTAGTCACTACATTGTTTAAGCACTTGCATGTTAGCTGCCTATTTATTAGACTACCTAATTGATTACGTCACGAGAAGGTAGCAGCGCCCTCCTGTCTGCTAGTAACAACAAACCACAACCACACATGTGTCCATCAAGAGTGGTGATTATCACCAATTATTTCTGTTAATTTTGTGCTTATAGTAATTTACTAACCAAATAAATAAATACGGAGAAAACGAATTTTCCCAGATACAAGACCTAGCTAAATCGAGTTATTGCCCCCATAAACCCATAAATTGCAACGTTTATCGAAATTATTAGAGCCGTTTTCAAGAACGTCATTACAAATATATTATAGGTATATACAAATATTGTTCGATTAATAGTATATAGAGATGGGCCGAATGTGGTTTGAACCGAATCCGAACTTCGGCCGAACATTCGGTTAAAATGAAAAGTTCGGCCGAACTTCGGTTCAATTTCGCGCGCTTTCTCGAGAGCGACACGTCGTGACTTGTTAAATATGAGTGAGTAGATAGATGAGAAAAGTTTGTTTAATTCGATTGTGGAAAATAATACCCTTTAATTGTAATAAAAAATACTTGATGTTAATAAATGTTTAGTTTGTGAAATTGTGAACCAAAAACGTAATGTTTTTATTCAATTTACGAATTGTAATTCAGATTTTTGTTAGAAGAATACTAAGTTTACGAGTTTTTGTAAAAGTATGTATGTAAATCATAACCAGCCTTACTGGTTACTAGTTCTACAGTGAATATTTACACAAAAATGTCGCGGCGTCGTATAATAAAAGATCCTAGATTGAATTTTATTTTACGGCAAGAAAAACTTGCGAGATTTCATTACGGTTTAAAGAGTTCTCTTTGCAGTTTAAAATTAACATAGCACTTTGTGTTTTCATTGCCCACGCGCCTCAGGGCGGAGACGTAGTTTCAGGATTGAAATAGTTTTTTTACACTGTTAGATTGCCAGTTAATTGCCTAGAAATACAGAAATCTTGGACTAGATAAAAATAATATTGCTGGAACTTAGACTCGCTCAGTTTTATACATTTAACCTGATTTTACGCTTTGTTTACTTCTGATATTTTATTCGTCTTAGCCTACTGATACACCCTCTTTTGTTAAAAGTTACAAAGGTGCTCAAAGGGTTGGATGCTAGGACCAATACTATAAATGTTATTATTGTATACGACAGTATCCTTTACCATTCACTTGAACAATATTCCAAATTACTCCAATCTCTCTATTTTCTTAAATTGTTTGGAAACCTAATGTTACTATTGTGGCAGCATCCACATCGCCACATGGGAACTACGCATCAAAGACCTGACGTCACACAAAATCTTGACGTCACACAAAATCCTGCTTCGCACAAATATAGTTAATACATATATAACTTCCCCGACATCAATCGTTGGGCAGTTGCCCACCAGACACGACACCCAGGGTCGGAGCGCCCTGGGTGTCGTGTGACCCTACCTTTTCTAGAGAGGATGAGTGAACTTTACACCCTGTTCCTCATACCTCTAATCTATCTTCTAGTGTCTCTTCTTTAATCAATATTACGTTATATTGTAGCAAATACTCTCAACAATAAACTATACTTATTGTCAAATGATTACCATAATAATGAATGTCAAGAATGTATTATACAGTCCAGCTGTCTTTCACTTCACATGTAGGCAGATAAGTAGAGGCAAATAAGTAGCACTACTTCACGAAATTTTTACATTCCATTTTCGCATCAGTGTTTGTGAAGATTGGGGTTAAAATTGCATGAACATTTTCGTCCAAGCCTTCCTGAAGTCGAGTATCTAGTGTGAGAGTACCGATCTCCAATTTGCAGGTAGTTGAATGTCTTTCAGTGTATAACAGCAAAAGTAGTTCAGATAACATTGTAAGGAGTTGATAGTAAGTAGATAGTTAGTTCAAGACGTGACAGGGTTTTCAATAAAGGGCCACAAAATTTCTAACAAAAAGTAATAGTTGGAAAAAAGGTACGGAAACGATCCCTGTAAAAATTTACGAGTATCAGAATTAAGATATCTGTATGATAAGAGCTAGTTTGTTCGACAGATGAACGTGTCACACAGCAGTAAAAAGGTAGAGAAATCTTCATGAAACTCCTATTTTTATGGGAAAAACTACTGACACCTCCGTCCGGCCGTCTCCTTATTATACGGTATCGTTGCAGAATTTTCTTGATACCGCTTTATTTGATCAACGTCCGATCACGCGCGTACCTAACTGTAGATTTTTGAACACAAAGATTTACCTTAGACCTACAATTTTTTTTTCAGTTTTTTTGTAATCTGTATAAGTACTTAGTTCATGATTAGTTAAAATGTGTAACGGTTGTATAAAGTTTATTATAGAATTCTAGGTACAGAGACATAATGTATTTTCACTATTTTGCTTGTTTGCCTCTCGTTGGTCTAGCGGTCGCAAGCGCTACTGCTGAGCATGATGTCCTGGGTTCGATTCCCGGGTCGGGCAAAGTGTTATTGGGTTTTTCTATCTGGAATTTCTCAGTAGCAGCCCGGAGTCTGAATTTGTGCCCGGTTGAGGGCAGGCTTTCCTCCTATTGCATGGGACTTAAACATAACCGCCGCCGTTAACTAAAACTGTCGCCAGAGCTGAGTCCCATGTGTGTCGTACCTTAAGGATGCCTAACGCCCTCCTGACCAACTATCCTGAATGTGATCTGTTTGCTGATGAATGGAGCAGAATAATGCGTGTATGTCTGATGTTTTGCGAGAGCAAGTATGCTAGGTTGTCCTCTATTATATGTTAGTTTTAGAAAAGTTTTTGTTACCCATTCAATCTCTATGTTAATTAATGTAATTGGTGTTACCGTTTTAATTAACAATAAATAATAATAATAATAATATAACTGGTGAAATGTGGGTGTACCTGCTACAGGTACACCTCTGCACAACCGTTCGGGGAAACAAGGCGTGATGTTATGTTATTAACTCATCCCTATAATGTCACAAATAGTAGTTTTTTTTATCGTTAAGTGATTGTCCAAGTAATTAACTAGCGATATCATAATTAAACTTGCAAAACATCTTAATTATTTAAATACATGAAGCCTAAGGCCTGTTTGAATAATTTTTTTATCTTTTGTAGTAACAGTTATTGCATAAACGACATTTTTGCACCTCTTGCGCATACCGTGACAAATTGACAGAGAAAGTGCTCCAGTTTTTTAACGTAATGTTGAATTTTGACACCACAGTCACCAGCTCCGGTAGCCGTGATCGTCTAGTGGTTAGGACCCTACGTTGTGGCCGTAGTAACCCAGGTTCGAATCCTGGTCACGGCAGTGATTACACTGTCGCGGCGGGGCAGATTTTTTTGGGATTTTTAGGGTACTTCTCAGATCAAACATAATTATGATGAATATAGGTATGGTGTAATAGTAATAACTCATTGATATTATCAAAAATGTGTCTTAATTAATATTATTATCTTTCGATAATCGTTTAATCTCTTAAACATAGTGATAATTGGTAATTATCGTTTCTATTTCCATTTTAACTATGAGATATCGGTAGATTACGAGCACACCCATCAAAATTATTTATTATTCGGATATTCTTCAACTTAATTGACGAAAAGGAAATCAGTCAACCGCGAGCCGCAGATTTATTAAGTTAGGTTTGAGGCTATAGAACTTCCGACTGCCCATCATAACTACCTATAATAACAAAGAGTTAGAAATTGCCGTAACAATTAACTCAAATATTACCTAACAAATACGTCAAATTAATAATAAGTTCTTTCTGACCTCAACAAAGAAAAACATTAAATCACGACCGTCTTTTCACATTTTCCTGTTATAAAGAAGCCATAAAAGTTACTAAAGTAATCCTTATGTTGCCGATCTCTGACCCAAATACAAATACACGAATTTGGTCCTTCTCTCAAATAAACTAATAAGAATGAAATGTCTTTCTGGTCCTTATGGCGCTGTCCACGATAATATTGCAGTTTAACGGATTATAGTCGTATAGAGTCTACATTCGTGTATATGTGTACCAGTATCGTTTATTTTTCATTGATTACTGGCATCGGTTTCATTCAAAATAAAACTCTCGATTAGCTATTGAATTTTGATTTCTTTCATTTCATCTACTTTTAACTCTACAGTAGATTAGCTTGGAAAAGTATCCATTCCTTCTACCCATGATTCAAACTTGACAATGACAATGACCTAGTGAAGGCTGCAGGAATCCGCTGGAAGTACAGAACCAGTCGAAGTGGCGGTGCTTGGCTAGCACTGGCCGTCTTTCAGCTGAAATGATGATGAAGATGATAATTCAAACTGTATGAAGACCTCTGTTAAGAATTCGATGTGGCACATAAAGCTGGGCATCTGCAAACTCCTCTCATATTAAAGCAGAATCCATGCTGCCAGTAATTATCTTGAGATACTTCACTTCGCCAGGCTATCACGTCATCCACCAGCAATTACAACCTCTTTAATCAACATTCACCACCGACTTTTATTACAAACACTAACCCAATACCTTTATGCTTATGTCTGCTAATTACCCTTGTGAAACCATTACCTTTCGCCCCAGTAGTCGCAAACGCAGTTATTTGCAGCTATAAACCTCCATCGTTAAAATGCACTAACAGTTCGTGAGGCACCCTGGGAGTGTTAGTGGAGTTTTTATAGAGGATCCCTAATGGCTTGGTGGATCTACGAGTACGGGGTGTGTTGGAATGGGTGTGCACTTTAAACGGCGGTTTTAAGTGAGTCATGAGGGAGGTGTAGGCTCGTGTAGGTTGGTTGAGTGTATGACATGTAGGTACCTATATTATTTCCAACCATTTATTTAACTTTTGACATACACGCTTATGAAGTTCCGTAATTATTACATTTTAAAAAAAGTGAAAAAATGCAATGCTTTATAAGCACTTTGTTTTTTTCATCGAATTATGAATTCAATGATAATATTAATTCAATGATTAAATTTTAATTATTATTTAAATTCGATTAAATTCATCATGTATTTCAAAATCTCGTGAAATGCAATTTTGGTATCATTACTTCAGCTGTCAAAAGTTAAATAAATGGTTGGAAAGATTATGTTGTGTTTGGTGTAGAACGAAACTGCCTTGCCATGCCATATTATCTCTTCACCACCTTTGGTTGACTCGAAGAGAATGCCTACGTCATTAAGTCCGCGTTTGTACCTTTATAGTGTACAAAGTTGAATAAAAAAAAATCTTCCTAGGCTTTTTCCCAACTATCTTGGGGACGGCTTCCAGTCTAACCGGATGCAGCTGAATACCAGTATTTTACATGGAGCGACTGCCTATCTGACCTCCACAACCCAGTAACTGGGTAATACGATACCCCTTGGTAAGACTGGTGTCAGACTTTCGGGCTTCTGACGACTCGTAACGACTGTCAAAGATCCACAAATGACAGCCGGGACCAACGGCTTAACGTGCTTTCCGAGGCACGCAGGAGTCTCGGTATGTAAAGATGGTCACCCATCCACTGACCAACCCCGGCAAGCGTAGCTTAACCTAATGGATCGACCAGTGCGGCTTGTTATTACTTAGCCACGAGCTCCTCACAAAGTTGAATAAACAAATAAATAATACACACCATACGTCATGATTTCACCAAAAAAAAATTGTGTAAGATATTTTAGGAGGTCTGACAATTAATAAGGTTTAGAGGTATGAGGAACAGGGTGTAAAGTTCACTCATCCACCATAGAAAAGGGAGCATCCTCCAACCAGACGGGTTGTTATATCTGGCGGGCAACTGCCCATATGTTGATTTCGGATAGTCTTATCTATGTTTTTCGCTCGGTAAACTCTAACTGCGCGATGCAGGAATTGAGTGACGTCATGTCTTCGTTGCGTAGTTCGTATGTGGCGGTGTAACCACTACAAAGGTACTGCTCATATAGCATGACGCACATACACGCACTTTCAAAACAATTTATAGCAGAAGCAATTTGGGTTGCAATAAGCTTAAATAGTGCAGAGTTCACATCATAGAGCAACAGGTTGAGTTTGAACTTTGAACTCACGACCTCTCTCTATTCAGTCCGATAACTTCAATGTTGATCGATTGCCTCTACAATCAGAACCAACAATGCTTGAATGGACATTTCTCAAGAGATGTCGTAACGAGCCCAATCAATAGTGAAAGTGGTCTCATTTCAACGAGTTTTGAGCAAAGTGGTCGACAAATTTAGCACCACAGTCACCAGCTCCGGTAGCCGTGATCGTCTAGTGGTTAGGACCCTACGTTGTGGCCGTAGTAACCCAGGTTCGAATCCTGGTCACGGCAGTGATACACTGTCGCGGCGGAGTAATTCTTTTTAATATTTTAATAAAGATATGAATATGCATGTCGGGTTTCCGAGAGATTTATACCCGTTTCAATTAGGACTTAATCCTTAGGGATTATGAAAGGGAATCTAGGCTTGATTATGCACACCAAAATTCTTCTAAATAAAAATGATACTTCCCATTATACGGATTGCAAAGTAACGACCCCTGATTATGGTCGAACAAAAATATACAAATAGGACAGTACCTATTTTAAAGCTTTTCAAATGGTTAATGCGTAAACTTCAAAATTGGTTGAAATTGATAATGTTAGTCCAAATTGGACAAGACACACGACCATAAATATTATTTTTTACAAAGCATGCAACCTATTCTTATGTTCTCAATTTATGCCAATACAAGATAAGAAAACTCTGATAAAAAGGATGTATAGAGTAATTGGAGAATGGCCATTTGGCCTTCAAGTTCATTTACATTTCCATGTTTGCGACCAACCTTACCCAACCTTTGTAAACATGACCCATATATAGCTACATAGAAGCGCGACCGTGCTTAAATCACAATGTTTGTAACATTACCAATCACTCGATCAAATATTGGCCGACCTTATCGTCGCCATCAATTTAAATATTCGACCTCGTAACCTATTCAATTTCTTTGTACAGTCAACATCAGAGTAACGTAAACAATCAGCTAGCTTGCAACTTCTTCTATGTCATTCTACCGACCCCGCCCCTGCTTTTTACGACTTGACAAAACATCGAGATTTCTTCATTATAAGTAAGATTAATAATAGTGAATCACATAAATCTTCCGGAATAAATACTCTGAATGACGGTGAAACCCGTTACAAAATGCGTTCGTGTAGTTTAGAAGAACAACGCAGTCACACAGAGAGAAAAAATGCTATTTAATCTATAATATACTAGCTTCTACACGCGACTTCGTTCGCGAGCCTATAAGTTTCCCCAAGAATTGGGCTATATAATGCAAGTCTGGTACTTCCGAAGATTACCCCCTACATACAAACTTACCAATATAATTGTTCCTCTTTATAATATATGTATAGTTAAAGATATCGATATAATGTGCGTGTGCTGAGTCGCCAAGTCTTCGACATTGTCTAAAGTGTGTTTTAAAAGTTATTTTAAAACACACTTTAGATATTCATTCAACAAAAATAAATATTTACAGAGTAGCCAGTTGTAATATTTTCCTGAATGTTTTTATTTTTTTTGTTGACTGTACAGTAGGTCCTACAGCAATATATGGGTACGGCTGCTGAGTACCAATAGAGGAAGGCACGTTTCTTTTTTGTAGCCATTGTTAAAGATTTCCTTATTCTTATATTATTTCCTTGACACATTCTTACGCAAACGGCGAATTTTGGATAAAAGGACCAAATGTGTTCCTTATTATCGAACTATTTTTATCATAATATGTAGGAAGAAATGGGACTCAATGCTACTGCTATCTCATGTCAGTCTGACTTTTACGAGTGCAGCTGATGCCGTTAAAAACATAACTCAGTCAGCAAGGTTTAATGCCCAAGATGCGCCCATTTAAATATTTTCAGTTCTTCAGGACTGAAAATATTGACGTTAAGCGACTCATTATCGCTCAATTTCTAGTATTGCAATACTAGAAATTGAGCGATAATGAGTCGCTGTTTCCGACAAAAAGAATACTTTCAATTCTATACTTGCTGCTTTTTGACAACCAGTCTTAAGTCTAAGGGGTATCGTGTTACCCAGTTACTGGGATGTGAAGGTCAGACAAGCAGTCGCTCCATGTAAAATACTAGTATTCAATTGCATCCAGTTAGACACGAAGTCGACCGCAACTTAGTTGGATAAAGGTTGGGCAGACGATGACACGCTGGTTTTGCAGTTAATGGAAAAGTTGACATGACGTTATCTAGTGTATAAGTACGCTGCGCTAGATTCTTTCCCAACTTGAAAAAGACGTTGTAATCTGTTGCGCAAACTGTAGCGAATATTCAGTGAAAGTACTTCAATTGAACTCAATATAATGTAAAAATTTGGTAGCTCTGTCATCAGCTCCGGTAGCCGTGATCGTCTAGTGGTTAGGACCCTACGTTGTGGCCGTAGTAACCCAGGTTCGAATCCTGGTCACGGCAGTGATACACTGTCGCGGCGGAGCATTTGTTTTGCACAAGTAGGAACATGTATTTTGGAATGGCTGGTGGTTAAATTAGTTCATTAGGCATTCAAAGGAGTAATATGCCTATACTGCTGTTTATTTTAGCTATAAGTTGACATACAAAACTTTATTTTAAGAAAGTCGCTCTTTTCCAAATATTATGTTTACCGTTTTCACGTGTTAATTGTAAGAATTATGTATTATCTCATTTTACCCTGAATTATTTTACTACTTCGCGAATGTATTCAAAATTCAAAATTCAAAAGTCATTTATTCAAACTAGGCTGAGAATCAGCACTTTTCGAACGTCAAAATTACATAAGACAGTCCCCCAAAAACGCCCGCCCTTCACCACTTCCTAGTGCTTTTGCTGGAGAGAAGAAGTGGCGCAACAAACTCCCCAGCAGCACAGCTGTCTGTTCAGTTAGAAAAAAAAACTTGATTCTATACAATAGTATGCAAATCATTTACATTACTCAACACAAATCATTAAATAAAAAAATATATTTGCCATAATGACAGCTAGCACACGCCAATGTACCAAAGAAAAAAAAAAAAAAATATCGAAAGCTAAACTCAAGCGAAAATGAATACTAAAAAAACTAAAAACGTAAACAGAACTTAATACCCGAATTATAAAGCCTCCAGGTATAAAGGGCGTGCCCGCTTACATATAGCTAATAAAACTGTAACTCGAAGTCACATAATTATGATAAACTAGGACCATCGAAGAAAAATAAATCAACAGTTAGGCAAGAATAATATAATGATCTTCTGTCGAGGTCGCTAGCTAACCACATATTGCAATACAACTAATTAAACAAAAACATTGTAATGAGTCGATTATGTCAATAATAAATGAAAATTAAATGAAAATAAATTTACTTATACAGTCAAATAAAATAACAATTATATAACTCATATGACCTGTCAGTAGGTAAGCTTATTCTGGAGAAAGAACATAAATATTGTCTTGAGTTAATCACAGCGACCAACTATTTTTATCGTTTAAGTAGTCGTTGATAGAGTAGTATGCCTTTGAACAAAGGTTGGATTTTACTTTAGCTTTAAACGCATTAAAAGGCAAATCTAGCAGTATGTACCACCTATATCAATTCATATTCATCACTGCATTTGTTTGTAAGCATTAAATCAAAGCTGTAAGTAAACTGTTAATGGTCAGCGAATGGTTGCCAAAATAACAATTGATCTTTGTATACGCGGGTTGTTACATTTCATCTCTTGCGCAAACCGTAGTAAATTATAAGTGAAAGTACTCCAGTTTAATCGAGATAAAGTCTTATATTTTGGCACCACAGTCACCAGCTCCGGTAGCCGTGATCGTCTAGTGGTTAGGACCCTACGTTGTGGCCGTAGTAACCCAGGTTCGAATCCTGGTCACGGCAGTGATACACTGTCGCGGCGGAGCATATTTTTGCTACGCCTGCTACGAGCTCCGTGCTACGGCGTAGCGGAAAGACAATATTTCTAGGACTGATTTTATCATTTTTGTGTTTTGTTCATTTGTTTCATTTTAAATTTATTGCATCATAATTGTTTAAGTGATTATTTTGCTTCAAAACATTTTTTTCATACAGGAAATCAGTTTGACCACGATTTCTTTTGGTAAAAATTGGTATGCCGAAATAATGACATCACATTGTCTAACCAACTTGGTACGTCAAGCATGCTCTTAGACTATATGAGACCTCTATTTACCTACTTTCTAAAATAAATGTAAACTTGTTAAGTTTAAAAGCTTTTCCATCCACTTTCCTCGGATCAACGGTTTAACAATATAAACCAGGAAGAACTTACAGCAGGCAAGATTGTCGCAAAATGTTTTAGACCAAAGAGGTTTTTAAGCACCCGTCTGTGGGCGTAACTGCATAGTTATACCTGCTTAGTTATAAATTTAAATTAAATGGAGGGGAATAAAAATAAAAAGAATATTCGCAATGAGTGAGACCGTGAAGATATTTCTATATTTATATTTTGTTTGATAATTGCAATCCATTTTCCGGCTTCTCTATCTCAACTAAAAATAAGATAACAAGAAAGGCACTTTCACCTACAAACAATATAGTTGATCAGTGTACAGAACACTTCAGAACTCAATTTACTTGCGTCGAGCCTTCGTCGAGCCAACGTCGAGCGCACTCCACTCGATGCTGTTTAGTGACAGACACAACTCGAGCAATTTAGCTGCCAATTAGTGACTATTGTTTACAATATCATTTGTTTCCTTTCAAGAGTTGAATGCAGTTTTCTTTTAACAGAATTAACTAGTTAACTTTTATGGAAGTCTTCGAGTAAAACGATTCAGTAAGGATAGCTCCCAAATTGGACTTATTAATTATTCTTTCTGTTGTAATAGAAGTGTACCTATGGAACTTCGGTCTTAAATATATTAAGCATATTCGTTTAAATTAGAGGGGCGTTTCCCATATTTTTAAGAACGTTTGCATTCTATTCTCGGTCGCAATCTGTCAAAAATCGAATCAACAATCCAGTAAATTCGATCAGTGTAATTATTTTTGAGTAGTTTTTGACACTGATTTTCGCTGAGCAGACAATATGTGACTAGATTTTGAACGTTTTTAACTTCATATTCCACCACCACTTTGCTGTATTTAAAACAGAAATATAATTATTTTTTTGTAAAATTATATAATTAATAAATTTCATATTTATTTATTTATTTATTTATTTATTAGGGACAAAAAACAGTTACATGCTACAAAATACAAAGAAATAATTAACGTAATATTTAACAAACATGTAACCCACACCATTGTCCACGTTTTAACTAAAGGTTAAAAGAAGTGCTGAAGACATGTGATAAAAAAATAAAATTAATTAAAAAACAAAACAAAAAAACAATAGTCGCTGCCACAATATTGCTGTGTTTCTTTACTTAACTTAAATTACTCGCTAAACAAAACTATTCGCTAAACAAAATTCATAAATAATCAAATATTAATATTAGTAATAGTTAAATTAATGAATCTATTATAATAAAATATTGTGTACATTCACAATATTTTATTATAATAGATTTTTAGGCACACATTTTTAGGTAGGACATGGTTAAAGAACTTTCGTTGTCTGTATCACTTCATGTACCCATATTCAGGCAAATAAATGATTTGATTCAATTCTGGTCGTAGTTTATATTATTCGTACAGTCGAGTTTCAATTTCTAAAGCTGCAATCATTCACCAACAAAATTAATAAATTAACAAAATAATGTTATTCCTCCTTCACAAAACAAAATAACAACCAGTACATATACACATACCTACAGTATAAAGTTCGACACTCTATGTTCAGGACTGACTAACCGATCCGTCTTACATTTCATAGAACTCGTACTAACTTAAATTACTATAATAAACGCCTACGCTTATAAGCAAAAGTGTGATACTTGTATGAAAGAGTATACATACAGTGGATATAGGGTTTATGTGAGCACCATGTATCTATCACATTATTAATTTATCTGTCGTTGCTTCATTTTTAATTATTTTTAACTATTGTGGTATAGTAATTTTATTCTAGGTGCATCGTCTTATAAATGTACCTATACAAAATATTGTAAAACATTTTAAAAGAGTAACGGTGGAGTTTCTTGCCCATTCTTCTCCATACGAAAACTACCTTTTGGAAGGGGCGACTAGAAGCACTTAATTTTTTTTGTAAATTTTGAACGACTTTAAGTTTATTTCAACGGTAAACCACGTCAAAGTCAAATCTTTATTTCAAATACGCCCAAGGAACTTCCTTGGGCGTATTTGAAATAAAAGAATTAACTCTGACTTCGTGACCCATAAAAGTAAAAGGATAGATAAATTAGTGTAGTGTAGTGTAGTGCGACTGGCATGTTCGTTGAGAACAGAGTTACTGATTTTTACGAGCTCTTGAGGAGACTCACGGCAACTTTCCTGACACGATTATGTGCATGTAATAATGATATAGTGTCTTTAATATTTCACCGTGTGTACCTGTTAAGACGCTAATATGATATAATGATTGAATCTTGTACTTTTAATTTAATTTTTAATAATGTAATTTAATTTAATGTTATTTAATTTTAATAATGTTATTTAATTTTAATAATGTTATTTAATTTTAATAATGTAATTTAATTTAATTTAATTTATTATAATGTAATATTTTAATAACAATGCATTGTAATAATTATTGCTATGGGTTAATACCTGAGAATAAACGATAATTTAATTTAATTTAATTAGCCTCATCAGCTTTCATCTATCATAATTCACGTTGATAAAATCAAATCGTTAGCGTTGCCTTGAGCATTGAAAAAGTTTGCCGACTCATGATGTGCCTTTGCTGCCAGAATTTACAGTATAACTAAAGGTACATTTCCGTATCCGACCGCAGGCAACTATTGCAGGCGAAGTGTCGCCGCTACACGACTGGATTATATGAAGGCGACATGTCGCTAGCTACGGAAGATATTTCATAGAAATTCATAGAACCACCGTGTCGCGGCGACACTTTGCCTGCAGTTGCCGCCTGTGGTCAGCTACAGAATGGTACCTTAACGCCAGTAGCATACCTCCGCCGCGAAACCGTAGCAGCGAAACGGCAGTAGTTCAATTCAACTGGCTCGCGTCATGTTCCGCTACGCGAAATCGAGTATCGAAAGATGACGCGAGCCATTCGAATTTAGCGGGTTAGAGTTACACCTAAAATCGGAGGTTTTCTCAAACCAGCGTGAAAATGAAACCAAACATAATTTGCCTTATAAAGGGAACATTAATTTATAAGAACGCGCGTTCTCATAATCCAGCAATTTAGTTAGACGGCGGCAAATTACTTTGTAATAAGTAAATTATTTTAGCGGTGGCGGTAGACAAGGGGCTTTCAGCAAGGTTAAAAACGTTAATCATGGCTGTTAGGGCAATTACGTACTTGTATCCATGCGGTTAAATGATACTATAGAGGATAAATGAACATGAATATGTAAAAAATTATGTGGCGGAAAACCTGAATTCGTGGAAAAATATTCAATTTGGTGGAGTTTGCCTACTCACTGAATGATTCGCAGAAATGGTCATAAAAAAAATCTGGTCGTTCGGTTGCCATTTAAACATCACTGTTTTCAGTCTAATTTATAGATATTGGATTCCCACGTTATTTTCTATAATATTTTTGGTGTATTGAGATAACAAACATCAGATAGGCAGTCGCTCCATGTAAAATACTGGTATTCAGCTACATCCGGTTAAACTGGAAGCCGACCCCAACATAGTTGGGAAAAGGCTAAGTAGATTGTTTTTTTGTTGAGATAACATACATGATTTTGTGATAGGAACTTAAGATGCCTACGTCCTTCGCTCCCATGGTTGTACTTGTAACTGAGGCGCAGTTGAGGAAAAAGTGAAAATTTTCCAACTGAAATAATTTTAGGATATTCTCACGCAGACAAAAGGTTTATAACGAACACTAAAATACCGCAATACTTCAGCGAGAATAAACTTTTGAAAAGAATTCTTTGATTTTTATTCATTGTATTCTGTGCAATCTGAAATTCTAAACGAAGCTATTTAGATGAAACGAAACCAAAATATCGTGCGGTTTGCCTTTAAATATTCTTTTGTGTGAAATATTATTATGATTTCAAATAATTGCAGCACGTTCTGGCAATATTTTGAGCCAGATGTAGCCCGCACCGATCTTTTTTATTTTTATTATGTGTATAAAACAAAAGATAGCTAGGGTTACCAAAATTTTTAACCTTCGCATTCCTCGAGCTCGTGGCTAAGTAATAACAGCCGCACGGGTTGAGCTTGCAAATATTGGTCCGTGGATGGGTGACCATCTTTATATACCGAGACTCCTCCGTGCCTCGGAAAGCACGTTACGCAGTTAGTCCTGGCTGTTATTCGTAGATCTTTGACAGTCGTTACGGGTCGTCAGAAGCCCGAAAGTCTGACAACCAGTCTTACCAAGGGGTTTGTGGAGTTTAGATAGGTAGTCGCTCCTTATAAAATATACTGGTATTCAGCTGCATCCGGTTAGACTGGAAGCCGACCCCAACCTAGTTGGGAAAAGGATAGGCAGATTGATTTCTTTCCTCGAAGGGTTAGGCCCCTTTGGTGAATACGTTTGGCGTAACGTTATATTACGCATTAAGGAACAATTTTTAGTTAATCCTAGGTAAGCCTGGGATAACAATATTCCAAGTCGAGAAAGACAGATAGGAAAGACATGTCATTGTGGTGTAATATAAACCGCCTGCCAACTCCAGCATAAGTGAATCAATGGAATACCGAGCGCTTTATTACGTCGGGGTGTATCACGTTGCATTGCAGAAGGCCGCAGGCGCTCGGCTTTGTGTGACGATGTGGTAATTAAACCAGTGATACTGTGTTCTATTGACAGACAATATTGTGTAAAATGCTTTAGTAGTGAAAAATTTGTTTTACGCTTCGTAAATAATTCATTTCCTAATAAAAACTAAATAAAATAAGTTTTATTCAGTGTTCATTAGGAAATGAATGAAAACATTTTACACAATATCTCTATCTCAATCTATATATATAAAATATCTCAATCTCTCTATCTATCAATAAAACACAATATCACTGGTTTAATTACCAATTATTAAAATGCTTTAGAAGTGGCAAATTAGTTTTCGCTACGTAAATAATTAATTTCCTAATGAAAACCGAATAAAACTTAAGTTATTTGAATTAACAAGTTGCTCATTTGTTGTACCTATGAGTAAATTGCAATCTGCCATCTTTGAAAACGGAGTTTCGTTAATAAGTTCAATCTATATCTATCTATACATATAATAAAATTGTAGAAAAGTGGTGTCTGTACAATGGAACTATATGAAAAAAAAGTAGCAGGGGTTGTTATTATATCGATGCTGAACCCGAGATTGTAATTAAATTTTTTTTTGTCTGTTTGTCTGTTTGTCTGTTTGTCTGTTTGTCTGTGTGTTTGTGCACGCTAATATCAGAAACGGCTTATTCGATTTAGATGCGGTTTTCACTAATATATTGTAGTAAGCTTCACTTAACATTTAGTGTTTATTTCATGTCAATCGGTTCATAAATAAAAAAGTTATGTCAATTTAAAGAATCACGGCGAACATTTGTTATAGGTTAGGCATTTCTTTTCTTGATTTTCGGTATACTTATCTTAATTTTTATTTAGGGTTTGTATATAAATATTATAAGTATTTGGTATAGGTTAGGCATTTCTTTTCTTGATTTTCTTTATTAGCTCAGGTTGGTAATTAATTTTTCTAGCAATTCTTTTGTTTTATAAAGTTAGTTAAGACGTGTAAACCAAACGTACTAAACGTTTGGTTTACACGTCTTAACACTTATTACTTAAACTGTGATAATTTTAGACTGTATAATAATCTGTAAGTATTTATAATTTAATTGTTTACGATAGTACGTGTTTACTAAATAACTGTGTGTTAAGTAGTAAGTACTATTTTATTGTAAGAATGCTTCGAAGAAGATCCAACCTCTCCCAATGTATTAGTTCGATCACAGGAATCTGAGGAAGGTCGTGAGGGAAGGCTCTCTGCAACTCGGGAACATCAGGCTAGGTTTCGTGCTGCAGAAACTTCGACTCAGCGGGAATCTCGACTGAGTTCAAATCGTTCTCGAATGGTCGAGGTCGCGAAATTTTTTTTATACTAAGGGGGTCGAGTCATGGAAAAGGTTGAAAAACACTGCCCTACATTAATCCTACTATAATATTATAAATGCGAAAGTTTGTGAGGATGGATGGATGGATGGATGGATGTTTGTTACTTCTGTGATCTTTCACACAAAAACTACTGAACGGATTTTGATGAAACTTTACAATAATGTAGCTTATACATTAGAATAACACATAGGCTACAATTTATAAAGATTTTATGTGATTTGACCATAACATAACGATAAGTATCAAGTAAATTCCTGCCCTCTGAGATCTATCTTTGCGTGCGCTGCCATTGTTTTTTTTTTTTGGTTGGGAAATCATCCAATGATTTCTGGGCGTTTCAGTCTCTTACTGACTAAAACCCACCCGTGTTCCTTCCCTTGCCTTGCCAGAGGCCACGGTTTCCCCTTGGGACTACCCGCAACCCCGGCAGGCATCGGCCCTAGCGGACCCCGTCAGTTTTGCTGATATCTCTTTGAGGTGCGCGTGGAACACGATGCGCCGTCGACCCGGGCCTGGTCCTTATCGGACGGTGAGCTGCCCGTTGCTCTCCGTCCGCAGGCCCGCGCCTACGGTGGCCGGAAATCGGCTATCAATCCCCGACGCCCGGGACGTCTCCTACGGCGGCGGCGGCTAGGGCTGGTAGGGCGCGGCCTTTGCCACTCCCTCGCGCGCTCCACCTTCGCATGTCTGCCACGCATGCGCGCTTGGTGTCCCACTACTTAGGCGTCCTTGCATATCTTAGGCCCATCGTCCACGATGCTACTCGAAAGTAACGTGTTACAAACTCAAAATTCACCAATGAGTAGCCAGAATGCCTTCGCGAGCATTACTGCTTTGCAGAAGGAGGTGACGGCTTGCCATGCCCTCTCGCTCCGCACCATGGCCTGAACCAGGGCCATACGCGAGAGGTCACCGCCGCCGATCGCCTCCACGAGGACACGGCGGTGGTCCACCTAAGCCGGGCAGACCTCCACCGTTTGCTGCGTGCGCTGCCTAAACCGTTAGAGTTACTTACATGAAGAAAATGTATTGTGGGATTGTTTGTCTTAAAGAGTTCTAAATAAAAGTCCGCGACAGCATATCCGCGACACCTTTTATGTGGAAGCCTTTATAACCAAAACAGTGAGCAATAAATACAGTTAAATTGAATACTTCTTTTACATTGCATATTTTAGAGTATTTAGTTAATTCTTATCAAAATAAATACCTTCATCGCTTTTGGTATTTAATGTAGATAAAGTTTGTCTTTTACACTAAGTAATTTGGACAAATAGTTTAAAAGTTAGAACGATAAGAATGACCTGCGATATTGAGTCGACGGCGCTCAGAACGAGGGTGGAGGGGCGGGCCAGCCAGGGGATGACGCGCCAGAGCGCCGAGTGGAATAATTATGTTCGAGAAATAACGTAAATAACGCAATTAATTGTTGAACTGTCAAAATGAAACCCATTGCTATTGTAAGTCCGAAATCCACGCGGGCGAAGCCGCGGGCAGAAGCTAGTAACACATAAAAACATAACCAAACATAACTAAATATAACTGACGCAATGTACTATTGATACATCTTACCCCTTTGGAATTACAGGCATGATGTAATGTTTTGTGTTCCAATATTGTAAAAGATATTAAGATAAAATATATAAATATTCTCCAATCTTTTTACAATACAATTAAAACTTACGCGGACAAAATGTATTTCATTGTCATTATTCTAAAGACCCCAAGAGAGTCCAACCGAGTTGTTCATCATTAATAATAAACATTGCTATCAACAAACCTCCAGGCGCTGGCGCTGCATCACGTTGCAATACAATTTACAGCAGGCGCGCGCCCTCCTGTCAGTGTCGAGTGCTCGTGAATCGGACGCCGACAGAATCGAGATATCGTATCGGCACTGTACTAATTGGGAATGTAAAAAATTGTAAAAGCTTAGAGATGCAGTTCACACAATGGCTATGATGAAAATTGTAGATAGGGGTGTAAAGAAAAGTGTAGGTAGTAAAGCTCTATTGCTGAACGAAATATTTATTTATTTATTTAATGCATGGAGGACTTACAGCTAATAAAAATAGAATAAAAGGAGACGATAGTCACCAAAGAGCCAATGACAAGTCCTCACGTATAGACTTAAGATAATTATTGATGGCGTGAACACAAAAAAAAGACACATGCTTTTACAAGATAAGAAGCAATATAAAGATAAATACTTGCTGCCTTACCAATAAACGTATTATATCAGGGGGCCAAGTCTACTAATTTACAAACGTCACAATGCTCTCTCGATGGTGAGTTTTTGACAGATTTTGTACGGCAAATCTGTCAAAAACTCACCATCGAGAGACCATTGTGACGTTTGTAAATTAGTAGACTTAGCCCCCTGGTGAATAGTGACACACCGATTTCCCTCCCTCAGTCGTCAGTAATTAAACTTTCGTAAGAGGAAGACAAAACGCCGTGCAACCACACAGACGCACACAACGTATATTAGTAGAGGTTGATAATTTACATGTTGCCATATTATATTTTATTTGCACATACTTATTATAGAATTAGTGATCGGGATAGCGGGCTTAAAGCTAGCTCTACCGCACCATCCAAACTGAGCAGAAACTTTTCCTCCCACTGGGAATCGAACCCGGGACCTCTGGGTCGGAGACAGGTGGTCTAACCACAAGACCATAGAGGTTAAAATGTAAGTTTCTTATACATTATGCCCATAAATCTTCTGGAATAAATTCTCTTAACGATGGTGAAAAGCTGAAAACATCAAAATCCGTTGCGCAGTTTAGAAGAACAATTTATTAATTAGGTATGTTCAGAAATAGAAATCTAAATGAGCAAAGATGAGACGGTCTGCACTCAGCCGTAGACCGCAAGTGTCTTCATTAAGCTAAGTTTACCCATATATCTATGTAAATTAGGGCAGGGATGGCGAACTTCTACATCTACGTGCCATTTTGTTCCAAATACAAATTGAATGTTGCCATGACGTGCCAACAAACTATTTTGACATAGCGTCTCCTGGACAAAAATTATACCGGATGACTTTTTTTTATCGTCTCGAGAATACTATGGGTGTTGTGAAAGTATAACAGGAGCCATGCCCGAGAATATTTGCTTAGTACCATTCAGATACAAGAAGCGCGGACGCGGGCGGGCGGCGATGCGCGAGCTACTTGTGCGCCTGCGACATAAATCCCATTACGATTCGTGAAAAAAAAAGAAGGTAAAGATCTGGCTACTGACACAGGACTACAACGCAACTGAAAACTTACTGAAATCCAAATAAGAGCACAAATCATTGGTATTCACACACTCATTTACACACCCCAACACACACGCACACATACACACACACAAACACACGCACACCAGTACCCGCTATTTTTTATTTTGTTTAATCGACTTTATTCAATTGTAATTTGTATTTGTTATTTGTTCTCGATTTTTAAGCTAATTTTGTTTTGATTTAATGACAGTATTTTATTTGCTTTTATTCTAATAATTTATGTTATTCTATTTCTTAACTTAATTTTAAGTAAGATAATTTTATCACCTTTGCTGCATAAACTTGTTTAATTGTAACCTAAATGGAAGAAGTTCACTGGCTCCTGAAATACAGGTACTCTCATCTAGCTCTGGAGCCAGGGCCTCAAAATTATATGTAACCTGTTTATTCCAATAAAGAATTAATTTATTTATTATTTATATATCAATCATTTGGGTTAGGTTAGGTTAGAACTGTGCCCAGTGTGTTTATTTGTCTTGCCATGCAGTTTTACAAGGCGTCTTTATTTCGGAATTAAAATTCATCGGTACTTTAATAATCGGAATTCGTATTTTTGATGTTTCGAATTATCATTAAGTCGGACTTTTTGTTATTCGATCTATTAAAATTTTTTGATGCCCTATGATTGTTCCCCCCCCCCTCTTTTATTAACTTGTACATATTATTATTATTTTAAGTCTGTTAGTTTTCAAATCATGTATGTAAAAACAAAAAAATATTTATAAATTGAAACTTCGATTTTGAGAATAGTAATTATAAACGTTAGGAATATTGAATATTGAATATTCCTAACGTTTATAATTAGGAATTTTGAAACATTCGGAATTATGAAAATCTAAATATTTTGAAATTCGTACTTGTGGCTGACGGAATAAAGTTTTTCGTATTTATGTACCTAGTGTACCCAAGAAAATGTCTATGCCATAGACTTCTACTCCGTTCACCTATTATATCCAATTTTTTTCGAGACGGTACAAAATTTCATCGAGTATAAGTACTTTCACAATAATACCTTTATTAATATACAGTAATATGAATATCAACAGTTTTATATTTACTTACATTTAAGAACTAATTAGTCTTACTTCTACTTTAGCAAACTAAATTCTGAACTAAATGACTAGGCTTCTGAAATGATGCTGTGCCCCAATTGTTTTGTTACGTGCCACCCCTGAAATAGGGTAAGCTGAGCGGTAAACGAAACTGAACGGTAGAGTGAATATGTGGAGGTAAACAGTGATTGGCACTAGGTACGGCTGAAACTGACACTTCCGAACAAAGCCCGAACTCACCGTTTTATGTTTGACGTTCAACAGTTGACTGAATGTTAGGTTCTAAAGTTGACTGAATATTTAGAGTGTCATATGCAGGCACGTGGTACGAGGTTTGACTTGGTAAATATGGCGGCATAGTGTGATGGCTTGTGACGTTTGAATGTTTTTATCGAGCGTTTAGCCTAAATGTTGGCAACATCGCAAATACTTGTCAAATATTTATAGTATGGAAATAAGATTTGTGGCTAACTAGCAAACTACAATATTAATAATAATTAATAAATCAGTTAAGGGGTTTGAAGATTTTTTTAAGGAGGGTGGCCCTAACGTGAAGCCGCCATTTTGATTTTTTTTTCAGAATCGCGGTGAAAGTGGAAAGTTATATATTTAGATAGAGGACACTTATACGAACAAAAAATATCATATAACATAATAACCTAAAGCGTCCGGTTTCGGAGTTATTCACCGAAATATGAGTCGAAAACTGAACCCTGTCTCAAAAAAGTGCACATTTTGTAAAAGATTTCGTGTGAATTTAGGTACGCCTACCAGATTCTTCCTGCATTAAATCACTAAAGGTTTCACCTTATATGACTTAGCACTATCAAACCCAACTTTACTGCTGTAGAATAATAACAACTGAACAAACTTCGTCTTCCGAACATTGCCGACAATGCACGAAGTTCCTAATTATCCGGTCAGCTCAAGTGTTAACAGATAAAATTTCACCAGCACTTACAAAGTTACCGACGGTTGATCCCCAATTTGCGTGGAAGGCTGATCTTCGTAAACGTTTTGGATAAGATTATTTTAGAGGGCTACCAAGATTTAGGGAAAATTCGTTGCCAAATATAACCACTTTTTGCAGTATTTAAGTATTGTATCTTCTATACCCAAACCGCTTTAGCGTGGCATAAACGGTCATTGACCTACCTACATTGTCTAGAACTGTTAGTTTCAATAAAAAATAAGTTCAAAAACTAAAACCCGTCTACTGAAAAACACGCTCTAAAGACAGAAATCAAGACACAGGTACAAAAATGGTCAAGGTAAAGCCATGGTCAAGGTAAAGCCATGGTCGCATGCATGCCTAAATTATGATAGCATGCGATGACGGCTTTACCTTTATTTGTAATGTGCTTGTCAAACCTTTTCATTTGATACCCAACAAGATAATATAAATAAATATAAAAAAAACGTTTTGTTCATGACTCACATCCTCTAGAGGGCGCACTATTGAATTTAATGTAACGTCACCTTAACGTCACCAATAACCAACGGACAATCAAGGTGAACATACATACATACCTGTCAAAATCATAACCATCCTTATTGCTTCGGCCGTAGTCGGGTCAAAACTGAAATAAACTACGATAACGTCTCAAATCAATAGCTATCGAGATCTTCAACATGTCCTAATAACGAAAAACTATACATAGTTTATTGTTTGGGTTCCTACGGAGAGATATTAGAGAAAGGGCAATGACTCCTATTGCCACGCTAAAGCGATTCGGGCATATCGTGTCGACTAAACCAACACAATAAAAGTTCGTTATGATGCAAAGATTTGCCAGAAGAAAAAATGCCTAGAAGGCTCCAAGGTACTCAACATTCTTCTATGAATCGATAAAACTTCGAAAAGCAATACCTTGAAATATATGAAACTTTTCTTAAGAGTACTTCTTGAATACTAATCGAAGCATCAGTAGATATCGAGTCTCTACATTCCACATTTGTGCAATACTTTTTTAAAATTAAAACCCAACTCAACTTGAACTGTCTAAGAACTTTAAAAAAGTCTTTATAACTAAGTCAATCAAATCTCTTCGTCAAAGGGATAGACAATATTAATATTATTTAATTTCAAATGCTCTTATACATGGTGGGTACACAAACTAGTATATATAAGACTTTTGAGAGAATCATAATAAAAGTTAATAATGCTTTGTCTTATGGCCCACAGGATTTCTGACATCAGACAAGATGACATCTGGCGAAAGCACGCTATAATAACCAACACGTTACAGAACATTAAAAAAACGGTAAAAAGTTTAGCATTGTAAGGATTTCATTAAAGAGTTTTTACAGGAAAAGTTTACCACACAGTACACTTGCCTCCATCAAGTTGTAGGTTCAAACCCAGGCAGGCAGTTTGCTTTGTGTAATAATTTCTTCACCACTGCTCTCAAAACGGCGAAGGAAAGCATCGTGAGGAAACCAGCATGTCCTAGAACCAAAAATCGAAGACATGACGTGACATCTACCAACCTGCACTGTGCTCGCGTGGTATAATCGGCGCGCGACTAGTAGGCCGCTCATCTCATCACAAATCATCTCGCTATTGCAATCTCATGTGCGTTTTGTCTAAACTAGCCGGTACTTTCAACGTGTGTTGCCGTCGCGCGCACATGAGATTGCAATAGCGAGATGATTTGTGATGATTTGAGCTGCCGACTTGTCGCGCGCGCGCGGACTATAGATTGCAGCCCACTCCCTCTCGAAGAGAGGAGGCCTGTTTCCCAGCAGTGGGCTCATTATACGCTGATTATGACGTTTGCTGCCAAGCAATATTTTCAAAACATCGTTAAAAAGACCAAAATAGGGAGAAATTAAATCTATTTTAGGCTCTACCTAAAGCTACATAAAAGATCCAGCCTAAACAAATATTTACAAAAGACCTTCACGTTAAAGATTTTACTTTACGTTGGTATAATAGACAAATCCTTTCTAAATTGAATTGCGCGGAGGATGCGACCGTCTCGGTACACAGGGGTCTGGTTTGCGGCGCTCCTAAATTGAAAATAGGATGTTGGTAGGAAGTAAACCTGCGAAAATGTTCCAAGTCTTGTAGAAAATACGTTAAAAGAGGTGAATGCAGTTGTATTGAAGTACACCAAATTATGCTCCAGTTTTAGGGATAAAAAAAAAAGTTTGTATGTTTTCAGCTAATCACAAGGCCAACAGAAGCTGAGGCACTTGAACAACTTCGTCTAAACATTAATTGATCTAAAACAACTTCGTTTTGTACGAGTTAATTTATGATCTGGTTGTACTAAAAAGTACCGACAAAAAAAAAAGAAGAAGGTTCTCAATCGACGCGTATATTTTATATTTTTATGTATGACCACGAATAACTTTTTACTGAGTAGTCTGATTCGAACGATTCTGATTTTATTGGTAAGGGAAGCTCGAAGCTGATCCCATGTAAAATTTAAAACTAAAATCCACTTTTAAGGGTAAAAAAGTTGGGGTTGATTGGTTTTTCACCTACTGAATTTTCAACTGCGAACCGATTCTGTTGTAATTTCTCGCACATAATGTAGTTCTGATAACACGACCACAAAATAAAGACCTGGAGTTGACTTGAGTATGGAGATGGAAGACAGTCACGAGAGCTCCTCAGCAGTTTACAGCAGCAGCTAAATCGTGTTTGGGCTTATTTCATTCACCTTGATGAGAAATTTAGAATTATCTGGGGTATGACTATCATCGAGGGTCTGACGATGGACACAGAAGGCTGTTGAGAAAATTCCTTACTTGAGGAAAACAATAAAATTAAATGGTAACTCAAAAGCGAAAAATAATAAACTTAAAAAAAAAATTAAACTGCAAGAAAAAACTAAATTTTAGGCATCGCCAAACAGTTAAATTAAAAAAATGTGTTTGGCGCCGCCTCATTGTTACTTAAATTAGTTAAGGAGCTTAGTTAGGTAGACTAAATGGCTATTTTTTATTTTTCGCTTTACAGTTTCTTTTTCGACGGGTATTTTTTTTGTAAAAAAGTTTTTTTCTTAATCATCATCCTTTGTTAAACGTAGACGTATAATAAGTAGTTACTTAATAATCAACAAAACAATTTTTAAGTACTTAAATCTACATTCAAAAAATCAATATCTATGTAACTGATTTACCGACTCAACCCCTGCGTATAAGCTCCCAACACGGCAAATCTCTATTCCATACATACGTATGATACGTCTGCAGTAATAAAATTTGGCGTCTGCAGCCAGAGCTAATGCAACATGCAACTCGATGCTCGCTGTAATTCAATCTGAAAGATTATGGATATCTCTATTCGCATTTATTTATGGATAATGGATTTGATTTTGGAATAAATAAACATTAAATACAACGTAATCAAATCGCAATTTCTAGCGACAACGCAACCTCAACGCAACTGCATTAAGTTGCAACGACATATATTCAAACGTAAACACTGCTTGCTCACATTTTGTCGCTGGGATGTGGAACGTGTGAACAGGCCCTTAACCAAAATTAATCACCAGAAGAACTATTTCTTATATTTTTATCGCATTGAACGAGTCTTATTTTAACTACCAACAATTTTATCCATCCAAGATTCGGTAATAACGACCGTGAATGGCTCTAAGCTCTAACAACAGTGATAGCCTAGTTATGTGTCCGTTGGCCTGCCAAGTCACAGGTCTCGAGTTTGAACCACGTCAGATTTTTCAGATTCATGGGCGTATTGTATAATTATCACTTGCTTCAAAAATGGTGAAGGAAAAGTTCGTGAGGAAACCTGACATATATTTTTCGGCGGCATGTGAAGACAAGTCAGAGGCTCATGGGCGACATAAAAATTCTGCACCAGGTTTGTCATTAACCACACGAAAAAGAAAGCTCAAAGAATGAAGTGTATCTGTTAATTAAAATTAAGTATTTTTATCATTACCTACTTTGACTTCTCAATGAGCAGTCGCAAAGATAATAATGATAATACTAACCTATTATCCCATGTCCCAGTCCCACTGCAGGGCAACGGCCAGTTATCAAAGAGAGATCTTTATTTTCAAGAGGGAAGGAGCTTTGAGCATTGATGACCACGCTTGCTCGAGGCGGATTGGCGAATGCTCGCAAACATATCGCTTAAATTACTTACTATTATAGAGGTGAGAGAAACAGGGTATAAAGTTCACTCATCTTCTATATAAAAGGTATAAAAGGTCTCCGACCAGACGGGTGTTGTGGCTGGTGGGCAACTGCCCGACGATTGATGTCGGGAAGTTATATATATGCTGATCGCGCGGTAAACACTAATTGCTTGATGCAGGATATCGCGTGACGTCAGGGTAATGCATGTATAGTTTGCATGTGGCGATTTAGATGCTGCCACACACTGCTTGGCAATGAATTGCTGAAAGCTAACGGGATTTAATGCATGTAGTTCCTTACAAAACCCACGGGACATTAATATAATAAATTATTTCTTTCCTAGCAAAAACAGAGCTCAGCTGTGACTGCAAAGTTATAAATATCTGCGGTAACTAGAAACATTAATTAGAAGCGCCTTGAGATTTGTTTGAAGCAAGTAAAATAGCTTGCACAAGCTAAGCAGCCGCTAATAACTTGCAGACATTGCCCTATTAGTTAGAACGCTTGCAACTCGCCAGCTCACTTTTTTATTTGCCTTTTAACTATTTATTTTGCGAAAATTTATTGCTATCATTTAGAAAGCAAGGTTCTTTCCCTTTTATAAAAACTATTTCTTATTTTTGTTGGATATTAAGCAACGTTTATTAATAAGCGTTTTTGTTAAACCATTTTTTTTAAATAAAAAACTATAAAAATTTTTTTGAGGAAAACACTTTTTTGTTGTTCGAACGATAGTTATTGTGCTATATATATAGGATTATCTATGCTGCACTGTAGGCTAATTAAAGACGCTACGTAATCGGTGTGAGGACTACGGATGTGTGTGCATCCGTAGTCCTCACAACGACTACGTAGCGTAGCACTGCTACACATGTGCTACGGATAACGTAGACGACGACGCATGAGACTCATAATATATTTATATGATTCTCATGCACGTAGGTAGATCGACGCTTGAAGAAATAAAATTTTGCTCTCGACCTCATTTATATTGGCCAGTATTTACAATTTATCAATACTTGCTTAAAGTTGAAAAGTTTGTGCCTGTAGTTTCCATGAAACACAATGAATAGAGTTATCTCTTCCCTGAGGCATCTGCCTCGATATTTCCATTCTTTGTGTCTCTCGAATTATCTTAGGACAGGGGCCCACCATTGGCGATTAATGAAAAGTGAGTAGAACTAGCAAGTAAGAACGAGTTGGCGAACAGCGAGCAGCTAGTGCGCGATTTTGACGAACAATTACTCTAGCGTGCGTACCAAGCGTGAGTCTCTCAGCGAGTGTTCTACCCGCTAAGCGAGCATCGCTGAGCGCGTACTCTCTTTGATAACTCTTGTCGCTGTGATCAACGAGTACTCGCCGTTGGTGTGATTAGTCAGCGATAAACTATTAATATCTCTTTTACTGACACGTGACCAACAATCTTTTGGTATGTTTCTTGAGCGAGAAAATCGTTGAGCTAGTCGCTTCCTCATCGGCCGTGAGACAGGTGCATTAGCGAGACCCTACACAAGGACTATTACGAAGTCTCCTATTGTGAACATACAAAATCGCCCAATTGAATAACTTCCCATGGAAGTTGCAATAATAAAAGGAAAGGTAAATCTATTAATAGAACGAGTTTCGCACATCCGAATCCTTCCGATATAACTCAGATAGCGAATAGAACGAGTAAAAGAAAAACATTTTCATTCACTCTTTGAAATCCATAGAATGTTAGTAGCTACAGTAAAACTTAGTGTTAGTAGTAAAAAAAACATTTAAATTACTTATTTCCTGATTGATTGATTTCCGAACCGGCCAAGTGCATGTCGGACCACGCACAATGAAGGGTTCCGTATTTGGGATTTATTTATCCCAAAAACAAACTTAACTTTGTAGTTAAAAAACATACATCGGCAAACATCACGTTCACAGTCAATTCTCCAACTGCAAATGTAAGTTTGTAATCACAAAAAAAAACATTTCATTATGTGATAAAACTTAAAATTTATGATTTTCGGACATTTTCCTCTACTGCGGGAGCTTGCTTCGTGCGACATTTTATGGTTCTAGGTCAACAGGAAGCACCCAGTAGGTTTGATTTAATATTAGTATCAAAATATGTCGCTTAAATGGCCGTATTTTTTTATTGCGTTGACTTAAAAGCTTGATTTTTTAGAGCTCTAAAGATCTACAAATTTACGTATTTGATATTAATTTCAACTTGATACCTCCACGCATTCCTGAGGAAAAGGGTCTTGACAGACTGATGGACGGACAAAGAAGTGTTCCGCTAAGGGTTCCGTATTTTTCTTTTCAGGTATGGAACCCTAAAAATATCACAATTCTTTGCTAAATAAAGAAAGGGAGGTCGAAATACAAGGAGGACGATTTACCGTAAATATTTCAAGTACTTCACTTGAAATATTTACTGTAAATCGTCCTCCTTGTATTTCGACCTCTATCATTGTATAATGCATAAGACACGTAAGATTTATACAAAATCTGCGTCTGCCTTACGTTTTTCTCTCAGAGGTAATTTTGTACATTACGAGGCTTCACGTTATTTGAGCTAAAATAAAGCCTTATTTACGTTCAATTATTGGTGGACGTAATTCTATATCACGAGAAGTAATGTTTGAAGATTATCAGTGACTGTCGACCCGATTCGCTTCGCACGGTTTTTACGACTTGACGATACAAAGAGATTTCTTTATTATTTGTAAGTTTATTTACAAATAATAAACGTATAAATAATAAAGAAATCTCTACTAAAATCTTTAATATTAATGTTTTATACACCTCTTGGAATAAATTTTCTAAATGATGGTGAAAACCGCATCAAAATCATTGCGCAGTTTAGGAGAACAACGCGGTCACACAAACAGATATGAAAAGCAATTTTATAATAATATATGTATAGATAATTATTATGTCTTTAACTAGCTGTCCGCCAGTTGCAGAAATGAACTTTAACTTTAAAAGCTGTCATTAAATGCTAATCTTCCATTAACTTGTTGCAGAAAGCAACATTAGCCTCGATTTTAATGGTTCTTTGAACAAATTAATGAAAACATTTGCGTTAATGATTCATTACGTGATGTTTGTTTTTGTGCAACTGGGTGTTACCTCTCTATAGTCTTACATCCAACCGTAACATCGAAGTTACTTTTATTTATAAAAAAAACAAACAGGCATTTTACTATGTGTCTATTCAAAACTGAGAAAAATGTGCGTTTCCTATACATAATCGTTTATAAGTTATAACATTAACAACGATTTTTTTCTAAGGGTAGGTACTTTTTGTAACCTGAGAATTTTATTAGTAAAACCTTTTTTACTTAGGATCCATCCAGCTAACAACGTCAAAAGAATCAAGCATCACTATATGACTATAAACGTCCAAAAAAGACAAAGGAAGTTACAAAAGGCTTCTCCCTATCCCCCCTTTAAAGAAACTATGCTATGGCTCAACGCTGGTCCTGCTCCACAAGGGCGCATAAACTATTGAAAATACTGTTGGAGCTGCGGAAGATTTTAAAAACTATCTTTGCATTGTATCAAGTCAATCTCTTAGCATTGTATAATTTCATAGCACATGTGAGAGTACTATGTATCGATAAAGATACCATTTAGGAACTGGGTATGTCTTTCATTGACTTGAATGAGCCCTGGCTACTGAGAGTATGTCATGCTCTCTCTAATGTCTCGCTGACGGTGGCGTGTGTGTTGGATCACTTAGCTCCCTTCAAAATGGTTGAGCTGAATGATGCTAATCCATGTGTTATGTTCGTGAACGGGTGCCGTCAGTTGGGACTGGTCATCTCATAGCGGCCATGGCTTATTTTAATTTAATTTAATACTTAAATTGTTTTTTGTTTTTCTCTTTTTATTACAGACGCTCTTAACGTTATGCATCGTTCTCACATGTATAACTTCAACATGAATGTTATCAATATTTTGTAACCATATTTTGATTTGAAAGAGTGTCCGTGAAGTTTCTTGCCCGTTCTTCTCCATAGGTACCTACTACGCTTTGGAATGGGCATCCAGCTTCACCTTTCTGACTGACCGACCCCTGGACAATTCTAAAGTGCCTGTAATTGGTTTATCTGAAATAAATGCTTGAGTTTGAGTTTGAGTTATATGCAATGAACGGTGAAATCAAGCTAAAGAGCTTGATTTCACCGTTCATTGCATAGAAAACTGTTTTACCGTCTTTACGCAGAAATCGACTTTTACTCAGTTGACGCAATAGTGTTAAATGTGTCCAATGCTATATTAAAAATACAAATTCAAACAGTACATTTCACATTAACCTACATGAGCACTTGTGAATCTTCAGAAGCTAGGTGCACGGGTCCAATTGATCGCTAACCATGAAGAAGAGCCTGCAAGAAACTGCACGATTACTCTTTTAAAAATAATTGTGTTTTGCTATGTTTTAACACAACAAAAACAGAAAAAATATGGTTCTGATTAAACTTTCCACTGTTTTTTTACTATTCAGCCTATTAACCTATTTATATATTATTTTTATTATTTACCAACCCTACCGTCGCTCGCCCTTCCAGGCTCGCGCGTTCTTCACTTCAGAGCGAGTACAGCGTGCTTTACTTTTATATTAGTACTGCAGCTAGCATTTATAGTTTAATTTTCCTTCTTATTTGGTGCATACTAACTTACAATGGACTATAGAATAGAATAGAATATTTTATTTCAGATAATTTAAATCCATGTCTTCGTATATTTAGCTCGTTTTTTTATGGCTATCGTAAATAAAATTACGTTTCATAGTTACGATATTTCACTTAAATTACTCAGTAAATTATATATCCATAGTTCTGAATAATCTTTTTTATTTGCATGTGTTTCTGTGACAAACAATCCTATTTTATTTTTTTCTTTCTTGCTTTCTTTCGTTCTTTCTTTGGAAAGTAGCTTTCGTATATAAAATTTAAAAAGGTATTTATATGACCTATTTACATGCTAACCAAAACACTACCATGAAAAAGTTGTCCTGGTTGTCTACAAGTTGTAATGTATCGATAGAGAATGTTACGAATTTTACAGCAACTGATTCCATTTCCTCTTTCGGATACAATTTATGTACTTAGATATAATCCGCATGTAGTATATTTCCTAGCAATTGCATACCGTCTTTCTTTCCAAGCTTCAATTTCCTGCGATAAGAATATCTGAAGCGAAACGAAATTTTCTTCGCGATTTTCCCGGAAAATTCCCAGAAGCTCATAACAGCAGTACCGGATTGGAATGAGTGTTATTATATTATAAAAAAGGAGGAGGTTATCAATTCTAATTTTTACATAAATATTTTTTTTTTAATGTGTTCGGCTATAACTCTGTCATAATTATATAGACGGATTTACATTTTTTTTGTTTGAACGGGTTTGCTCTCAATGATAAACGAAAATAAGTAATAGTATTTTTTGAGTTTATAAACAAACATACAAACAATCAAGTCTTTTCTATAGTAAAGAAATCTCTGTATTTCGTAAAGTTGTAAAAACCGTGCAAAGTAGGGGCGGGTCGAACTGTGGTCTCATAATAAATAATTATTTATTAGCAAAAAATCTCCTAATCACAAATAAATAAAATATAAAACTACATAAAAACTGTTTTTTTTAATTTATGCAAATATTAAAATCTACACTCGAGGAAAATATTTTCTACTTCTAGCGTATTACGGGAACTGCAATATTTCACCTCAGCGCTCCCCAGCGCCCTCTATAAATATACGGCGGCGAGCGAGGGAACTAACTCGTATCATCAGATGAGTTTATTACGCGTTGCTGTTTTAAATGAGGTAGGTGCTGGAGTTAGTTCGGAAGCTTGTATTCCTTGAGGGATGCAGTTGGTTTACTGAAGGATTTTGTAATCAAATAATATTGTATGCGAGAACTACTCAAAATAATAGTAATACACGAGGGACTCAAATAGGTCGATTTTCGTCACACGTTTCGTGATGAAGGATCAGGGAGTACCATCGCGGACACTGGCGGTGAACCACTTTTCAACCCTATTACTAAGGGCGTAAGGGTGAAAACTGGTTAACCGCAAATGTCCGTGGTTGTACTTACATAATCGGTTACTGTCTTTCCCATTCTGAGTTCAACAATCCACCTTCTCGTGGTGATTAATTATACATCTTCCCGAGCTAGTTCCCTATTCCAAAGCGTACACTGGTTCCTATGGAGAAGAACGGGCAAGAATCTCCACTCACTCACACGCACTAGTTCTTTTAAATAAAAATATTATTACAAAATATTGGTTACATCATTATAGATATGCGTATTAGAACGCTGTAGACCCTATTATTGGCTTTTATAGCGTTTTTCAGACATTAGGTGGCCACTGTCTGCACTTTTTACATTATACTGAATTTTCGCCTTTACTGAAACACAACAATGGTCTTAGAAAGAAAATTTTATACGGTGAACAATCGCCTAAAATCCGAAAGGGCTTCATCTTATATATGCGATTCAACGTTACCAAGCGTCACCGACTGACTGGGGCCGAGTATTCCCGATCCAGAGCGCAAAGTTGACCTAAAGAAGTTTTCACTTCAAAAAGTTACTTATGTCTACACTCTTGAGATTACTACAGTACCTCTTTAATTTCCAGCCGAGTAATAATAACAAAGATATGTAATATTTACTCCAACACCTCCAGGGATATCAACTAGCCAACCCAGCCGTATTAAAAATTTAACTGGGGCATCTCTGCTACAGTTCTGTGTGAGTAAAACTTGTACAAAGATATACGCAGAGATACTTAGAATAATGAGAAAATTTACTAAGAAATACATTTAGAATGTTTGTTTATTAGTTTACAGGTGGAACAAACTTGAACTCTGAAGGAACGTTGCCCAAAAATTCTTTACCGTCATTTTTTTAATGGTTTGTACATTTTTCTTTTGTTGGAAATATTCTTTACTTAGTTAGTATGTATGGGTCAAATCTTGCAAGCTGAATTAAAACCACTTCCTCTTATCCTACGGAGTTGAAATTTTACATGTTGGTTCAGTTTCGAAGACAATGCATTTTTATCAAAACTGTTAATCATAAATATTATGTCTGGTCGTAAACTTGTTCTAGCTAATTAGGTACTAAGATGTAAGAACAAAAGCACCCAATGTATGTACAATCATAAGGTGATCAAAAACGTCAGTATCGAAAAAAATACATTCTAAAATTAATATTATTATATTAATTTTAGAATACTTAGATATGACTTTTTAATATATCAAACACCGAGCAGTTAATTAAATTAAAAGTAATGAGAAAATACAGTCGTTATTATTTGTGAACATAAAGTCACTTGGGAGTCGGGATGCTGCGAACATTTGCAACAAGTAATGGTCTCCTTACTGAACGATAGTACGCAAACAGATAAATCTTAAAACTATATCTATTGTTTTTACAGATTATTAAGGAAAGCACATTAAAATACTTTATTTCACTTTTTTCTTATTCTCAAATAAACCACAGATTGACTGTACAATTTCTATTATTTATCTTTTAATTATTCTGAGCTGAAAATAAAATCTATTGATAAACTGTTAACCACCCACCTGTCGCATAGAGAGACAACTCAACTACAAAATTTCCGAAGGCCAAAAAAGGACCAAATTATTATGTATGTTCTTGTGTAGGTAAATGTGTTACAAAAACACAGGATATTCAAATCCATAGCTTAGCAAAATGTTTTGCACCAAATATGTAGATTCGGTACCTATTTCGTATCAGCAAACAAACAATTTCCCCTTAATACATAAAAGATAAAGTGACAATGATTACGCTAATGTTCTTCTAACAAGAAAATAAAGCAAATCCGCTAGTTATTTGTCATTCCACTAAGATTCCCTAGATATTTTTCGTAAAAAACTTAGATAATTATGTTACAGGACCGTTGGACGAATAAAATCTTAATTTACTAATGGATTCGTGACGTCAGACATTAATCCTGAGCTGTCAAAAACAAACGGATGCTTGCCACAGACTATAAAGAATTGCACATAAGCATTCTGTCAGCTAAGTCTTTGTGACCCGGTTTGACAGGTGTCAAGGGTTAAAGAACTATAGTTCGTATTGTGGGCAATATTTTGATTGTATTATCAAGCATAGAACAGAATAGAATTATAGTTGCTGTCTTTTTTAAACTGTCATAGACATTTATAATTCTTGACACATACTTGTTTACATGCTTCAAATTCTTAAAAAAGTAATAATAGACTAGGATTAAAATAAAGAACAAAGTTAATTTTTCCGTTGTATACAAAAATCATTTTTTTTTAAACCAAAGTCTTTCGTTATCACCCACGTCTTCAATGCTTCCTAATAAAAGGGTAATCGAGTAAAACAACACCGTCCCTTGTTATCTCTGGTTTAAAAAAATAAGCAATGTCAAATGGAAGTTGAAAACGTTTAGTTAATTGTTGCGTGAGGCCTCTAGAATAGCGGATAACATTGAGAGATCTCTCTCAATGCTATCCGCTATCTCTATATGTATATATTAATGAAGTTACCATCTGTTTTCATTTACTAAACAGTTTTTCATGTGCTTTATTAAATGCAAAGAATTGTATGTCTATGTAAGAAATCAGTAATCTCTGAAAGACTAATATTTATAAACCAATTGCAGCACACACGCGTTCCTTTTTCAAAACCTTCTTTTCACATTGAATTCTTTACTCGTTTTTCTTTTCACAAAAATATTTTATCATAGTTATTTGCTTTACCTATGGAAACATTAACTTGGTCATTCGAAAAGTTTATGACAAGTGAATTCCTGGATAAGTGCGAGCCATTAAAAATTCACGCCATAGTTATAGCATTGAAAGCTTTTATGAGCTCTCACAGATTTTGGCTCGTGTTTGACGCATAAATATCTATAACTTCAACATGAAAAGAACTAGCCTAAGAACCAAATATATTTTGAATATTCCACTTTGCCCCCTCCCCCCATCTGTCCCGTCAGTAGAATAAAGTGGAATGTTCACAATTTTGACGTCCACTGTGGTGTCCCAGTAATTTATTTTGGTGGGGCAAATTACACTCGTATAAACTCTTCCAACTTTCTGCACTAGGGTTGGCACTCTTGGATTTAATAAGATATTTTGGTGAAAATAACAAAAACTCTTACGTTATTAAACGTTAATCACTGCAGCATACTTAGAAACTATTAAAATCATATTGTATCTGAGTTTATTATGGATACGAAATACAAATACCACATATATTAAATTCGATACTTGGCCCTCTATTTACCCGACTACAGTGAAGCAAAAAGAAGGGTTATGATTTTGAACAGTATTTATGTAAGTTCATCTGCTACCTCATAACTTCTAAAGTCATTTGTCAAATTACGATGAGGTAATTTGACAAATGACGTATCGTTGGAAGCGTCTTGAATTCCTGATTGTCCGCTAATTATAAGATAATGTGACGTTGCCAAAGAAGAAAAAAAAAAAAATGTGACATCTTTCACATTAAATTAATATGGCGCCCTCTAAAGGACATAAAGTCATTAATATAAAAAAATGTGGTGCCATATTGGGTCTCAAATGAAAGGATTTAATTAGCACATTTCAAAAATATATAAATTATAACCCCTAAAATAATTAAAATAAGTTATAAAAACTAAAACCCAACTACGACAAAAAGTCAGCAATAAAATAGATAAATTAAAAATCCGGAGTCACACGTAATCTGTTCGATTTATGGCCCTAACACATGTGACTCCGGATTTTTAATTTGTGTCTGTGATGTCTTGTTTATACATTTTTAGTTGAATTTTTGTCGTAGTTGGGTTTTATTTCCCGCTGAATTTGAGGCCAAGCAGGCGAATGAGCCCTCAAGGCGATTGCTTAAACACCCAACCGTCACTTCGAAAGCTATCAGTGAAAGTTACCTGAACCTGAACAGTATTTTTTGATCTTTCACCAATACTGAGTACCTAACCAATGTATTTTAGTTACAATTTGTATCAATATTGTATCAAAGTTAGATTTTCAATTTATATCTCTGTCATTTATTTCGAATATTAAGAATTAAGCCATCTTCTTGAAAACAGTACGTCTATCCATTAATTACAATCAAACTAAGTTCTTATTAATATAATCATCACTCTACTTCAATGTTGATTACTAGTGTATAATAAATTATTGTGCGTGACAGACAGAGCTTAACTTGAAGAATGTGTAATAAGAAATATGTCATCAAAGTAGTAATTTACATTAATCAATACTAATCCATGCATACGAATCCGGGTGCGCCAAAGTTCACCTAAATTTTCAACTCCGATAATTGGAAATCCGAAAATGTTCTTCCTAACATTTTTCATCCTAACAATCACAATTCCTAACTACTCTGTCTCTAATGTTCATAATTCCGAACCATTCAACTTCATAATGTCAGTAGCAATAAACATCTATTATACTTTTATTTGTTTTCCTATATTTTCTCAACATAACCATCTTTTACACTATTATTCAAAGTCATATCTTTTTTGTTTAGATTAGGATTAGGTTAGGTTAGGTTAGAACTGTGACCAACTACGCGCGAGCCGAGCGAGCGAAGCGAGCGGTGCCGCGGCAGCGGCCGGCGAGCGCTACCTCGAAATTGATCGCGAGATTTTTCTAAGTATTTTTTTCATACCGCCCCCAAGACGACACTTTGACCTGAATTTCATTCATTTAAGACAAAAATCTGTGAAACGACCTTTAATCATTCTAAACAGTTGGTTTTTAGACATAATTATCTCAGGTATAGTTATAGATGTGGGACTCCACATACTTACGCCAGCGCCCGCATAAACATTCGCCGCGCGAAAGGACGACACGCCGGTCTCGGAAGCAAACACGTACTGAGCAGCTGCGCCGGCGACCACGTCTTTTAAAGTGTGCGTACAGACGACGCTATACGTCGCGCGCGTGCTAGAGTGAGATGGGTGCCCGTACTTTGTACAACGTTAGTTTTAAGTTTTAGAAATTAAGTAAGTAAAATCGTGTTCTCCTATTGGTTGATCAAATATTGTATGTAGTAGCATAGGAACAATTTGTAAAACCAAAAATTATATGTAAGGCAGAATTTTAATGAATAAACAAGAAGAACAATTATTTCTACAATTTTTGTATCATTCCACTGAACCTTCTGACCCCAACAACTGGTGACCCCGACGTGATATGTTGAAGATCGGTGGCTTGCAACTGCTGTAACACATATCGGTATTTCTGATCATCCGAAGTTTTCAACGGATCCACGACGGCTTCAAATTGGATAAACCAGGCTCGTGGAATCTCTCGCCAAAACGGCAACATTCTTGACTGGATGGAAACTGCAGCCAAGTCGACTTCGGGCTTCATCGTCTTGCTTCCTTCGCCTAGGTTGTCTTCTGGCATTATGATCAATTTGCCCGTAAAACCAAAGCCCCAAAGCTCGAACCAAAGTCGACAGGCTTTTGCCCCGAAGCTCTGGCGTAATAGAGGCAATAAATATGTAACAACAATAACCAAAAATAAAATGGCTAAATGTAAAAATGTGAACAGTTGTTTTGTAATCACAAGAAATAGTTTAAAAACAAACCTTTTCCTTCAAAGCATCTGGTTCATGATTATGTTCTCTCAGTAGCATAAAAGCGTTTTATGATAAAAAACAGTAGGAGTTTAAATATATTTACATGAATGATATTATTAATAACAATTTTCGGAAACATGAGTGTTATGAACATCGCCAGTAGCACTACAAATAGTATGAATGAAAACTTTAGGATGAAAAATTTTAGGGAGAGTGATCATTCGGATTACAAATCGTTAGGAAGAACAATTTCGGGTAAATAACTTTAGGTGAGCCAATATGGACCCTACGAATCCATCCATCCATCGAAAGTTAGTCTGTCTGTCTGTCTGTCTTTTTGTTAGTCTGTTCTACGCCTTAACGGCTGGACGGATTTCGGATGAATTTTGGCACACAGATAAACCATGACCTTCCATCTGGACAAAGACATCTGGATAGTTCTTATTCCGATAGTAATTATGTCCCCGTGTTATAATTTCCGACCTTCACACGGACAATACTACACTGTCATCATACGACTGTGTATTTTAAAACCGACTTCCAAAAAAAAAAAACTACATAGTGAAAACTTTAATTTCGGAAGTCGGTGTCTCTGGTTTTGAATTTTTGTTTTTGCCACCGACTTCCGAAATGAAAGTTATTTTTCACTATGTAGTGTTTTAAATTTTCTGTAAAATGTTTTTTTTTTCACTTTTTGTTGTGGTACCTACCCCACACAAATTCGAATGTCCACTAGCTGCTATGAAAATAACAGTGACACGAAGTTATCATCATATCATCCATATAAACTAAGTGGGGAAAAATATGTATTATTGAGGCTAACTCAAAAATTATCCAAGCAAAGTTAATAAAATTTATATATATATATATTACCCTTTAAAACAAAAAAATAAATTAAAATCGAGTCCCAAATGACGGAGAAATCGGTGAACATATAAAGTCGAACATAGAACATCCTTCTTTTTGGAAGTCGGTTAAAATAAAATCCCGATAGTAGCCCAGAGTGTGGATCTGTACCCGGTTGATGGCTATAGGCTCGCCCCTAAATGGGACATAACTGGCGAAATGTTGGGTGTACTATAGGGACCCTCTGCCTAACCATTTGGGGAATACAGGCGTGATGTGTTATTGTTTTAATTAGACTAACGTGCGTGAACAGAAGATTATTTTTTTTGTGTCATAGTTATAGGGTCACTTTATTTTTTGAAGTGAAAACTTCTTTAGGCGCTTTGAGGACTTTTTGGGTGAACAAAAATCATGGAACTCACGTCATCGTCACCGAAGGCGCGTTGAGCACTTTTTGTTGACAGCGCACTGTTTTATTTTTTTGGAATGGAGCTACATATTTCGTTCTTGTACTGACAGCAAGCCACATAAATTCCTGACATTTTCGTTAGATGGCAGTCCCCAAAGACTGCCCCGCATGTTTTTTTTTTATAGGTTTTTTTTTATATTGACACCTTGCATTTTCTATAAATAGCTACTGTACTTACCTAATTTATTAACTTTTATTTGTGCTTTTGTGTGTTATGCTTTTTATTGTGTGCACCAAATAAATCACACACACCTATACAATGTGTAACTGAATTAATGCACATTATGAAAGTAGTTTGTTCAAATTCGTTTACTGAATCGACTTCTGTTATCTATCTATCTATACATATAATAAAATTGTAGAAAAGTGGTGTCTGTACAATGGAAATATATGAAAAAAAAATAGCAGGGGTTGTTATTATATCGATGCTGAACCCGAGATTGTAATTAAATTTTTTTTTGTCTGTTTGTCTGTTTGTCTGTGTGTTTGTGCACGCTAATATCAGAAACGGCTTATTCGATTTAGATGCGGTTTTCACTAATATATTGTAGTAAGCTTCACTTAACATTTAGTGTTTATTTCATGTCAATCGGTTCATAAATAAAAAAGTTATGTCAATTTAAAGAATCACATCGAACATTTGTTATAGGTTAGGCATTTCTTTCCTTGATTTTCGGTATACTTATCTTAATTTTTATTTAGGGTTTTTATATAAATTTTATAAGTATTTGGTATAGGTTAGGCATTTCTTTTCTTGATTTTCTTTATTAAGTATAAGTTTATTAGCTCAGGTTAGTAATTAATTTTTCTAGCAATTCTTTTGTTTTATAAAGTTAGTACGTTTGGTTTACACGTCTTAACACTTATTACTTAAATAAACTGTGACAATTTTAGACTGTATAATAATCTGTAAGTATTTATAATTTAATTGTTTACGATAGTACGTGTTTACTAAATAACTGTGTGTTAAGTAGTAAGTAAGTACTATTTTATTGTAAGAATGCCTCGAAGAAGATCCAACCTCTCCCAATGTAGCAGAAATGCTAAAAGGATGAGATTAGTTCGATCACAGGAATCTGAAGAAGGTCGTGAGGCAAGGCTCTCTGCAACTCGGGAACATCAGGCTAGGTTTCGTGCTGCAGAAACTTCGACTCAGCGGGAATCTCGACTGAGTTCAAATCGTTCTCGAATGGTCGAGGTCGCGAAATTTTTTTTTCATACTAATGGGGTCAAGTCATGAAAAAGGTTGAAAAACACTGCCCTACATTAATCCTACTAATATTATAAATGCGAAAGTTTGTGAGGATGGATGGATGGATGGATGGATGGATGGATGTTTGTTACTCTTTCACACAAAAACTACTGAACGGATTTTGATGAAACTTTACAATAATGTAGCTTATACATTAGAATAACAAATAGGGTACAATTTATAAAGATTTTATGTGATTTGGCCATAATATAACGATAAGTATCAAGTAAGTCGGAAAAATTCCTGCCCTCTGAGATCTATCTTTGCGTGCGCTGCCTTTTTTTTTTTGGGCGGTTAATCATCCAATGACTTCTCCCGCTCTGGGCGGAGCGGAAGGGCGTGTCAGACTCTTACTGACTAAAACCCACACGTGTTCCTTCGATCCTTGATATCTCTTTGAGGCGCGCGTGGAACACGATGCGCCGTCGACCCGGGCCTGGTCCTTATCGGACGGCGAGCTGCCCGTAGCTCTCCGTCCGCAGGCCCGCGCCTACGGTGGCCGGAAATCGGCTATCAATTCCCGACGCCCGGGACGTCTCCTACGGCGGCGGCGGCTAGGGCTGGTAGGGCGCGGCCTTTGCCACTCCCTCGCGCGCTCCACCTTCTCCTTCGCGAGCATTACTGCTTTGCAGAAGGAGGTGACGGCTTGCCATGCCCTCTCGCTCCGCACCATGGCCTGAACCAGGGCCGTACGCGAGAGGTCACCGCCGCCGATCGCCTCCACGAGGACACGGCGGTGGTCCACCCAAGCCGGGCAGACCTCCACCGTATGCTGCGTGCGCTGCCTAAAGAGTTACATGAAGAAAATGTATTGTGGGATTGTTTGTCTTAAAGAGTTCTAAATAAAAGTCCGCGACAGCATATGTCTACCTTTTATGTGGAAGCCTTTATAACCAAAATAGTGAGCAATAAATACAGTTAAATTGAATACTTTTTTTACATTGCATATTTTAGAGTATTTAGTTAATTCTTATCAAAATAAATACCTTCATCGGTTTTGGTATTTAATGTAGATAAAGTTTGTCTTTTACACTAAGTAATTTGGACAAATAGTTTAAAAGTTAGAACGATAAGAATGACCTGCGATATTGAGTCGACGGCGCACAGAACGAGGGTGGAGGGGCGGGCCAGCCAGGGGATGACGCGCCAGAGCGCCAAGTAGAAGCTATTGCTTAATAATTATGTTCGAGAAATAACGTAAATAACGCAATTAATTGTTGAACTGTCAAAATGAAACCCATTGCTATTGTAAGTGCTACGCAATTACCCCGCTGATTTAGGACATGTTACACGTTCCTGTGGGATAATTTCCGACATCCACGCGGGCGAAGCCGCGGGCAGAAGCTAGTTTTTAATATAGTTAATTAAAGGTTACTTATTATATTTGTTTAATAAAAAAATATAATAAAAATGGACGACGCTAGATCCATAAACGTTTGCAAGCGTAGATTTGTAAAGTCACCACAATAATTTCTGCCAGAATTAGTACAAGTAATTTAATAAACGAACAATTGTTTTTACATAATAATAAAAATTGGGGGTATGTCTATGATTATAACATGATATTATAATTGTGTTCGGTGGTGTGCGTTAATTCCGGGACATGCGTATCTAAGATGAACCTCAAACTTTAAAACAAGTCTAAGTTAGTAGGCAAACGTTGATATGCTTAAGTTTTAATGAAATCTAGATTATCATTATAATGAGCAGGTTTAAGATGAACTTGGGCTTTAATTAAGTTATTTTTAGAAGGTTTCCCGAAGAGATCTTAGTCTTAGATACCTGATCTACTAATTTACCTTGAATTTGACCTTTTGCAGAAGTATATTATTTAAAAATCTGAGGTGTTTTTTCTCTTGGAGATTAAAGACTTCGAAGAATTTTCAAGGGTATTTTAAGTTGGGCAATTTTTGTTCGAATCAAATGTCTAAAAAAATTTAACTTTTATATGCTTCCGTAAGAATCAATTACCTAACATGTAGAATGATAATCAGTTTGTATCAATGCAACTATAAAGGCATGAGGAACAGTGTGTAACGTTCACTCATCCTCTATAGAAAAGGGAGGATCCTTCGACCAGACGGGTGTCGTATCTAGTGGGCAACTGCCCGACGATTGATGTCGGGAAGTTATATATATAGGCTGACCTCGCGGTAAACTCTGCTAGCACTATGCAGGATTTCGCGCGACGTCAGTGTGATGCGTAGTTCGCATGTGGCAATGTAAATGCCGCCTCACTAAGTAGGTACTGAATAAGCTTGTCTAATCGTCCGCGTCGTCACAAATCTCACGTAGGTATTCACATAAACAACTAAGTATTAAGAAGTCATAATTATCATTTTCACACACAACATTCTGAACCCTTGACCACACTGGTAAAACATGGAGAGCAAAATGATTTAAATTTATCAAAGGCGTAAGTCGTACTATGGAGCAGTGCCCAGTGGTAACGGCCCCGACTTACGAGTTGTAGGTCGTGGGTTCAAACCCAAGCAGGCGCTTTACTTTGTGTAAATAATTTTATCACCAATGCTCTCAAAATGGTGATGGAAAACATCGTGAGGAAACCTTATGCATGTCTTAGAACCAAAAATTCGACGGCATGTGACATCTACCAACCCGCACTGGGCCCGCGTGGTTGATTACAGCCCACTCCCTCTCACAGACGGAGGCCTGTGTCCCAGCAGTGGGAACATTAATAGGCTGATTATATATGTGTTATGTAAGTCGTACTAAACTTAACTCATTCATAATTATTTTTTCATTGTTACAGCAGTCTTAATAATTACAAAAATGTTACAACAAAATCAAAGTATAATGCTCCCAGTGTATGTCTTGGCATTTCAGGTAGAGAGGTATTCAGTTATCTACAGGTTTAACTTCTGTATGGCTGGTATACAGTAGCTAAACCTTATTATTTAAAACCTTATTACTATTACATACTTACATAAAGGGGTATATTTATAAACGTTGCTTAAAGTTAAGTGACGTTTAAACGTCAAAAATGTATGGTTAAACAGCAACGATTATAAATAAACGCTTTAGTTACAAGGAAAACCGTTCAATGAACAAGACACAATAAAAAGTTAAAAAGACAAAAAATCTTAATGTCAAAAAGGGCCAAAATGCTTCGAAGCTTCAGCAGTCGTATCGTTGACGTAGATGGCACTTAACTCCGGTAACCTAGCTTTATGATGTCAAAAAACTCATACAGCTAGATAACCAAAGATAATTAACCTATCTACTTCTTCTTTCTTCATTTAAAATCTTCTGATGAATCTTCTCTTTTCATTCTTCTCTTCCGTTTTTCCCAATATTCTTTAAGAGTGTAATTCAGTAGCTTGATAGTTCTGTGAAGTCTCCGCAACAATTCTTCCTTCTTCGTGATGAGTTGTCTCGACGGCAGCAACTTCCAAAGACCTGAAATTGATACAAAATTCATATTAATATTAACTTCATTCTTATAAAGTTTTACTCAAGACACAATTTACGTTTCCTGTTTCAATTAAAATGTAAATTAACCTCATAAGTATTGCCCTATTTCTTTCTACAACAAACCCAGAACTGCCTACAAAAATAAACAATATTTACTGACTTTAAAAGTTAGGCTGCACGAATGCGCCCCGCTACCGCCCAGAAAGAAAAAAACAAACGCCACACAGATTATAGAATCACCAGTGTTATAACAGACTACGCATTTATAAAAAGAATGTTGTTCAAACTGGAAGTCCGAATTACGAATGGGAAGAAACTTCGGTCTCTGAGGATGCTTTGAAACAAAAATTCGCTTTGAAGATGCCAAAGGACTTGTTTTGTATAATCTCGAAATTAAACGGAGCCCTCTGTTTGCATTATGATGTTAATAATCAAGGCTTATTTATTTTCCTTGAGAATTTTGGTGAAATTGATTGCCTGCGGAATTTTGTGCCTCGGACAGTTGAGTATTCAACTAATAAGTGAAAACAACACATTATTTTCAAAAAGCATTCAATTTCATCTTGAATATTAATTTATCTAGCCTGTTAAATTAATGCCAAATATCCACCCACTACTTAATTAAAATAAATATAACCAAATTAAATGTCAGCAAAAGTATCTGTCGAATTATTCCTATTATTTTTATAAAGCCTCCGAGGCCGATGCTATAATGAGGTTGTGAGTTGATTTTTTTCTACAATAATTGTTCGAGTATTTCTTTGAGCTACCCTTATTTCTCAAAAAACCTTACGAGGCCGTGGGTCTTGGTTCAAAGATTGTTTTGACAATTGTATTTAAATAAACTCTTGTTAAACTAGTAATGATCTGTATTAGATTTTTGTAATTTCAGACTATCTACCTACTTCACGACGTTTGCTACAATAACCTTACAGCTTTACAACAAAAATATCTTGACTCGATATTTTTGCTGTAAAGACCATTCCTGGGGCACTAAAATATGTTTCGAAATAATAATATCTCTCGATGACTACACAATCGATCTACCTACTACCGAAACCAAAATGAACTGCCGTCTATTTAAAAAAAAGGGAATCCCATGCACCTGACAGCAGGTAACACCATACTTTTATTAACTGTCAAACCGCGTATCGGCCGACCATGACCACAAAAAACAATTAGAAAAAAAATACCATCAGCGCACCGGCCAGTACTAGTGCAAACGACTTGTGTAAAGAACGTCTATACTTCGCGGAATTGTTTAGATAGGCTCACATACTATGAAGATGCACCAACTTATCTTGAGCTCCAACCTTATTTTTAAAACACGTGGGAAAAGCCTCGTTGATGGCTCTCAAAAGGTCATCTTCTGTTGGTGGTCCGACAACCAAGGAAAACGGCTAAGAAACTTTTGCTTGTTGAATTTTCCTTCTTTTAGATTTGAATAGAACAAAGTTATTATTGTAAAGGATTTTTTACTTGAGATTTTGAATGAGAATACCGTTAACGTGGTTTAATTAAACTTTCTTATCAGCGTTATTAGAGTGAAATAACATCGTCAAGAACTTATGACATGAGCATGACATAATTTTGCTAATTGACGAGGATGAATTTTGATCATAGCTGAAAACCTGCGCTGGGGCTCTGTCTCGCATAGGGTCGCAGCATTTACTGAGCAATGGCCGTTTTGCGTGGATGTGACGCATGTTGTCCCTCAACTTACTTTTTATTATTATTTTGTGTTCTTTCTATGCGTCAAGTTTACCGCAAATAAACGTACCTATTTTCTTTCTTTTTTTCTTTTATCATACTAGAAATCGGATAAGTAAGTACATTTTACAGCAGCATTTGTGGGGTTCCTTACCTACTCTATGTCCAAACAATAAGACAAGGTTTTTGTCGCGACGTCCGTACAAAGTCGTGACCACGTGACAAATGACATAATGCCACGAAAAAGGTAAAAGTCTTGAGGCACGAAGTCACTCCAAGGAACCGTCGCCTCTCAGAAGGTCACTCTGACGTGCCAACGGCCATTGACGACCTTGTCTCTGTTTATTGTGAATTCCGTGCTAAATACATCTGCATACTATGTTTTACGAGACGAAATATTAAAGGTTTCGTTGTCCATTGCGTGGTTTTCTTTCGGCCGTGTTTTTTTGTAGTGGGTTTAAATGAGTAATGGATACTGAACTCAAACATAGGGAAGTGTGTTGAATTTTGTTCTAATATTGTTTGAGCATGGTAATAGAACTGTATCAAACAATCGTCATATTTCACATTGGTATGGGAACTATATTCTAAAAAAAACATCTTAAATCTTTTAACTTTAAGCTAATTTAAGAACCACTAATTGTAAGTTTTTATTAATCGATGCGTCATAATCAGCCTATAATTTCCCCACAGCTGGGACACAGGCCTCGTCTCTGTGAGAGGAGGTGGGCCGTAATCCACCATGCGGGCACAGTGTGTGTTGGTAGATGTCACATGGCTTCGAATTTTTGGTTCTAGGACATGCCGGTTTCCTCACGATGTTTTCCTTCACCGTTTTGAGAGCAATGATGATGAAATAATTTACACAAAGTAAAGTGCCTGTCAGGATTCGAACCTAAAACCTACAACTCGTAAGTCGCGGCCGTTACCACTGGGCCACCAATGCTCTTGATGCGTGAGTACTTAGACCGAAATCAATACAAAGACCAACGAGTGACCTAACTCAAAATAAAGTACTATTAAAAGAACACAAGACGTCCTTTGTAAAGGACAATGATAAAACGGATACCGTCAGCAGAAGCAGAAGTACACCTGTACTTAATCGTTCGAAAATCAAAACGTATTAAAGATGGCTGGCTTATTTTTTCTTTTATTTAAAATTCGAACTCTAACGGCCACGCCTGTGATTGGCCGTTACGCATATCGTCCTTCAGTACGCGTGAATTGTGTTAAAAAACACATGATTTGAATTCGGTATTGGCAGACAGACATTAGCATTCATGTGTGTTTCTCGTGTATAAACGCGTTTTTGTCGTTCCTCTTCAGAATTACCTTGTGAAGACGTGATGGGAAACGTGCTTAGGACTTATTTGACTCATATTGGACATGTTTAGGCTAGTTTTAGTATTAATTGCGCGTTTTTTGAGGTATTTTTTTATGTCTTTGGTTCTTCGAAGACCACCCAGGTTGAATTTTAAATCAAAATGTCGTTGGTGATGCAATTTGTATACTGAACTACTAATCTATTCAGTTCTTATCATAATCAGAATCTCAGAATACATAAATGAACCGATCACGTTATGAATGTTTCCTGTATTTGGTTTATAAGCATTTATGCTTTCAAACATCTTACAACAATGCCTAATCTAACTGTCAATTCCTGATGACATTTACATATTTGCATTGAACTGTAATTCAACATACTGATACCATACAAAACACACTTTATAATGCAGATAGGATATTCTTAACTCAAATACTATCAACAGAATTAATATAAAAATTTCCATAGTTATTTTAAAGATGTAACCTTCGGTTTCATGGCCTTTAATGACGCGAATCTTCACTACTTTAAGGTCTCTATCATCATTCATTTATCACTAAACCTATTAGCATATTCTAGCTCCGTTATAACTTTGTTGAGTAAGAAATGTCTGACGCAGTTTCTATGAGAAATATTGCAAGATATTTTGTGGAAAATCCGTGTTTTGGGTGAGTCATTTTAGACTGAAATCACACATGACAGGCAAGACTGCCTCAGTTATTAGCAACCCGGCTGTCTATAGGGTGGTAACTAGGGGGTGGTCAATTTCGAATGTTTCTCGAACTGTAATCGGGCACAACTCTAAACTATCCGTACTTGACCGTTTCTCATCAATTTCACATAGAAGACACAACAATTGAACTAAATCTCGAAATTACAGTTAACATAGATAGGTAGGTACTCCCATTTCAATGATTAAGTCTTTGATGTGGTGAAGTGGTGCAGGGTGGGCGTTTTTGGGGGACTGTCTTATGTAATTTTTGACGTTCGAAAAGTGCTGACTCTCAGCTTAGTTTGAATAAATTACTTTGTGTTTTTGTATTTTATTAAAATATGTCTACATTGAAAAATTAATTTTATTCATACTTCATACATTACTCTCTGTTACATTGATTGCACTTTAATAGTCAGATGCATACGTAAACATAGTTATAGAGGAAAAATGAGCACAATATTGTTTGTAAGTGTTAGATTATATATCTAAGTAATTTACCTATGTAACGCCGTGAGGCACCGATTTATATCGTTTCCATATTAATAATATACATGTTCCTTTTGATGTCCCTATATCTAAGATTATGTACAAGCTAATAATACAAAAAAGTCTTAGAACAGGCGTTCCAAAAATACATAGTTTCGAAGATACACTAGTGTCTCGTTGTGTGTATCTAATGCCAGCCACACACGTAACGATTTGCTTGCGCAAATTTGTGTTTGCGCAAGCAAATCGTTACGTGTGTGGGAAGAAATTTGCGCAAATTTCTTTGAAAAAACGTCAAATTAGATTTGCGCAAGCCTAAGTTTGCGCAAGCAAATCGTAACGTGTGTGGCTGGCATAAGGTTAATTAATAAGTACGATTACAGCCCACCACAGAAGTAGCTATAATATATACATATATATTATAGCTAGACATATTACGTTATATTTTCCATAGTAATCTTCGAGTGACCTCTGTCGGTTATTAAAAAAAAAACAGCTGTTCCATACATTTTGACCGCGGAGGTATTGCACTTTTCTATGCACAGCTGATTTTTTTTAAATAACCGACGAAAAATTGCAACGCTGGGGCTTTCAGAATCATGTACTGAATCCATGGTAACAGTTTTCACGTCGATGTCCGTGACACCCTGTATATACGCTTCAAAAACTACGCAAAAATTTGGGCTCGATGGGCTTAAATAATTTTTATTCAAACCAATCATTCTTTTAAATCGAAGAAAAAGTGACGTTGTCTGTGTTTTTTATGGACAATAATATTTTGAATTTTTTTTTTTTTTTTTATGTTCACGTAAGTTACATGTTTTACATCAATAATCGTGACTTAGTCGAATTACTTTGTATAAAAAAAAAATCGTTATATGCCAGTTGATTCTTTCATATGGTCATACCCTAGAGTTATGGAATATCAAAAGAAACACCTTGTATAGAAAACTCAAATATTAAGGCTATAGAAAAAAAAAAAATGCTATGCCGCCAGTTTTTAGGTACCAGTCCACAGCAATGCAGAGGAATTTTTCGTCGCCATATTTAAGTCTGTTGTCTGGTTTAATTAAGTTGAGATATTTCATTATTTTTTTATGTTTATAAATAGGTACCTAATTTTAAAAAAAACGCACGCAACATATTCAAATTCCGAACACTTTAGGGGTAACCGACTTACCGCACACTCGCAATTTTTACGACAAAATAACATTCAAAATTCAGTTTAGTTCAGGGAAACGACATCAGATAGGAGAGCGGTCACGATCACGACCGAGTCAGCCCGAGTCATGGCGACGACAATCCGCCGGTGTGCACGTGACTTGTAATACCAATGCTCCTCATATTTGTGGAATAGAATATCGACCGCTGCAGTTTTAGAATTTTTATTTTTTTATGACTAGTTTATTTAAAGTCAGCTTTCAGAGTTAGTTGAGAAAGTAGGTTATAGTGCTTAGATACGCGTTGGCTGCTGGCTGCAAGCCATCGACCTCTGCGTAGGTTGTGACTAAGAGATACGTGTAGGTACACTACAGAATCTAAAATAACAAGATTATGTCGAAACTTTATCCAAACAATTTGCAACTGGTGTTTAGAAGGGAGAAAGATCGGTTCTGAGGTTAAACTTTTTCTAAAGTAATGTCAAATAGTTTGGAAAATCCAAAAGTGCTCGCCGCATACTTATCACTCATTCATAAACGAAATAGTTAGTTTGGAAATTCCAAAAGTGCACGTCTCATAACACACATTCATAAACGAAAAAGAAATTCAAAACATAGTTTCTAACAAAAATTAACAATTTATCACTTTTCATGAAGTATGTTTTGACTGCTGTTTTACCCATCAATATGGGTAAATTTCTAACCTCGCAATCCTTACGTAATGTCAAAGACTATTTATTTAGATATTTACGTTGTGGGTTGCTAGGCAACACGTTCAGTCAAGGTTGAAAATATTTCGATAAAGATATTATATTTTTGTTAGTATTTTATTAATTATAATTAAACTACTTTGAATAAAAGAGCCATTTTCAATAGGGTTCCTTCTATGGCCGAAACCAATGTATTAAAAAAAAATTGACTCAATTAATTGATTTTATCGCAAGCTACAATGTTTTCAAGCTTCATAAATTGACGGACAGGAATTTTTTTTCAAATATTTTGATGTTTTTTTCATTTCTGCTGCATTAAATCAATTAGTAAAAAGTACAGTATTAATCTCCATTTAATCATCTATACAATGGCATATAAATTAAGTAGGTTATGTGTACTAGCAGGAGTGTAACAATAAAAACAGTTGCAGAAATGGGGCAAAAAAAATTTTTCGATCGTAGAGCACACTCTAATGCTTCGCATTATGAGTCGTGCAAAAGAAATTCAAAACATAGTTTAAAAATTAACAATTTATCACTTTTCATGAAGTCGTAATGTCAACGACTGACAAAGATATTTACTTGGCGGTTGCTAGGCAACTTCAAGTCAAAGGTTGGAAATATTTAGTTAAAGATATTATATTTTAGTTAGTATTTTATTAATTATAACTAAACTACTTTGAATAAAAGAGCCATTTTCAATTGGGTTCCTTCTACGGCTGAGACAAATGTATAAAAAAAAAATTACTCAATTAATTGATTTTATCGCAAGCTACAATGTTTTCAGGGTTCATAAATTGACGGACAGGAATTTTTTTTCAACTATTTTTATGCTTTTTCCATTTCTGCTGCATTAAATCAATTGTTAAAAAGTACAGTATTAATCTCCATTTAATCATCTATACAATGGTATATAAATTAAGTAGGTTCTGTGTACTAGCAGGAGTGTAACAATAAAAACAGTTACAGAAATGGGGCAAAAAAAATTTTCGATCGTAGAGCACACTCTAATGCTTCGCATTATGAGTCGTGCAATATTAATTGCAAAAACCCAATGTGAATATTCGGTTTTGGAAAGTAAAAAAAAACTGTAAAAGCACGACGCATAAGACCGGTGTAACCTAAAGAAATAACTGCCTGATTCGGGCCGCATCTGTGCAATATAAATTTTATGCGGCCGACAAGACCAGGCCATTTAGGGGCAATAGTAATTGCTGTAGATACTTCAGTAATGGCTTATTCAATCCGCGAAGCTATCAGACCGGTTGTGGCAGCCATGTCTCTGTTCGCAAACCGATCTGCACTAAAAGTAAGTGAAAAGCTCTTTCAATTTATCTGGAGATTCGTCGCTGCATAGAAATCGAATACGCTTGTAATTGCTGCTTTTGGAAGACAGGAAGAGAGAAAGACTATTAGGACCAATGTTTAAAACAATAGTCCTTTGGTACTATGTCTCTCAGGTACTATCATAACACAGTATAAAATATAGCCCTGCATTTAGACTGAAGACGCTAATCACTAACACATAGTACTTTGTGTAATTTACTTCGTGCTTTCAAAACGGTGAAGGGAAACATCGAGATGAAACCGGCATGTTCTAGAACCAAAAATTCGAAGACATGTGACATCTACCAACCCGCACTGTGCCCGCGTGGTAGACCCCTTTCACAGAGAGGAGGCCTGTATTCCAGTTATGGGAAAATTACAGGCTGATTATGTTAATCACTTGTCAATTTAAAGTTCCTTTACCTCTTTTTTTATTTTTATATTGCCGTAGCATCAAAACAGTTACCGATCCAGCCACTTACGAACCAATAATTCCAATCAAAAGTTGATTAGAACGAAAACACTTCCCGTAAATCGTTCGCGGGAGATCAAAAGAGATCGGCGAACGAACTAAATTAAATTCATTCTCTCGTTCATTCTTTGATCGGAGCCATTTACGGTTCGAAATAAATCGGGTTACCACGAGAGGGACACGACACCCTTCGAATCGCGGTTAGATTTGAGTCTAACTGCTCTACGACTGACTTGATTGAATCAAGTACTTTTGTGCCTTTGAGTCAATTCTTTGTGAGGTTTTCTGCTTGATTTGCTGTGGCCATTTCAGATGGATATAGGTTTTAGCTACAAAGTGCAAGATTAATACGATATATTTATTTAATTCAAAAATTCACCTATTTTTATTAAAACACTTTAAAGCAATTTATTTAGGTACCGTATCTTTTAAAAGTTATATCTATTTAAAAGGTTTTCTGTCAACTCATTGCAGTTAACTTTTTACACAAATTCATTTTGTATCGACTGAAATTGCTAATACATTCAGTTTTTCATTATTACAAAAAACTTAAATTTAAAAAAATATTTCAATCACAAATATAATTCTGAGTGTCGCAAAATAAAACCACAACACGATTGAGTTTATTATAAAGAGAAGCGAATTTTATCTCGTGGCTACGTAATAACAAGCCGCACTGGTCGGTCCATCAGGTTAAGCTACGCTTGCCGGGGTTGGTCAGTGGATGGGTGACCATCTTTACATACCGAGACTCCTCCGTGCCTCGGAAAGCACGTTAAGCCGTTGGTCTCGGCTGTCATTCGTGGATCTTTGACAGTCGTTACGAGTCGTCAGAAGCCTGAAAGTCTGACACCAGTCTTACCAAGGGGTATCGTATTACCCAGTTACTGGGTTGTGGAGGTCAGATAGGCAGTCGCTCCATGTAAAATACTGGTATTCAGCTGCATCCGGTTAGACTGGAAGCCGACCCCAAGATAGTTGGGAAAAGGCTAGGAAGATTGATTGATTGATTTGAAGATATAAAACTTTACATTACCTTAATTCGAACAACAAATAGACAAGTAACTGACGACCATAAAGCTAGTACCTAACATAAGTTTAATTACATTAAATTGGCGATATGTGCAAAATTACTAAAGTTATAAAATGTTTGTGACCCCTGCACACACAGGGCCAAACATTATCTTAAAAACAAAAGACAAGCGACGTCATCCTTATCCAAAAAATGGAAACTCAGCTCCGTCGAGGCTAAATTAATATTTATAACGTCCACTAAATACTGAAGTTCTAAAAAGTTCTGACAGAATGCGGATGATTGATAGTCCTGTCCCACATACACATAAAACCACTCTTAGCTATGTGGTAGGTATTTTATAAAGACTTGTGTAGACAGGCGCGACGCGACGTTGCGACGCGATTCTGGTAGAACACTTTTCCAAAAAGTTTTCATGAAAATTAATCTACTTGAGTCCTCGCGACTCGCGACTGTCAGCGAAACCCTAGGCCTGTCTACAGCAATCAGGTTTTTATTACTACAAATGGTCTTTGGGCAAAGCTCTTTGCGTCGTTTCTAAGACTTTAACAATAACTTCATCAATTGATTTTGAAAATCATTTTTTTTATCTGTCACCGGACACCATTAAAAAGGTGTCTACTATATAGATGCAACTCACGTAAAAGTTTTAAATTTTCAAAACGAACTCACTCGCATTTTGTATTCCCGATTGTAAAATTCGTAGTAAACGTACTCGGGTGAATTTATAATACTAAGGTAACATTATAATAGAAAACGGCCGTTTGCATTGATTACGGTGTTAGGCGAGGTTCACACCGACGAGGAACGCGATAAAGATTTGAAACACGTACGGATATGCGTGACACATTGTTTGAAATGTCAAATATAATTTATGATGGGTCCAAGTCAATGACTTTGAGTCAAGAACTGTCATGATATATCCATACTATCATTCGTACTTTGTAAAGGTATCATTCCGTAGCCGACCGCAGGCTGCAGCAGCAGCGGGGCTAACACAGGCGTACCCAAGACGTTTGTGACAAGACATGATAAAATGTATCATGTCTTATAATTTGTCTTAAATGCTAGCACGGTTCAACCATGTGATAAAATCTGAGGCGCGACATGCCTTTCTTGTTGCTAACTTCATAGTGTAACACAGTAAATTTAAAAAATTAATATGTCTATGATCAGTGAATATGCGACCAAATAAAATAATACGTTTTTATAGTGCAGGTTCATACAGTTTTACAACTTTTTAATTTTGTTGTGAACTAATTCACTTTTGACGTACGGACGACAGTCATTATGTGGCATTTGTGACAAAATTGGTGCGCCCATAGTAGCAAATAAGACATAGAATCCCAAATAAACGTCAAGAAGTTATGTCACAAGTCAAGAGATGATCTTACGCCGCCGTGCTAGCATTTGTGACAAAACTGTTTTATCGCCCATATTGTGATAAAATGTGTGATTTAAGCTATCTCACAGAAGGCCATACTCGGTGCGCAGGCGACGTGTCGCCGCGACAAGACTAGTTTCTATTTTTTTCTATGAAATACCTTCCGTAGCTAGCGACACGTCATCGGTTTCATAGAGATACATAGACGGTTTCATAGACCAGTCGTGTCGTGGCGACACGTGGCCATCGCCTGCTGCTGCCGCTTGCGGTCAGCTACGGAATTGTACCTTAACCGTTCCGTGCCTTTGAAACAAAATCATTATGCTTAATATGCATGCAGATATTAAGCTGAAACTTTATATCTGCACTTTAAAATCACCATCCTATAAACTAGTAACTTTCATATTTCATTTCTACAAAACACGGTCGTCAAAATGAAATAAATAAAATGTAATTTTGTAACTTTGTGGCAATAAATTTGTAGTTCCAGGTACGCCACAAAGGTTCATATTTTAATACCTGCAGTGCTACACAATGAGAGCGTCTGGAGAACGACAACTTATTATTTGCTATCTACATTTTCTATAATGTAAAAGAAAGGTTTGTGCTTTATACGTCTGTCCGAGGGCGATTGGTTGGGGATTGTGTCTACTTTGAGGCCGTCTCGGCAAAATTCGAAATAATTTGAATAAAGAAATGTTATTTTTGGCAGCGAATTGGAAATCCTTTACAAAGGGACTCGCGAAAATATCGGTAGCTAAAGATTGCTGCAAAATTATTGCTGGATTAACTTTGAAATCGAAATACCAAATGCTATTTTTGGAACCAATATGGCTAATTCCCGTATTTAAAAACGTTCAAAGACTAGTTGCAATTTCATCATCTCAACGACAATCGATATAAAAAATGTAGGTAAATAAGACGAATTTTTGGCAGATTGAGACCGAGTTTTGAATGCAAACGTTCTTAAAATTACGGGAATAGCTCCTCCGATCTTTTACTCCAAATAAAATATCCCAACCTTCACGATCAAATTCAAATAAATCAAACACAAACAAGACTCGCAGCAGATACAACAAACAAAAGCAAATAAAAAAAAAAGGCCTCCAACTTGAAATAAAACAAAAGCAGAATTAAGCCTGGGGCCACAATAATACCTGTCACTGCAGATAAAGATATAGCACTTCCGTCTTATAATAACCACCCTGCGGCCTTTCTATCTAGTCTTTCATCGGCCGCCATAACCGGCCGCCTTCGTGAAATGCCTGGGGCTATTCCAAGCCATTTTGGTCTTGGACGTTTAATATTTTGCGTTTATGGGAAGATGTTAGAATTGGATTATATTATGTATGGGTTTTCTCGTGGTTTTTTTTTAAATTATGATAATAGTATTTGCAATGTGAGATTTGAGCTATGGTGGAACCTTATTTAGTTTCTTGTTTGTAAAACTTGACATACACTTATAAAATATAGCATAGTCAGCCCATATAAAATGAACCAATTTGTGGAACACAGGCCCCCTCTCTGTGCCGTAATCTACCACGCAGGCCCAGTGCGGGTTGGTGTGTGTCATATATTTTCAAAGTCATTTTTTTTGAATAATAATTGTTGCAAATCGCGCTTCGCTTGTACTTGATCCTCACTCTTCCATTCATCGTTCCATAATCGATTCATTCATTCATACTCGTTATTGGCGCCGTTACCTGCACCGCATTGGCGCACACAATTACAAGTAATTACAAATTCAACATTATCATATTAATAAAGCGTCTGCGCTTTTTCTTCTTCTGTGATCAGCCGCTGTGGCAAGTTTTTTAAACGTTTTGAATGTTTATGCGATTCTTTTACCGACTCACTTTCAATGGATTGAAGTTTTTATATTTCTTTGGCGTATGATAATAAATAATAAATAATAATAATAAATCTTTGGATCTACAACATCAAAACCAAAATATGTGTTCAGTTTAAGTTTTAAATACAGGGGAATAGTATAGTATACACGAAGTAGTTGTCAATGAAGTAAACAATTCGAAGGCAGATTCAAACAAAGCAACAGAACATCAAACGAGCACAAGAAAGAAATCTTCAACCCTACAAAAGCAGACAGTCTCGAGTCCACATTACAGTACCCAGGTGTGTCAGTGTAATAACTAAAGCGAGAACAGGTGGACGGTGCCAAATAAGGCCGTGAACACACCATCAACGTGCCAGATGCGAAAGAAGGCGTTGCTAACACAACTGCGTGACTTGCGTAAACCACAGCGCGGAAAAGTACCAGTAGTTCGTGTTGTTTAACTGGTGATTTTTGTTCATTTTTGTGTGTATTATTCCTTAGAAAGTGATGGTGTGATTTTAGAAATTACACACTTGGGTCATAATGTGCTGGATGTTTTAGAGACGATCTAAAAGATTGCCATGAGTTAAATTAGAGGTTAGTTTACTGATAACAATTAATAAAAAGTCAAGCCAGAGATTACATTTTGTAAGATTAGAATTAATACCGTGCAAGTCAGCACGTCTGACAGATGAATAAGAGCAAAAGAACATCAAAGTTATATCAGAGTGCAGACAGAACACACATCTTACAAAATAACGAATCACAACCAATAAATCACTGAACAAATCAGACGGTTCCTTTCAACCGACCATACAACTGCACTTTACATAAAGGACCATACAAAGACACACAACACAACATTCATCATCATAAAACCATCAATAACACAAAAACTCCTTACAATAACTTCGAATCTCACACACTCAACAGATACAAGAAAAATTTTACCTTCAAAAGGACAGCTGGCTGCAGACAATAACACTAAGTCACCTGCACACTAAAAGAACCGTGTATACCTCACAGGTGGCTGCACAAGACTGACCAACGTATGAAAAGCTACCCCGGCCCCCGCACCGCACTTCTACCAGGGCGACGCAGGGGCAACGACAACAATGTGAAGAGTTCTCAGACGACAGGTGACCAAACCCTTACCTGCTCGAAGGGAAAGATAAAAGGTACCTGCGATCCGGTCCGGTCTCCGAATTAATTGGTCGAAACCGACTTTTGGGATTTGTTACGATTTGTTGGTTTTGTACTGTAACTTGATCATTATTTCGGGCTATGTACTTAAATTAACGAGTTCTGTTTGATGTCGTCTGCTTTGAAAAATTGAGTGATTGAGCTAGGGAATGGTATTCTCAGAATTCTTATTCCGAGAGAAAATTAGTTTGGAACAAGAAACTGGGTTGAGTGCAAACAAACTCGTAATAAGAAGCTATAAAAATTCTTGGCAGCTCCGGAACTTTGAAAAGTTTTGATTTCGTCAATCCCTTTGTATGACTTCTCTCTGGAACGGTTTTTAATTTGTTTAAAACAATATTATGTAAAGCGCCCTGGTTAAGTTTTATCACGTTTTTCCGCAGTATTCTTTTATCAAACATTTCAGACACCAATCTACATGGTCTTCACATGATCTGACCAAGATTATGTCTGGACTATAAGAGAGACTGTGACCTCTGAATTTGTTTCGGCCTTTCTTCTCAGAGTAGTTAATTGATGTGTAAAAGTGATAATAAAATCATTTATCAACGACTGAAGAAAAACTTTATTAATTTATTTTATACTAGCTACGTTCTCGCGTAAAGTTGTTTTTTCTTTTAATCCCTATGTTCCTGTGGGAGCATTGGAATAAAAGCCTATTTTGCCTATTTTGCCCAGTGACCTCGGCTATCTACTATATGTATGTGAAAATCCCGTCCAAATCGGTACAGCCGTTTCAGATATTAGCCGAAACAAACAGACAGACAGACAGACAAAAAAAACTTAAACTGTGATTTTGTTGTATGGATCATAATATATATACGAGTAGGTACTTTCATATGCATTTAGTAAAAAGCTGTTATTTTGACATTACAAACAGACACTTCAATTTTATTTATTTGTATAAATAGATTATTTGTATAGATAACCATATCCTAATCAAAGCAATAGAGAATAACAACGAAAACAAAAATCTAGAATATATGAAGAGGAAAAGTAATTTACTTTTGCCACTTGTTCAACTCCTTTTTATTCGAGACTCTATGAAAGCTTGTTCTGTGCAAAGGATTCGTCAATCCTTAGTCTCAAAATGCAAATAACAACATCATTTAAGCTCATTTTGGTAAGTCAATTAGTGTTCCCACGTTCATCGTAATCGATCCACCCACTCGTATCAAAAACAATAGTTTCCTTAATCGGTTTCACGTATCGTTGCCCAAGTTAAATAGAGAAATTTGCCATTACTTGCCTTAAAATTTATTGAGTCGATTCTCTCGAGAACTTAGAATCAATTCAATAAGGAATCGTTTGAATAAACACTGATTATTGTGAGACACTGTTACTTTACGACGTTTCTCAGTAAAAACAAGTCGATGTAACAAGCGGCTTAACTTACTAGTTTTTTATAAATATGCTTCTTAGAAAATCTTAAATGCTAGACAGTTTTTTTAGCTATTTCGCAGAACCAGACCATTGTTTTATATCTAGATAATAATCAAAATTACTTCCGATAAACACGTAACATATTATCATCTCCTTATCTATAAATTAATCGCAGTTTGATATAAATAAATATGTTCTGCAAAAATTAGACACCTAATTAAAAACTTTTTAAATAAACTACAATAAAATAAAAACAACTACCTGCTCTAATATAAATGATCAAAACACATAATTTATTTTTTTATTAAACGTATAATTTACAAGCACAGGCAGAGGAAGGATGAATTGTATTTCCATATAGTTAAGTTCTGATACACATACCTACTAAATGATAATTATACATCATTAACTATACAGCCACCAGTCGTGATATTGTAGTTAGTAAAACGAGTAGTAGGTAGTGTAGGTACATACATTATTATTAAACCATAAATAATAAGATCGCTGAACGACTACAGTGGCAATCATAGGTATTTTACATCCTTAAAGAGTTTAATAACTTTTCAAATGTTTTATTACCTATTACCTAAATAATTACAAGAGTACATATCCATCTTTTTCTACGATCTTATAAAAAGCTAAGTTAAGCTGCACGATTACTGACAAATGCGTGCACTGGACAGGTCCACTCAAATCTGTGTGGTTCTCTCCTCAAAAGACCATTTCAGACACCAATGTGGCCATGGCCCTCTCATGATCTGACCAAGATTACGTCTGGACTTTATAAGAAACTGTGACCTCTTGAGTTTGTTTCGGCCTTTCTTCTCAGAGTAGTCGCGGATAGGAAATGCCGGCCGACCTTATCTAGTTCTTAAAATATAATTGACGTGTAAAAGTGATTACAGTGTTTGTACAAGTAATTACAGAAATAAAATCATTTATCATTTTTGCCTAAACCAGCTAAAATACTGACGTGAATTTAAACCAAGCTTTTATGTAGGTTAATAATTATTATTTAAATTCGAATATATCGTCACGGTTTATTACACAGAATATATGCATATTCTAAATATAGATTTATTAGCATTAAATAATCAATAAATAAATGAAGTTATGTGACGTTAAATGCAAATATAACATAATAACATTACCACAATAGTTATAGGTAATTCAATACTTGCAAATTATTATTATTTTGATTTTCTTTTTATTAAGAACACACTTTTAAAGGTCCCCGAAACGATCAATTGCAATTGTCAATTTTTACGTAATTGATACACTCTGATGCAAAAATTGATCGTCTCCAAATGCAATTGAAGCGAATGCCAATATTACTACAATACAAATTGATGGCAATTGATCGATTGCAATTGATTGTTTCGGGGCCCCCTTTAATTTAGTTCACTTTTTATGAACAAATAATAATATAAATGAAAGTATTGGTTCAGCTTATTTAAATCTACCGTTAGACTCTGCACAGTTGGCTACTGGACTAGAGTTAGTAGCGAAAAAAGTGTAACATTTGGACCGTCACGATACTTTTGCTTAATTTATAAACGTTGCTTAAAGTTAAGTAATGATTAGCGGCTGTTTAGTCATACATTTTTGACGTTTGAACGTCACTTAACTTTAAGCATGAATAAACCCTTAGTTACCTACTCTCAAACGCTGTAAATTTATTTCATTGTGCATGTTTAATGTTTACTTTACTTTACTTTTGGCAAAATAACACTTTTAGTTCACAGAAAATATTGCACCCACTTTTTCCCAAAAAATTCCAGCTATGTCGTCGTCGTCGTAAAGCGGACTATTGTTCTACTCGAAATAATATGATTATCTCACTCAAACTTTATACGGGTGCTTTTAATTGTTTCTTTTGTTTAATTTTAGTGGGTCCAAGAACTTGAGAAGAATAAAGATTTTTATGATGGTGCAGGTATTTCTTGGAAGAAGTAAATTGACTTCTTCGAGAGGTATTGGTTTTTTGTGGAGCACTATTAAACGTGGTAGTTATTTTTTGTATCTGTTTCACTTTACGATTTTAGAGACCAAATTGTGGAACTGTTCGAATTAACTGAAACAAACCATAGGACATCAACAGTTGATGATTGCAGTTTTACACAGTTTTATAGGTTCATACACTTCACTTTTCAGACTTAACACTTGTGTTACAAGTTACAAGATAAATAATTACTGAGTCCTTGAATCCTAGCACCTTATGAAGTACGTCTACAAACAGTTTTATTTAATTTTAGCTTCTTTCTTTCTTTGGTGGTTAGGGACTGACCTGGTGTCAGAGTTTTCATGCCGCTTCTGACTTGGCTACACATGCCGTCGAAAAATATCTCTGAGGCTTGCCTGTTTCCTCACGATGTTTTCCTACGCCGTTTATGAAGCAGCAATAATACAATTTTAATATTTTCTTAAATCACTTTTTTTTTGTCTTTTGGTTTCAAAAATAGATTAACGAACCTGTCTTTTTCACTAACCATGCTTTTCACAGTCAATTTGCCAAACGAGAATCCCTTGTTCGTTTTAGAAACGGACAATCAAGCCATATTTTTCGCTATTAATTTTTTTCCTCGGACATCTAAAGCCCCCATCTTTTACTAACTTATAGAAACAAAAGAGGCACATACTAAGCAACAAGTAGGTCCGTACGATGAAGTAGATATGTCTATATCGAGCTCGTCCGTGGTTCGTCCGTGACTGCACTCACAATGAGCTCTCATAGCCATAAGGAACACGATGTCACACTGACAGGATAAATTTGGATAAAATTACATGCAAATATGTTTTTCGTAGAAGTTTAGCGAGTAATGTTATGTGTTTGTCGTTAAATAAAGGCATTTTGATACGATTACGTTTTGATACATTTCATGAGTCGGGGGCTCGGGGCACATTTTCCGCTTGATATCTACTGAGTTTTTTCGAGTTTAAGTGTGTGTACACCTGAGGGATTATGTGAGGTAATGCTAATGAAATGACAAGCCGAGTGCCAGTGGGATTACTTATCGGCAAAAATGACGAACTTCTATACACTTTTTCATCCCCCCATTTAACTCCTTTTGGGGAGAATTCCCCTAAAAATCTTTCCTTACTCCTCACGTCACTTCAAAACTTCAGGCTTCTAGACTCTCAGGTGTTAAGGCTGTGCGTTGCCTAATGAATATAAGATTTAAAATTTGATTAAAAATTACCCTTTGATATCCCATAAACACTATTCAAATTCACACATATAAATACAGATTTTAAATTTAAATCACAGAACTTATCCGACACAAGATCTTAAAAAAACCAGCACAGAACGTTCTAATTTAATTTGGACATCAACTATAGAAGAACTCTGCACGCTCCGACGCTTGAGTCTTTTCACACGAGAAATTCACGGTCACTGACTATGTAAATGTGAAACGTTGTAACACGAAATAAAGAATACAACAGAAGTATCACTGGGGGTAACAAACTTACGCGTTTTAGTGTTAAAACAAATATGGTGGATACACGTGTAATGCCGTCACTTCACTTGGCATATATAATATTTGCAGTACTTCATCCGAAAAAACTTTATTTAAAATTTTGAATGAGAAGATAGGGTAGGATATTTGGTTACAGCCGTGCACACACTGAGGCTGTTGGTTCAAGACTGCCCAGGTTATACCTTGTATCTTAATATCTTCCCGTAAACCCTGCTGTATGGTGCTAGATATGTATAGGCCCGTAAGAATACCTTACGCTTGCAATTTAATAAAAAATGGGGTAAACACTAAGCAGGCACATAAGTATTTGAGAATTTAAAAAATACTGCGTCTTCCATTATTTCATTCTCCATGTACCAAATGACTAACGCCTGAGGTACAGACGAAAATACTGTTATGTACAGAGAGACAGAAAGGCTTAACTGGCGCGAAGTAAATATTGTAGAAACAATAGAAGTGTGAAATATAATGATGTATGAACCGTTGTCTGAGCGTTCGGCGATTGTGGCACGCCGGATGAATAGGAGGTAATTTAGTTGTAATAGGTACGAGTCAAGGACCTTTAGTTAATGCACTGTAGAGTAAGCCGTTTCCTTTCGGCAATCGTTTCTGGTTGTAAAAGGATGTTAGGAAGATGAGAAGCAGGTTTTTTTTTACACAACCAAATTGGTACGTATAGTTGAATAAGTAGAGTTCAAAGTTGTTGCTGTGTTCTCAAATCAAGCTTTGGTAATTTTAATCAATATTTTAATAATTGTATGCACTGTTACAACCTAGAAAATATTATAATCAAATCTTCTCAACAACTCTTCAGAGGAACCAATTAATAATCACAAAATAAAAAAAGCTCTTTCAAATACAAAATATATATCCTCACGAATACCGTTCGGATTCATTCGCCACCATTCGGCTTTTTCCGTCAAACAAAGGAAAAGCTAACGTACACATCGAGATGAATGCCAGACATTAGAGAGGAATCGAGCTGCTATTAACTTGCGAAACTCGGTTAACGACACTGTCACACTGCGGCATTGCGAAACTAATAGTTAGTCATCATCGCCGACATCCGAGCCTTCTCCTAACTGCGTCGAGATCAGATTTCAGTCTGCCTGGATGCTGTATATCAATATTACTTAAGACGACCCGGACGACCCGGTGGGGTTTTTTTTTTTTGTTTTTGCCTCTAAAACTTATTCCTGAGAAAATTCGGAAGACAAAATAATACCACTGGTTACTAAACATTGTAATATTGCCAATTATAAAAAAAGACAGGGGGCTGCCGACAAAAGTGAAAACTAAAAACTATGATAAAACAGTGGGCACCCTACACTGTTAACATTAGCATGTCGGTGACGCAAACCCATAAGATTTTCCTCTACTAAATATCCCTCATCGCGCCTAATGAATTTTCACTTCAATTACTAACCATGGTGCTTCTTGCCGGCCACGAGCTCCATGAGAAAAAAACGACCAATAGGAACCGTGCGCCCAGCTCCTGACGTTTCATAAGTGCACATGTAGGTTTAATATGAAATAAAATATTTTTCATCACAACTATTCAAAAAACGACAATTGCCTGTAGGATAGCGGGAGCAAAATTCAATTTTGCTCCCATGGGAGTTTGAGGTTTCTCTCTTCTGATTGGTCCGCTCTGTGCTTCTGATAGCGTACTGATTTGCGTAGTTAGGTTGGAGGCGCTCGCGTGAAGGATTAATGTAAAAAAAATCGAGTAAGTAGCTTTATTTTTCTCATAGGTAGTGATGAAAAATAGTGTGAATCACTCGGGGACAAAATATTTTATTCTCGGGCGGCGTATATTGAATTCCTCGCTAATCTCAGGATTCTACTATAGAATCCTTCGCTTCGCTCTGAATTCAAAATAACGCCCTGGAAGAACAAAACATTATTTTGTCCCCTTGTAACACAAATAACTACTGAATTTGAATAGTCACAGAGTAATGGATATTCAGCACCAATATAAAGAATAAAGCTACTAAGGACTTATGGAGAAAATGTGTAGTTTTGAGCGTAGGAAGAAGTTTGATAAATATCAGAAAATGCGAAGCAACATACTTGAACTCTGTTTCTAAAGATATAACAAAAAACAAACGACTCAAAGCTAGCGGTAGTCATATGTAAAGCAAATACAAGACCAATTCCTCAATTTTCTTTCGGCATACCAAGAAATGTCTACGCCAAACTAGGTCTTGAACTTTCAAAGGACGTAAAACTAAGTATTCGGTACATACATTAATACTTACCCGTGAAAATCACATAAAACTCACATGTTAAGTACATAGCGGTTATTAAACTCTTGTGTGAACTATGAATATGTACACATACAAGTATACAGCAATGTTAAGACTTAGCCTTCGTCTTTTACATAGACACGGGCGTCCATAAAAAACTAATAATTTTAACATGAAATTCAACGAACCGACTATGTTTTCGACAATCAAAATACAGTTAGATGTTAGAAATTCTTGAAATATACATAAAAGTTAGTGTGCATGTTTTTATAGCTTAGTAGTTAAGATGTATGACTAAAGAAGGAAAAGCGTTGATCCGACTTTCTATTCTAAGAAAGACGGAGAGTTTAATCAATTCAAAATTATTATTTTCGTAATAAAAGTGGTACGTATGTCCTTTTTTGATTCACCAACATAAAATCCTGACCAAGAAACAAATGCTACACGTTCTCCAAGCACGTCTTCGTTCTACTACAAAATCCTACAAAAAAAGTTTATAACACAATTTTATCAAAAATCCTGGCCACAAACATATGAGTGCTTGAAATGCTTCCCCGCATTCTCAGCGATGCGGATTCACACGGTCTTCACTTGTGAATGATACTTACATACATTCACGGTCGCTGACTATGTAAATAGGTATTTGAATTCTATCACAGCGAGCGTCGACCGCCCCAGGAATATCATTAGCTCCAACAATGAGTAAGTGAAGAATTTTCTTCGAAAAAAAAAGAATTTTTCAACGGCTCGAGTGATGAAACGAGTTAATTAAGTGTTAATCGATTTTAGTGTGTTAATTGGTTAAGATGGAGTTGTTATGGCTAAGGGTATTGCACTGCGGTATTATTATAACTTGGTTATAGAATGAAGTTGTAAAAAACGCTAATGGTTATTAGAATTTGAGTAGCATGAGCTTTTTCTTTGGTCTTTAGTTGGTGATGACGTAAGATTGTGTTACTGGACGACTAAGATATAGCCAGATATTGTGAGTGGAATACCTACATATTTTGAGTCGAATACATATCAGGCAGTACGAATACGTAGTCTAAGCTTAATATTATAAAGAATAAAGATTTGTTTTTTGCATGATTGTATGTTTGTTTGTTTGTTACGCTTTCACGCTAAAACGGCTTAACGGATTTGAATGCAATTTGGCACATTGGTAGACCATGCCATGCCATGCCATGCCATGGCTTGGGTTAGGCCATAGGATAACTTTTATCCCGATATTTCTTCGGCATCGAGGCTTATGTATATAAGCATAAGAAACCCCGGTTTGAGCCCTTAGCGATGCGATGGTTTTTGGAAAAACCTTTTCTTGGAGTACGGAGTATATGATCCTCATATGATCCTCGTTGTTTCTGATTTATGATATACTTTGGCAGTCTGTCAGTCACGAAACTCCTACATTATGCCCAACCATTATTTTTTGGAAACTCCACAAGTTCTTGAAATCATCCGAAAACATTAAAAGACGCGATCACACAGACGCAAGATCAAAATCTCTTAGCCAATTACAGACAATTAGTTACATATCTGTCCCCATTTCGGTGGCAGTAAGTACATAAGTGGAAACTTGCCTTAATATAGCTTGTGCAACGTAAAATGCAATATATTTGTAAGTGAAGTGTGGTGTCGACATGCTCCGACATCATCAGTTTTACATTATATTTATGAGATACGTAGCTCACTGTATTATTTCGTCATATGGTTTTATGTATAGAAATGTTTGTTTTCTAGTAATATGGAAAATGCAAAGGAATTTCTATGAAAATCTGAAAAATGAGGGGTTTGTCCAAAAATAAGCGAATTTATGTAGTCTAAGAAGAGTACATACGACAGACAGGAATAAAAATTGGAATAAACACGAGGCTATTAGCTTTTGATAAATAAAATTTACCATCTGAATATTCACACTCGAAAACTAATATCACAAATCCTTTTTTGTCCCGTTTACCGATACCGTTTACCGACATTGAAAATCTAATATCATTTTGATAACATAATCAAAGGTAAGTGTTCGAAGCTAAAAGCTCAAAGAGAAATGTTTAATGTTTTCAGCCGAGAGGCAGAGCTTCCATTATTTCATTAGCTCGTTAATAATATTGATTGCTATAATCATTTCTGATTGTTGAAGATAAATGAAACTGTATTTTAAGATAATTTCGTTTAAATATTTTGTTACGAAATATTTATTTAACTTATAAAAAAAAATAACAAGATAGTTCATTTCGACGGTACGTTAAGTTATTCTGGAGTTCCTACAGTAAGTTCTGCTTGCAAAACTGCAAGTACTGACTAAGCAACTCACGAACTTTCAAGTTTAAGAGTTTCAGTAACTTATTTACTCTAAACTCTATCAACTTGCAGCCAATTTCCCAACTCAAAGCTTTTAACTTCAATGATAAAATTACGAGAAAATGTACATATTACATTTCCTCACTGACAGACTTCGCTCGCTATTCGCTATTCCTGTTGGCCCCACGCCAAAAACCTTTCGCAACTAGACCACGCATATTATTACATCCTTTCCATTAAAACTGCCTTCATTATTTATTCATGAATAATAGTATCCAATAATTTGGCCTATAAATAATTCCGTTAAAGTTAAAATATTTGTCAGCTGTCAATAATTTTACTACATTATTATCTCTCCCAAACAATTTCCTATGCATTAATATTCTTCTAAAACATACGTTTGGTATTATTAAGTCCGTATATTATAATTTGGATGCTAATCAAACCGCCCCGCCCCGCGCGGTATAAAAGACATCAACGCGTAACTACGTCATCATTAATAATAAAAAATTATAAATTCATGAATAGTTTAATTTATTTATTCACATCGAACAGATTAGGTGTTTTACAAATTTTTACCATAAATTATGAGCTATTAATTTTATGCAATTATCGCTGCTGTATAATATTTATTTGAGCATTAACGGTCTTTTAATCAAATATGTAGATGCTACTTAATTATTTCATGCGTGGGAGTCGAAAGCAATGTTTAACGCCAAAAACATTTTTATTTGCCGCCTAAAGTTATTCAAGAGGCGTAACTGAACATTGGTTCATCGTACCTACCTGCTACCTACTTGAGTATTTTCCCAGACAAGACTCAGATTTTTATCTTGTAAATGCCGCCATTTTTAATTTGACAAACTATCTTAACAACTACCTACTATCAACTTAATAAACCCACATTTTAACCGCCAAAAAGATGTCTATAAAACCACAAACTTTGTATGTAACTGCCGAACATAAGTCGTGTCGTGCCGTGCTCTTGTCGTGGCCGTGTCGTGCCGGTCGCGTCGAGTTCGCAGCGGTCAAGGCCTGCGGTGGGCGGCGCAGACAACGAACCCGGATGTAAATGCCTCACAAAAAACCCACATATGTTGTGTACCACTTAGATTTATACCTACGTCTTAGAATTAGATTTGAATAGAACACGATTCTTCGCTTTGAGATGTGATTTTAGGAAGACAAAAGTTATCCCATCTTTATTAGAAATGAGGGTGTCTCGAGAAAAATATTTTCTCGATAAATGGCGCTTGAGATGTTAATATGCCGCCTTCGAACATTTACGTAAAGATCGTGTTGAAGGAAAGAGAGAAAAAATTACAAAGACACGAATAAAATTCTGGTGAAGAAATATTTCCCAGCAATATTAAAAACCAGGAAACATAAAATTCGTATCTCAATCATCTTAATACATTGCATAAACTCATAATTAGTTCATTAAAGTATACAGGAAATTACTTGTACTAATTACAAAATAGGCGGTAGTCAGATCACAAAGATTAACGTCGGCCGGCGAGGAATTCGCGCTCACCGACCAGTCTACGAGTAGTTACAAAACCGGTCGCGGTTATTACTCTAAACAAAGTAACCGAAAAAGAACTCACCCGGGATCCGAATGTTGATCCGTGCATCCGGAGCTTCGAAAAACCGCACGATCGCAAACCTGGCGGTAAAACGAAAAGTGCCTTTCTTGCCTGACGCGTAAAAAGTGTTTAAAAAGGTTTTTTGATACCGCACGCAGGAGGTTACGCTCCCTATGAAGGTCTGATGTAAAACCTCAGTTCTCCCCTGTCCGATCGCTGCAAGGTGGGAGCGAGCGGCGTGCGGTCTGTGGTACTCATGAGGTATGAGGTTCACTGATGCGCGTGCGGCTCGCACTGGGCGGCGGAGGGCCGCGACTGGCCGCGAGCGCCGCGCCGCGTCCCGCGCACCCCGCCCGCCCCCGCGCCCCCATTGGTCCAGCGAGCCTGATGACGACAGCTCACGATGACCCCGACGCACGACATAAGCGGACGCGGGGCGAGAAACAAGTAACAAAGACGTTAACTTTTTTTTTACTGGAATTAGACGAATCTTTGAGAAAGAACCAGGTTGTCGAAGACACAGTGTTGGATTTGGTATTGCTTCAGACTTGAAACACTACAAGAGACAAGAAAATAATAATTGGAGAAACTACAGAAGCATTCAACGGGACAAGAACTGCAATTCCAGTGAGAACAATTATTTTAGTGTACAGGGTGTCTAAAACTAACAACTTGAATTCAAAATAAACATGTAGGTAAGGGAAGAGAGAAGATTAGGAGTGGAAGTATTCTAAGTTAAAGTCTGACACATCTAGGTGTAGGTTACCTAAGTGTTCAACGTTATATACTGTTGTCATAGGGCTTACCTACACATTCAGCTACCCCCCACCATTTAACGTACAGTATAGTTCGTTACATTCAAAAATGCATCTTGAGATTTGAGTTTTTTATCCAAAACGGGCATACAAAGGATCTGATCATTGGTGATTAATCATTAGTCATTGCTATAAAAATTAACCTCATCAAGGATTTTAAGCTTTAGCGTTTCGCTTTTCCTGTCCACTGTGTCACCGGCCTAATCCATCGCTAACGCCTCTGACATATTGTAACCACAAGTTATTCACGCCGACAGACGAACTCAGACGAACTATCCCGAATCATCTGTTCGAATTTGAATTTTGAATCCGACACGACGTCTCTAACCGCGACTAGACAGATCGTTCACTTTTGCCGCGTTTTTGCGCCGCGAAACAAACATGGCCGAATTTTCGTAATGGCCGCCCCACAATGGCGGCTTTCTTCGAACGCGGGACCGGTTTTGGCCGCGGTTATTTCGCGAACGCGCTCCGAACACAATTTCATGCACTAATTTTGTATAAATTACGTCCAACCTCTTCAGGCGGTCTCACGGCACTGAAATAACCGGTTTTCTAAACCACCAGAGTTATGATTACCATTGCTACAAGTTCGCGCCAGTTGGCACCTCCGTTCAAGGTTAGCGGCTGAATTTTACGTCGAGTTTACTATTTCTCTGTCGGTATGAAATTACTTGCATACTTGCCATTCACCGAGAAACGTGCGGTGGTTTATTTTGAGGTTTAAAAATACTCATTTGTACTGAGGAACCAGTTTCGAAAGAGTTGTGTCTTAAAATAGTTGGACTGTCGTATCTAGGTCTGCTTGACGCATGTCGGTATGAAAATTCACGTTTAATTGCTATGTGGCGCCAACGCAATTAAGGCGAAAGGACGAACGTGGAATAAAATATTTCTAATTTCCGTGCATTTCAAGTGTATCGTTAAGTATCCAATGCTAATGAAAGTTAATCGTGTATAGGTATGATAGATGTGTACTACGAATGACTATAAAACTAAATGCATCACAAATTTCGAGTAAATTTTATGTATCTTTTGCTTTTAGTTTGAGGTTCGATTCACAAGAGAACAGCTTTATAAGTCGTTCACTGAAATATATCTTACACTTTAAAAAAAGGGCTTCCTTACGACCGTCATCTGTCGCAATCAGTGAGAGAGATAGATACAAGCTACTACAACTACAACCGATATTTATGATCACACACATCTACCTGTTTCGTCGTCGATTCGCTCAATCAGTTGATAAAGAGCAATCTCTCGATATCTGCGGAAGGATATCTGCTACTTCACCAAATAGGCTGACATGAGTCTCCAGCAATGGGTAATGGATAATAATGGATATACAGACAACATCGTTTGACCAGATCTTTTGATACTGGAAAATATTGATTGATCTATCTTTTACCTGGACATCTTCCCGATAAAAGATAGAGGATGACTAATCACGGTAAAAGTGATAGTTTCTCTATGTTTTTCAAACAAGTGATGAAAATATAATGAGCAGTGATGCATAATTAGCCCATAGTGTTCCCACTGGGAGACAGGCCATGCCGGTTTCCTCACGATGTTTTCCTTCACCGACCATACTCGTAAGTTGCGCACATTACTACTGGGCCATCACTGCTCATGCTGCATCATGGCTGCTGAGCAGTGATGGCATTGACTTTGTGTAATTTATTTCATCTCCACTGGTCTCAAAACAGTGAAGGAACCGGTATGTTCTAGAACGAAAAATTCGTGGACATGTGATATCTATCAACCGGCACAGGGCCCGCTTTGTGGAGTACGGCCCACTCCCTGTCACTGAGAGGAGGCCTGTGAATAATTATTAGTTGATTACGAATGGTTATGGATGAAAATAATGGTATTTTTCAAATCGACTAGTGAAGGTACAACCATAAAGATCGTTATTCAGTGTCCCCTGCTTGGGACTTAGCCGAATGATTACAAGCAACCACTTCTGACCACAGGCTTCCTCAAAGCCCATAGCCGTTTGGCAAAAATTGCTCATAGCAACTAATAGTTAATCACACTCAAAGTCGATGCTAACAGCATCATCTCTTTGTAACCCTACAATACCTCAATCACCGTTTACGACATTACCCAATCAATTTAACCCTTAAAAGGCAGTCCACTTAATTACTGCCCCGTTACAACCAATCAGCTCATATACCAACCTTCTAATAATAACCCAGACATTCACGATTCTTCACAGCACTCGCAAGTACTTGCTAGTACCAGCAAGTTCGCACGTCTATACAAACGGTAGGTATTTGTAATCGATGTAAATTCCTCAGTCAGCTAGGAGCCGCTAAGATAAACGATGGAATGTCACCAGTTCACCACAATGTGTACCTTTTAAGGGCTATGCCAGTTCTTGTTGCTAATCGAGGAGTTCAAGAGAAAATGGTTATTGTTTCTTTTAAGTGGATAATAATATGTGGACTGGATTGTAGAAACTTACATATGAGATTAGTTGGAATTGTTACAGGTTTTCAGAAATTGATGTTTAAGATGTTGATTATTATTATTGCTCCTGAAATAAAGTGTCTTTAGTGTGTGTGTAAGATGATATAGCCATATCATCTTTCACACACACTAAAGACACTTTCGTCGTCATCTCGGTAGTCACCCCCTTTCTAGCCAGAAAGGGGGTGACTACCGAGATGACGACTAATAGAGAAGTATGGAAAAAAGAAACATGTTGCGCCGACCACTAGGAAATTGGGATAAGGGCAGGAGAATGATGATGATGATGATGATGACGAAATAAAGTGTCTTTAAGGTTTGATGTCTACAATAAGAAATACTTAGTTATGTATGAGTGCTTGTTTTTCGTGTCAATTTTTGAAGTGTAAACTTCTTTAGCAGCGTTGTGCACTCTTTTTGGGATGGGTAAAAAATGTTAATCTCGCGTCAGGACACGTGACCTGATCGAAAATTCGAAGACGTTCAAGTTTTTGTTGACAGCGCACTCTGTTTTAATTTTTTGGATTTTTTTTAATGGAGCTACAGCTTTCGTTCTTGTACTGAAAACAAGCCACATAAATTCCTGACATTTTCGTTAGATGGCGTTACTTAGTTCCCACTTCAATCGGCAGTCCCAGACTGCCTCGTTTTGTTTTTTATTACGTAGCGGACAAATTTTTTGATGCCCTATGATTCTTTCCCAGTCTTTTTTTATAAATGTACAAATTATTATTTTAAGTCTGTTATCGTATATATTATGTAAATATTATCTTGTGTAAAATAAATGTAACAAACATACCATAATCTGTAAAATTCTATCCTTACTCAAGTAACTTAGACATATGAGGAACAGGGTGACTAGTTCCTCATCTTCCATTAAAAAAAGAAACAGCTGGCCTCTCAAATAACACAACATCAGGACATCTTTTAAGAAAAACCCGCTCATACAAGTAGGTACATCTAAGTACAAATATTTTCCAACGAATCTCAAGTACCTATAAGTTTATAACAGACTTATCCGGTCAAGCACCCACGATTCCTGATTAGCCACACCGTCTGCCCGCGGCTCACGTATTATCACGAAACTTGCCGATTATAGCCGAAGCCAAGCCTGCTTCACCTTCTAATTTGCCGCAGATATTGAGAAAGAAAATGTGTAATTTATTTGTAAGTTTTCTGCTGGTTTCAAATGTATTGAAGGGTAGCATTTTGAGGCTGTTATTACCCGACTCAAAAAAAGTGTATATAATGTTATTGCTTTTCCATTCTGTACTCAAACAATGTCCGTCAGTATGTCTGTCACAGGGCTAAATCTCAGTAACTCACTGTCTAAATAGAAAAACCGATATATTTCCTAGTAGATATTTCTTATTTTTCTAATAAAACCTCCATTGGAATAGACCAAACAGCGCAATGTTAATTGTTTTATCTCAATTCTGGTCATCTTTGACAGCATAATGCTTTAGGTAAGCGTACCCGAATCAGTTAGCGAGCGGACATTAATAAGCACCTATAATCTTATGGGAACACAAAGTAAGCTAGCATTGTGTGTCCGTACTAAAGATAGAAATGAATGCATTCCTCACCTCTTGGAAACATGGTGTGTAGCTTTTGGAGTTTCCAGAATTTACTACAAACTTACTGTGTTTATCAAATTTTTGTTTTATAACCTTCTTTCTTATTTTATACTTGAGAAAACTTGGAGATCTCTTTATTATGTGTAAGTTTAATGTTAATGTATTTAAGAGCGTCCATCCTAAAAGTTGGCATCTTCGTAAATAGCTGTCAAATATTAACCTGTTTTGATTAATTAGGAAATAATACTATATGGAAATAAGAAATGTGCGGTTTTCTTCATCATTTAGAAAATTTATTTCGGAAGATTAATGTGTATCATTAAGAGTGTGCATTCTGAAAGTGGGTAACGTAGCAAATAGTTGTCACATATTTCGTTGTTTTGATTAATTTGGCAATATTACTGTATGGAAATAAGAAATGTGGCTTACTAGCGAACAATAACAATAATGAATTGCAATTGTAACATTGAATTTGATGTTGTACTCGTTTTAGGTGTAAAAAAGGCTTTTGGAAAGTTTCCAAATACTTTTTTTTACATCAAAAACTAAATAATAATCGGTGTTACGATATTAATAATTGCATTTCATAATCAATATTCTAGATCTATAAATTCATTTTAGATTATAGACGTTGCTCATTTCCATCCACTGTTGCAAATGAGCCTCATTGTGGACGTGAATATTATTATGTAAAGATGCAGCTTAGATAAAGTTCAATGTAATTCAAAAATTTATGACCATTACAAAAAAAAAACACATTGAAATCATCTATAGCCCAATAGCCACCATAGACTACCGCAATTCAAACACTACGGAGTTGTTTGAACCTGAGCATAATTGACCATAGCACATCGTATCTACATAGGTAAGGTACGTAGTCCGATAAATATCATACCTATTTATAGAACTCCGTCACGGACGAGGAAAATCTTAGTACCTACACGAGTTTTCGTGTCAGCAATATCCGTTTTACCTAAGTTTATGGAATATTGCGTGGTGGCATAGACTAGATATCATACAGAGACCAAGGTTCATATATTCACACCCAGCGTTGCCAGACGTCCCGATTTTGGCGGGATGTCCCGATTTTTTGTTCATAATTAAACGTCCCGCGCGGGACAGGCTCAGTTCCGCTTTTCGGAGATAGACGAATAAATAAGCAATTTGTAAGTAATGTATTACTTGTTTTATAAACCTCTAAAGACTTAACTGCCTTACACGGTAAACCACACAGTGATTGTTATAAGTTATAGTAAACGAACGTATTTTTATTAAAATACGTTTTCTATTTCTATAGCTATCTATAATCATTTTGAAACTCAAATAAAAGCATAAGCAGTGAAAAATTAAAATGACTGATTATTTACGTTTCCATAATATGTCCCGCTTTCGAGGAAAGAATCCCGCTTTGGCCGAAAAAAAATCTGTCAACACTAATTCACACTGCGATAGGTATAGAATATCTATGCACGTGTGAAAAATTATTCGAAATTTTCCTCCCACTTTGTTCACTCCTATCTGTTTCTGTAGAGAGAGATCAGGTGCAGCCGTGCAGGGCACCTGATCTCTCTCTGGTCGTGTCGGATTGCCGTCCCATTAGACTTTGAGAGTGAGGGAAGAGAGAATGCACCTGTCTCTGCGCATACACTTATGCACTAAAATATCTCCCGCGCCGAAGGCTGGTCTCCGCTGAGATTCGGTCTGGAGGACTGTAATTATTATTATTGTATTAAAAATTACGCTTATCCATATAGTAAGTAAAAATAAAATAATAGTTTGGAAAATCCAAAAGTGCACGCCTCATAAATAACACTCATTCATAAACGAAAAAGAAATTCGAAACATAGTTTTTAACAAAAATGAACAATTTATCACTTTTCATGAAGTCGTAATGTCAATGACTGACAAAGATATTTACTTGGCGGTTGCTAGGCAACTTACGGACAACGGTTGGAAATATTTAGATAAAGATATTATATTTTAGTTAGTATTTTATTAATTATAATTAAACTACTTTGAATAAAAGAGCCATTTTCAATAGGGTTCCTTCTACGGCTGAAACGAATGTACAAAAAAAAAATTACTCAATTAATTGATTTTATCGCAAGCTACAATGTTTTCAGGGTTCATAAATTGACGGACAGGAATTTTTTTTCAACTATTTTGATGCTTTTTCCATTTCTGCTGCATAAAATCAATTGTTAAAAAGTACAGTATTAATCTCCATTTAATCATCTATACAATGGTATATAAATTAAGTAGGTTCTGTGTACTAGCAGGAGTGTTACAATAAAAACAGTGACAGAAATGGGGCAAAAAATTTTTTTCGATCGTAGAGCACACTCTAATGCTTCGCATTAAGAGTCGTGCAATATTGATATTTTTAATCCGATACTATATGATCAAAAATATCAATATTTTATTTTTGCAACTTTTGGTATCGAAACTGCAAAATTACTTGAGTCTCCATTAAAAGCGATTACAAAATAACAAAACTACTACCTACATAAACTAGTCAGATATCACGATGAATTTTCCAAATCTGTACCTATAGCCTCGCAACTTGCAACGTATGAAGTTGGCTCTCTGTTAGCTATGTACTCTGTGGCCAAGGGTCATTATTTGCAGTTATAATTCACACCGCATGCAAAACAGTTAGTTCAGTGAATTCTTATGAGTTTATTAAGTTAAGGTTAATTTTTATTGGGCTGTGCTGAGAAATTAATAATTAGTTAATTATATTCCGAAGGCGTGTTATATTGTCTATCGTATTGGTATTTTATGTAGATAAGAGTGCGCTGCCAAACTGTAGTTACGTCAACATAGCAATTTTTTTGCCTGTGGTTCGCAAATATTTTCGACCAGGTCCTCATCAAAGACTACCTACAGCAATTCTGCTTGGCGGTTGTTCGGGTAAGCACCCGGAACAATTCTTTAAAAAAACCCCACTGCTACATACATAGTTAACTGACTCAGGCAAGATTTTGTGGAAATCCATTATAAAATACAGTAGACGACGTCTATTTAGTAACCTAATCCGCTTAACTGTTCTTAAAAAGTCATAAAGGACTTATTTTGAACTTGAAAAGCGGTTGTCGCTTCACTCAAGATGTCAATTTTGCGTTCGGCGCTTGTCGTGGCAACACGTCGTGTCCGGGTTCGCAACAAGTCCATCGTCATCCTGAAGATGCCTCGTTGAAAGGTGAAATACGTGACGATTTCTTACAGGGTTCTTTATGACTCTTAAGAACAGTTAGGCGGCTTAGGATCTAAATATACATCGTCTATTGTATTCTACATACAACATCTTTATAATTCGGGTATTAAGTTCTGTTTACGTTTTTAGTTTTTATTTTTGCTTGAGTTTAGATTTCGATATTTTTTGTTTTTTTTTTTTTGTTGTTACATTGGCGCGTGCTAGCTGTCATTATGGCATATATTTTATTGAATGTTTTGTGTTGAGTAATGTAAATTATTTGCATACTATTGTATAGAATCAAGTTATTTTTTCTAACTGAACAGACAGCTGTGCTGCTGGGGAGTTTGTTGCGCCACTTCTTCTCTCCAGCAAAGGCACTAGGAAGTGGTGAAGGGCGGGCGTTTTTGGGGGACTGTCTTATGTAATTTTGACGTTCGAAAAGTGCTGATTCTCAGCCTAATTTGAATAAATGACTTTTGAATTTTGAATTTTGAACAAATTTTCCTGTATTTATTTCTTTCTACAATGTGTACTTGTATGGTAACTTAAAATTTTATAAGATCATTATGTATCAAAATAGTATGAGAGAGGATTTATTTTAACTTTTATCTTCTTACCTATAACCTATATCTAATGTTTTGCTATAGGTCCCAAATACAAGGCTGGGTCTATACCATTCTACGATCACCAACACATTAGCCAAGCATGGTACCTACCAGAAACGACTAACAGTACTATCTAAGTACCAAACCTCCGTTCTACTTCCATTTCAAGTTTTTTATCATCAACTTCAATCCATCATAGTCGAAACGTACTTGACAAGCTGAGGGGCCGGAATACCGATTGATTTACAAGACCATGCTCTTATAAACAGGTTGTATTTAAACTACCATTTGAGGTCGTTGAACCGAGTCAGAAACACATAATAGATCTGTGTGTTAAGTACTTGGAGCAACTTTTTTGTAAGCTTATGGCGTTTTAGTTTTCTTTAAAACTTTGAGGGAGTCTATACGTCCATAGGCGTTATAACAACCATTTTCTATTGTATTGTTCGAGGAGCTCGTGGCTAAGTGATAACAAGCCGCACGGGTCGATCCATCAGGTTAAGCTACGCTTGCCAGGGTTGGTCAGTGGATGGGTGACCATCTTCACATACCGAGACTCCTCCGTGCCTCGGAAAGCACGTTAAGCCGTTAGTCCCGGCTGTCATTTGTGGATCTTTGACAGTCGTTATGAGTCGTCAGAAGCCCGAAAGTCTGACACCAGTCTTACCAAGGGGTATCGTATTACCCAGTTACTGGGTTGTGGAGGTCAGATAGGCAGTCGCTCCATGTAAAATACTGGTATTCAGCTGCAACCGGTAAGACTGGAAGCCGACCCCAAGATAGTTGGGAAAAGGCTAGGAAGATTGATTTTTCTATTGTATTGTTCAGTATCCTTGAATGCAGTGATTATCCTTATGAAAAGCGATAGACTCTTCTATTACTCTAGGAATAGTATGGACTCCTAAGTCTAGGGGTAGCTTGATATTTTCCCCCAACTTGTTCTTCTTCTGTTTTGAAGTGAAAGCTTCTTTAGGCGCGTTGAGCAATTTTTGAGATGGGTAAAAAATGTTAAACTCACGTCAGGCGTCAGGCGTTAGGACACGTGACCTGATCGATGGAGAGAGACTGAGACGGAGGGAGAGTAGAATTTGTTGACAGCCCACTGTTTTATTTTTTTGGAATTGTTTTAATGGAGCTACAGCTTTCGTTCTTGTACTGACAGCGAGCCACATACGAGTCTATATTTTCGTTAAATGACGTTACTTAGTTTTCACTTCCATCGGCAGTCTCCAAAGACTGCCCCGCATGTTTTTTTCTTTGCGTCATATTTACTGCAAATAAATATATTTTCTTTCTTTTCTTTTTAACTACTTCTAGACTTATACCGGATGAGTCTTGATAATTTATATTTATTTCTTTCCAACTCCTCAAAATGGTAGAAATAGTAACTATGGAACAGATTCACATGGATCTAAACAGTCTGTTAAACTTTAAAAACATCAAGCATTGTCTCATTTATCAGAATTATATTTAGTTTCAGGAAGTAGCTGTTCACTTTGCACCTACTCCACTACCTTCATGCATGATGTGGCAAGTAAGCAACTATCCTGTTTTACTCATCAGTTATATACAAAGCTTCAAACCCATTCATGTCCTCCTACGCAAATAATTTCAAATATAATTACGTAGGCGGTAAAGTAGCCTGGGCTGTAATGTAAGGAGTATCTCAGAATTTCTCTTATATATTTTGATTAGAACGTACAGGTGTAGGTAGAAATATGTTCTGTAACTGCAAATTATTTCAGATTATGACTTTCTATCGCTCATGTTAAACTTACTTATGAAAATGAATCTTGCAGTATTATCTCTCCTATCTCCCTTACTCCATCCAAAGGTTGTCTTTAAAAGATCGCTTTTAGCGATAAGACCACCCATTGCATCACCCTATGTAAAATTTCAACTAAAATTATCTGCAATTTCTTATGGTAAAGAATATTCTATATATATCGATCTTATATTAAATATGTTGTATTATGTATCTCAGCATATATTAAAAATAAATAATATAAACTTCTTCAAAACTAACAAACTTCAACATCTTATATCTAACAAACAAATAAATGGAAAATCCCCTAAATCGTCGACGGTTTATAGCAAGTATAATAGTAAAAATACTTACGATTTTTATTTATAAAAAGCTGTAACCGGTTGTTGCGTTCGGAGTTTTATCGTAGGAGCACCTAGCAACCAAGCAAGCATGGGCGTTATCCTTACACTCGACAACCAGTTTCTCTAATTTATGGATCTATGCATCTATGAGATGTATTCAACCATTTAAATCTTGTGAGATCGAGTCGCAAGATGTGTAATGTAGTATGAAAAGTATTAAGAAGTGAATTTGAATTTTACAGAAAAATTATTTTCATATTACTGAAAGAATTTTTTTTCTCTTTTTTCGATGCTGCAGACATTTACCAAACAAGGAATTTTTAGGGATGTCTGCTAACATTTAATTAAACTTTTTCAAAGCTTGCTGTCCGTTATCATAGTTATGGCTTAGAGTTAGACCGTAAAAAGTCCTATCTGACCACAAGCGAGCTAAGTTTTATTCTTTAAATTAACGTTCGTTGTTAGGACTGCGCAGCCTTTTACACAAGTGTTGTCGATTGAATGGGGTTATTTGAGAACACCAGTTTGTCTACCAAATGTGGTGATTTTGATAATATGTATCACAATAACCATCTGGAAGTCATCAGTAGCAGCCCGGAGTCTGGATTTGTACCCGGTTGATGGCTATAGACTCGCGCTCTATTACTTGGGACTTAAACATAACTGGCGAAATGTGGGTGTACTATAGGTACACCTCTGCCTAACCCTTCGGGAGATACAGGCGAAATACTATAATGACCTTAGTTAAAACGTAAGAGAAATCACCAGATATTTCGCATAACTTATGACTTAACTACTCCCCTGCAACATGTAGTACAACGCAATTATAATCAATTAATATGTAACAAATAAAAGGTACTCAAGTGAATGAACTTCTCACAATATTTATTAGATTTTTTCAATTGATAGTGATGTATTGACGGTTATATTTATTGGTTGTAATTACAGACGCGGTTTCCACGGTACAATAAAAGATACAAAAAAAAAAAAAAAGATGGTGTTTCACCTGCTTATCGTACCTACAACTTGTGGACAAACAAGTTCCATATTGACTATGTAGCTATCTTCATATTTTTTATTGCTTACAGGATGGAAAAATCAGAAACTATGAGACGTCAAAATAAACTCGTTTTCTTTGGCTATGATGGAATATCATTCTAACTCAAAAACGCAATGCAACTTAGAATAATTATTTTCAGACGTTTTTAAAACTATTTGGAATTATTACACATACATACATAAACTCAAGTCTTGTTCTCATGAGGGTAGGCAGAAATTACAGAACGCCACATACTATGATCTATACATACTCCTTTTCCTCCTTTCTGAAATATTGTTTTGTTTAATTCGAATTATTGACTTCAGCAACAAACTGCGAATGTGTTATGCATGCAGCTCCCAAAAGAATAAACCTGCTGAGTTGCCAATCCAAAGGGCCAAATTAAAAGCCCCACAGTGTACAAAAAAATATATAGTTCGGTTCCGTTACTGTTTTTCTGCAATCCACTTGAAAATCAAAATCGGAATAATTGATATTTCGAAAGATTCAACAATTTCGTGATAATATAAGAACATTTCCACAACAAAAGCTGCTGCAGGATATTCCTAGCGATAAATTGAAAGATACTCCTACATGCTAGTTCAAGATTACCTTAAACTAATAGCACACTACTGTTCACCGTTTACGATATCACATCTCAATGATTATCGTATTGCTATTTATGAAGCTATTCTATCTCAGATTTTCCTAGCAAGCGCGCTAACAGAACTTACCGCTATGGCCGTCCGGAGTGCGAAATTATATTGTTCTTATCGGGCTATCTCTAGTGCTACACCGACCTCACACTTTCCACCGCCGATCTGGCATTTAAAATTATAGTTGGTACTTATTCTACTTAATAAGGCACTAAGAGCACACTATTATATACCAGTTTCCCTTAGTTTCTCTTATACGTCTTTATTAAATACTATGCTGCCTGCCAGTAGATATTAAAGTTTTCTAGTGCAATTTCACAGCAAAAACTAATTTTTTTAAGGTTTGGCTCCAACCATAATCTCGTGTTGTTTTTCAATTTTGCTACCAGGTTTACAAGCTTACCAAAATTCCAGCTGTGGACTTATTACCCGACTGCGACGAAACCAAAAAAGGAGGGTTATGCATTTGATTTGACTTCGGTCTGATCCACGCTTTCAGCGAGTATTGGCACATGCCATCTTTAAGTGGAATAAAAAGTACTGAATTGAATTGAACCACCAGAAAAAACAATACAATAGACAACGTATATTTAGTAAGCTGCGTTCGGCGCTTGGCGTGGTAACCCGTCGTGTCCGGGTTCGCAACAAGTCAATCGTCATCCTAAGGATGTCTCGTTTAGAGGTAAAACACGTGTCGATTTTTTACAGGTTCTTATTGACTCTCTAAGAACAGTTAAGCGGATTGGGTTACTAAATATACGTCCTCTATTGTATATAATAATGGATTTCCGCAAAGTCGCGCCTGAGTCAATTAACTTGACACACTACTCACGATTGACATCGCACTACCAAAATCCTGTAACCCTATACATCTACATGCAATGCCTCGCTATTCAAATCATTCAAACAAACATGATGGCATATGGGATCCTCGCATTTCACCCACAGCAAGGTTACAAATAACCCAATCACAATAACTAATACAATTTCCCAGTGCTAGGTAAGCAGTGATACATTTTGTTTTCGTGTTTTCTTCGCAAACATATTTTTCATATTCGATGTAGCTCAAAACCGGCGCATATTTCAACGGCATGACGTAACATATCGCTGTGGGCGTTCGTCCATTTTGTATGAATGTCTTACTGGAGGAAAAATCTAAGTTGTGGTACTTACATAAAATGTATGTTTGTCTTTCAGGGGAGGTTAGTGTAAAGACACATTTTAAAGTAAAAACTACAGAAAACGTTGATGCAGCCATGAAAACTGCAACAAACCGGAACAGAACAGCTCTGATACAGACAAAGCCAACTTTTAGAACAATACTACCTTTGATTCCGACTTTCTATGCGGACAATAGAGGGCGGGGGAGTCGGGTCGCGTTCGTGACGACTCGGCTAACTCCGTGACTCCGCCGTGACACATGACTCATCTATCCGATCCTATTGGCACGACTGGCCTACGTATTTGTTTTGAACTTTCTCGTGATTGTGGAGGTAGATTGGATTTTGTGCCGTTCCGAGATTTGAATGTCGAACGCCAAATTATGACGTAATAACTTTGACATTTCTTCTTTCAAACCTTAGGAGAACGTCACATGGTTGAAGGGTCCCTTCTTACAAAAGGGCATTTTCCCCATTGTGTCATCAAGGAAGCAGCCTTATAATAATAACGTATTCTAAGGAAGCAGCTATAGAATGTACTCCATAACTCCTGTGCACTACATCATCTCGATAAACTGTGGCATACATATTATCTATATAATACGGTCCTTACATTGATATCCAGGACCAAAGATTTATGGTTATTTGATTTTTGTGTTAGAAATTTATAAGCTCAGACACTTGAATTCTGTCACTAAAATTAGAAATCGGCCACAGCCTATCTCCTTTTAAAACATAAAGCCCGTTTCACACCTACGCATACCTAGAAAGTGTGGACCAAGAAAAGGTCAGCACTATGAGAATCGCTCCCTGACCTTTACCTACAAAGACAATAAAGACGTGTCAACACAGTCTCAGCGACATACATACAACATCGCGCGACGCCGTTCGTTCCATTGTATGAGAATCATCTGTTTTGTAACACCTATGTAAGTTGTCGTAAAGTGCTTATTTGGAACGGAAAAATCTTATAGTAGTCATAGGGTATGAAACGACTACTTACAGAGGTTCAAAGCATATTCTTTTGACCAGACTTAAAATACCTAACGTTAAAGATTACTGTAAAACTGTGTAACCAGTGAACTCAGAGTCAATTCTATTAAAAAACGTTCACAATGTAGTCGCAATATCATGTCAACGACAACCAATGACAAAAACTTATCAAAACAGGAAGTTTTGACAGATGAGACTGAGATCAATATGCGATCATTCAAAACAATACATAAATAAACAGCTTCACAATAAATTTTCTATTCCCAAACTAAGGCATAGCTCTTCAGGACTTGATTCCACCCACACTTCTTAACGATTGCTCTACGAAAATGCTTCCGTTGACCCACTGCAAGGATTTATTTACGACGTAGACTGTGGTGGTACTGTCATCAGTATACGTCTTCATTACGGTAGCTATGTTCAGAACCATGCACTGATCGTGTTACACTTCTACACAAATATGTTCTCTTTCATAATTTGTGTATTGACTCCTAAGTCACAGGTATCCCTAGTTTAGGAGTCAGGGTTTCAACTTTTGTGCGCCTGTAATTACTGTAAACTTTAGCTAGATATTAAGCAAATTGTAAGGACTTGGATCAATAAAGTTTATATTATATTATATTATTATATTATATTCTGATAACAGAATACACAAATTCTGTTTTCAGATATCTGCAAAAGCTAAAATAGTAGAATAAAATGAATTTCTAGATATATAATGAAAATCAAAACGAACTTCTAACTTTAACAAAATATATCAAACAATTTTATAAACATTCACAAACAAACGTGAAACACAGCGGAAATTGAATTTGTAAATTGAAACTGTACAAAAATATTTCATATATTTCCAAGAACCATCGTAGTATAATCACATTCAAACTCGCATCGGTTCGAACTTCGAATTTATATAAAAATTCGCTGCACCGTGACGTAATCACGATTTTACAACCAGCCAGCGAAGAATGCGAAAATTTCACCTCGCGAATGTATTCGAAAAGATAAAAAAGGTTCGTTCTGCAAAATGTCCTCAAAGTCGAGATTGTATCGGACAGTGGAGTATGGAGGAAATAAAGAACCGTTGGCTGTGTGTTATATTTGCTCGATCTGAATCCAATCTCGGGTTGTATTCCCACAGGCCAGCCAGTGTACATGCTCGTGAGTAGTTTTATCCGCTAGAGACAACAATATGAGTTTTTTTCGCTATAGAACTTGGCTTCAACCGATTGGAGGTTTGTCTTGGCGATATTTTGTTTCACTTATCTAAAAGTAGCTGAGATAAACATAAGACCTTTTTTGAAGGTTTTTGTATGAGATCAAGGTTTCAGTTGGTTTTATACAGGAATGATAATCGGTCACAATTTATTTTCTGACCTCTAGCTAATATGAACCATTTCAACAGGAGATGTCAACCTTTTTATTGGTTTCGACGGATAGAAAATTATGATGTACTGTAGAAGCTTTAGCCTGCATGCGTTTTCATGGAACCCCCGCGAGTAATTTGGGGCATAGGGCATAATATCAGGATGGTAACCAGTCGGTTATCATTTAAAGTGAAGGCATATTCGTAAGATGTTGGAAGAATCATCCCAGGGCTGAATCGTTTGCTCCTATACCAATCGTTATACTGTTTATTTTGTTTATATGTATGTACTTATATGATTATTTTTCGAGTCATCTATCCCATAAGTTACACCTGCCATGTTTTGTCTGTACATCACCCTAAGGTTGACTGGCAGAAAATGCCTCAGTCCGCCTTTGTACAGTATTTTTTATACTTATGCATATTTTTTTTTTATTTAAACAATATTATTAAAAAATAATAGAAGATCAGCTTAGTATGTAAAAGGACAATGACATAATTATTCTACATGATAAAATACGCATTTCATTAACGACCCATTACCAACTCCTCTAACTTGCGACAGCTCTGACATTTACTACTTCAATTCTCAAGTACGCACGTTAAATAAAGGATCTAGATTAATCACTACTATATATTTACACCACTTTATGACGTCATATATCGGAATGGGGTTCTAAGACTTTAACCACCTCAACACGTAGTTAATGGCGCTGTGAAACTTTAGAGTGATCAGTGACACTGTATTTGTGGTTTTCCACAACCACTTACAAATAAAGCGTTCTGCGATCAGGGTTCTAAAAACAGTTCGCTTGTTTTACTAGTAAAATACCAACAACTCAACTGTTTCTAGAACCCTTATTTATTTTATTTTATTCTATTCGGGAAACTAACAGCTAACTTACACAGTGTTCTTAAACAATATAAAATTGAAGGCCATTAACAAGTTTCCACTGATATACACTAAAAATAAAAACAAAAAAAGGTTGGTACAAAATACCTATTAAAAATAAATAGTACACGATAAATTACAAATTAAGGGCCTATTTCACGATGTCCGAATAGCCACTTCTTACCGAATAAATTCAAAAATAGAACAGCATTTGTATGAAATTATCTGCTAAGTAAGTTAATAGGAACTTATCGTAGGTGGTAAAACAGGCCCTAAAAATCATATTTTGCCAACATAATCAGTATCGTTGTCATAATCTAATCTGTCGTTGTGTTATCTTCGCTGTGCAAGGTCCACAATGATCATGTCTTTGTAAAACCTACCTACCACCTAAGTTCACATTGTGGAATGCAATAAATAAGTATATTGAGTATCGAAATCATGTCGACGAATGCCATTGGTTGATCTAACTTCCAATCATATCATTGACAGCAGATTTAGGTACAACTCGGTGATTTGAAAAGCGTTCTAAAAACCCGAGTTGATTTTTCGAAGTCACTCACAAAGATACTCTTCACTCAGACAAAGGACAACGCCAAATCATGCCAAAATGCTAACCGTCCTTTTTCTAATCACATAAAAAATACACATACGGCCGAAAAAAACCCATCATTGAATAAGACTCACGTATTGGCGAGCGAGCACATACGCCGCACCCAATTTAAATACAACAAAAATTTCTCAAATCACCTCGGATTTAGTTCGAGAGCCACTCGTGTAGGCGGATTTCTTATAACCGTGTGGTATAAAAGATAAGATGCAGCGATTTTAACACTTATTTGAAATATCAAAGATTTTATGAGGGACAAGAGGCCCTGTTTATTTTGACCTGTTGGGGGTCTAGCAACAGTTCTGGACCAACAGAAATGGTATAATTCTAAGATATCTAGATTGGGTTTATGGAAACATCTTTGTTTTTTGTGTGGGAAATTATCAAATGAATTCTCCCGCTCTGAGCGGATCAGGAGGGTGTGCCAGACTCTTACTGACTAAAACCCACCCGTGTTCCTTCAGTTGCCTGTACGTTGCCAGGGGCCACGGTAACCCTTTCGGACTTTCCCGTTCCAATTTATGGCAACACCTTGATCAGCAATCGATTTACTACCTACACACATACGGAATTTAACTCAGTTGTCAACTGAACTCAGTTGTCAACCTACAAAAAAACATCACCCCTGCTGAATTTGCTGCTGGTCCGTAGTCCGCTGCTGTAATAGCTGCTGGGCCGTAGTCCTCTGCTGAATTTGCTGTTGTTTCGTAATCCCCTGCTGAATTTGCTGCTGGTCCACATGGTAGGGGATGGAAAATTGCTGCAGCTTTTTTTCTCGCTCCCGCCTCCTCTCATCCCTCAACCCCTCTCACGTGGGAGGTTGTAACGCTACATGTGAACGGCAACGCATCTGCATCAACAAAGTTCATCGACCCCGTCAGTATCACAGCGTTTGTGAGAAGGTCATGCGTTTCGGCAAGTGCGAATAACGTTCGATTTGAATTTGAATTTCGTTGCAGCTAACGTTCTTTTTTCGAACAGGTTTTCAAGATGGCGTGTGATGTAGGTATGTTTGGCTATGTATTTGAACATGTTGTATTTATGTTAGGTTTGGGATGTATTTAGGTATAGAGCATTAAGTGTGTGGAGCACTGACACTAGCGTTAGCTGTGTCCCGTAAGGCTGCGTTTCCACCAGAGAAGAGCATGGATTGCTTAGCGAGGGATGTGTGTGAAACTAACCTATAACATCGCTTCACTGTCATAGTTAGCGTTGTTATTAGTTCGTTTTACGGGTATTCCTCGCTACGCATCCTCGCTCATCTCTGGTGGATCCGCACCCTTACTGGCATTTGGTACTGGCTGACTGCTCTTTATGCGACAGTTTTTTGTTTTTATAGTACTGTGATAACTTTATCATCAATTGTTAAGTACAGAATCCTCAACAGTTTTGAAGCACTTCGAAACCACTGGTTTTTCCAGTTCGTAGAAGGAAAACATTAAATACAAGTTAATAAATAACGATCGCCTTATCCATTTGATGAACACACATCTAAACAAAAAGCATTTCAATGCAAACCCATCATAATCAATAAGACAACCAGAGTTTTATGATAAGCAAATAGTCCACGTCGAAAAGGGTACGTGTACCTGACCTCAAGGCTAACATAAATTTATCATCTACCCACACTTAACTTTATCGGACATGAACGCTCCATAACTTGACGTAAAACAGTTAACTAAACAACTTGGGTTTTCCTTGTAGTTTCAACAGAAGATTTCCTTTAAAAATTTGGTAGTGAAGGAAAACGTGTGTCAAGACCTTGTAGGGAAATAAGGTAGCTGGTGATTCAGAACAAAAAAACGCCTTGAAATAAAACATTCGGTGAATTTGTTCTACTTGTGCGAAGACTGGGGGCCTCTGCGGGTTGCGTTTACAGAAACCATTACCCCTAGGATGATGGTAGCAAGCAATGGTCATATGCTATTCTAAGCTTGCAAGGATTATGAGGTTTCAAAGCAAATAATTCCAATTCCCAACCATCCCAATTCGCTCCATTTGAGACCCCAGAGCTTCTCCGCATGTGCTATCCCTAACCAAGGCTAGGTAACCCTGATATTATAACCTAAAAAAACTGAGAGGTGTCAAGGGACACCCGGATGGAATGAAGTTATGGAATGAACCTCACAAAGGCATGCCACTAATTAGTAATTGTGGTCGCTCACAGATGGCGTTATAATAAAAAATTAAAAAGTGTCGTTACAACTTTTGGTCTTAGTTTTTTCCGTCTAGCCCCCTTTCGCAACGCGCAAAAGGGAACTTCGTCCCAATAACCTTCTACCCATGTATCATCATTTCCCAATTAAAGTAGAAATTAAACAAAAATGTTTCAGTTGAGAAATACATGCGACTATATACAGCCGCATGTCAGTGGGCACAAAACCAATTATGCTGACCTCGTAGTCCATTGAAACTGCGTACTACGCTAGGCCAGCCAACGACCAAAGTGCTACCACCAACATGCGGTTGAGTACAATGATAAGTCTAATCACCTAATTATTAGAACCTACTTTCGACCTTCATAAACATATTCTGCTAAACAGACAGGAACAATATATTCAGACACAGCTTTCGAGAACTAATTACATATTATCGAAATTAAGTTCATATCTAACGATAATGAAGGCGATAACTTTATAAAGTAACATTCTACTTTAGTTTCCTACCTACTTGTACTGTTAAGCAGCCTTCACACTATGAGATATATATTACATCTCGAGATATAAATAAATATCGCTCAATGTACTTTTAAATCGAACCGTTTACACTGGGATGTAATATATTACATCTCTCTTTTGATATCTCGGGATATATATATATTATATCTCATAGTGTGAAGCCAGCTTTATCATAAATATAAATCTAAATATTTTACTATAGTTTGGCATGATAGTTCTTATAATTCATGATAGTTAATTTCTATGCTAATGGCAGGAAATAATAACATTATGTCGATCCAATTTGTTTTAATAGTTTTAAAGAGATGTTTTAAGAAACTACTCTTCTTTGAGTATATCCACAAAATTCGCAGTCGCAATGTCAAAAATAAAAAAGAGTAGTGGTGGCCCAGTGGTATCGGCCCCGACTTACGAGTTGTAGGTCGTGGGTTCGAATCTAAGCAGGCGCTTTACTTTGTGTAAATAATTTCATCACCACTGCTCTCAAAACGGTGAAGGAAAACATCGTGAGGAAACCGGAATGACCTAGAACCAAAATAAAAAATCGAAGACATGTGACATCTACCAACCCGCACTGGGCCCGCGTGGTAGATTACAGCTCACTCCCTCTCACAGGAGGCCTGTGTCCCAGCAGTGGGAACATTAATACGCTGAATATGTATGATGTCAAATGGTAGATTATCCGATTATCCTTTAGCACTTTCGAATCCATCCATTTTCATAGAACTCGTACGTCATACCGCCATACATATTGTAAGTGACATCTACCACTGTCTGTCTCTGCATCAACCAAAGGTTGACTGGTAAAAAATGCCTATAGCATTAAGTTCGTCTCCCTACATTTGTGTGCGTAATAAATAAATAAATAAATAGATTATATAGGCCGATGACACATGTTACCTCGCCACGATTATAAACTGGCACATAAAGTGTGTAATACACTGGACCTCTTTATCTCAGAACTAATAGGTAAGTGGTGATACGTACTGGATATTGCCACATAGTGGGCAAGTAAGTGTAAGTAGCACTGACAAGTTGTTACCTCATTGCATCACATTAATGACTCATTGACTCATGTGTCCCAGCTTATAACTTGTTCGAGCGATTGCGTTCTGATCGCTTATATTTAAGGTTTAACGAACTTATCGACGGCAAAGGTGGAGAACATAATAACTGAATATAAATATAATAATAATACTTAGTTAGGCGAAAATATGCGGCATATTGGGTGTTAAAAATGATGAAAAGTCAATTTGTCCAAAATTGCAGTTATTTAGTTCTCCACCTACGCCGACGATATAATATATATTTGAAAGGGGTAGGCATAAACAGTAGGTACTATTGTAAATTACACACCCACACTACCAAGTATGGACTGACTCGTCTTTCACCGCGGTTCATTTTACCCGAATTCTAAGTACCTACAGTCGACCAAGCAGATTGGTATACAGGTAGCTAACTTACTTACTTTAAATAATATTGTCAGTGTGCTGAATAGTTGATTCTTTTATATCACTCTTATAAGTATGTCTTAAGCCTAACTATTACGCACACAATAAAATTGAATATTGACAGATTATGGGAAAGATGAATATTTTTGCCTGCATACCAAATAGCTTGTTTGTCTGTACATATATAACATAACATCACGCCCGTATCCCCAAAGGGTTAGGCAGAGGTGTCCCTATAGTACACCCACATTTCGCCAGTTATGTTTAAGTCTCATGTAACAGGGTGCGAGCCCGTTGCCATCAACCGGGCACAAATCCAAACTCCGGGCTGCTTAAGTATCTTTGACAAAAACCCATACTCGTTTTTTGATTTTATTAAGTATTTATTCATCAAAGGGCCCCTAAATGAGAGCATACATATGTATAACACCGCACGAGTAGGTACCTAGAGGTGCTGTAGGTACACGTTATTAGTTTAAAGTTCAATTAAGTTAATACAAAGGTGAACATAAAGATGACTTGTCATTCACTATAACCACTTTATTCTGTGTGGAAAATATGTTCATGACATAGCTCCATGAATTTGACTCAAAAACAATGTATTATTTAAATCATTAATTTCTAAGCAGTGTTTAAGTTATTAAATTAATCTACGTTAAATTGTGTAAAATAAGCAGATGTGTGTGTCAATAAATTAATGATCATTTTATGTGTGACTGAAATTTGTTCATTTAGTAGACAAAGTTGCCCTAAATGAACTTTAGATGTTTAAATTATTCGCCAAAACTGCTTGTGGTCAATACTATAAATGTATAAAAATCGTAAAAAGTATTATTATTACAGACTTGAAAGGGAGAAAAGATGAAAATCTTAACTCTGTTAAGAGCACACCTCCACTGGAGCCCGGAAAAGTGCTAAATTGAAAAAGATAAGAAAATTCGTACGCTCGCAAAAGATAAGGCTATATTGAAATTTCCAACTTAAATATATCCCCATATTACATTTTATCCCATACACAGATATTACTAATACAATTTGTAGGAGTTTGTAAAGTATTCGTTACCTACTTTACAAATTCCTACAAATTGTAAATGATGCTAGATTACAGTAGGACGTAAATGGACCGTCATTTTTTTCCTGACAAAAATCGTAGCAACAACACCATAAAAGCAGTAATGTGGGCAGATAACATTTATAATGTCAATTCTTAAATCAGTCCACTTCCTTAACTTGTAGTGGGAGTATTAATCTAGATACCTTAATAGAATATTATTTAAAAGATGGAAATGACTCTATATTTGATTATAGTAGTGGGAATTAAAAACATGGGCTTATCGCATGTCTTGATACTAGCAAATAACAAATGCGGCCTTTACTGAACCGTATGAAAATTAAAAGAAGAATTAAGAGCATTTATTCTGAAACTTGGCAACGTCATAAACAGATGTCAAAAATTTCGCTGTTTTAATTAATTTGTCAATATTACTATAGAAATAAGAAATGTGGCTAGCTAGCGAACTAGAATATTAATAATGAATTGCAATTATAACATTGAATTTGGTGTTGTAGCCGTTTTAGGTGTAAAAAAGGCATTCGGAAAGTTTCCAAATACTTTTATTACATCTAAAACTAAATATTCGGTGTTTAGATATTAATGCTTGCATTTCATAATCAATATTTTAGTTCACTAGTTAGCCAGATTTCATATTTCCATACAGTAATATTGCCAAAATAATCAAAACAGGTAATTATTTGACAGCTATTTGCGACGTTGCCAACTTTAAGGATAAACGCTTTTTAACAGCAACGCATTTAAAAATAGTTTGTTTAACTTGAGCATTTTTTTAACCAGGTTGGTGGATTACCTGCACAAGAGAAGATGGCAGGGCAGACCTGGATAAGACTCGCACAGACCAGGGAAGCATGGCACAAAATGGAGGAGGTATATACTCAGCAATGGGGGGAACAAGGCTAGTAATGATGTTGATGATAATTTTTTTAACCTGATAACATAACATAACATTATCAGCCTATTAATGTTGAACTGCCTCCTCTCTGTGAGAGGGAGTGGGCTGTAATCCACCACGCGGGCCCAGTGCGGGTTGGTAGATGTCACATGTCTTCGAATTTTTGGTTCTAAGACATGTTTCCTCACAATGTTTTCCTTCACTGTTTTGAGAGCAGTGGTGATGAAATTATTTACACAAAGTAAAGCGCCTGCTTAGGTTCGAACACACGACCTACAACTCGCAAGTCGGGGCCGTTACCACTGGGCCACCACTGCTCCTTAACCTGATATTAAGTTCTATTCATATTTTGTCTCGTCCTGCGAAAAACTTAAATAAATTCTTATAGATTTTCTTTCAGCTTTTTGTAATGTATGTATTTCATTCCTCGTTTAGATAAATTGAGTACAGAAAACGTAACGTGTTCAGCTACGATAATTCTTAAATATCTGGACAGATTTTCTACGACACACAGAAGTCCTAAAATAATCAGTAAATGCTTTCAGCATCATCCAATAAAACCACGCACTCGTGCGCACATACCACTCCCAATAAGCATCGAAATATACGAAATAAATTCCGAGAAATTCTCTCAACATTTCCAAATCGTGGAACTGGATATTAAAACAAAATGGTCACTTACAATATGTGTTGTATAATGGTCGAAGCTTGTCTGGCGTCGCCTTTAATGGCGGAGCACGTGATTCGCGGTGCCGATGCAACTCATTATGCAGCTCTGAAGAACGTGATACCATAGAGTAGTTTTCTTTGTAGATGGGAGTGTTGTTGGTTTTTGAGCATGCGCTGTGATAGTTTGGATACCAGGGTATTTGAGAACGCTTTGCCTCATGCTGCTCCAATCTTCCTAGCCTTTTTCCCAACTATCTTGGGGTCGGCTTCCAGTCTAACCGGGTGCAGCTGAATACCAGTATTTTACATGGAGCGACTGCCTATCTGACCTCCACAACCCAGTAACTGGGTAATACGGTACCCCTTGGTAAGACTGGTGTCAGACTTTCGGCTTCTGACGACTCGTAACGACTGTCAAAGATCCACAAATGACAGCCGGGACCAACGGCTTAACGTGCTTTCCGAGGCACGGAGGAGTCTCGGTATGTAAAGATGGTCACCCATCCACTGACCAACCCCGGCAAGCGTAGCTTAACCTGATGGATTGACCCGTGCGGCTTGTTATTACTTAGCCACGAGCTCCTCTGCCTCATGCTGCTCCAAAAATGATAAAAGAAAATACCTCGAATATAGCAATGACCTGAAGCAAAAAATTCAGGGGCATGTAGGTAACGTCACCAACCTGTTGTGGGCCCACACCAATTTGTATTCAGATTGTTGCATGAGGTTACATGAACATGAGTGACCTGCAAATTCAAATAAATAATTATATTAAAACCTTAATTTTGCACGACTCATAATGCGAAGCATTAGAGTGTGTTCTACGATCGAAAAAAATTGTTTGCCCCATTTCTGCAACTGTTTTTATTGTTACACTCCTGCTAGTACACAGAACCTACTTAATTTATATACCATTGTATAGATGATTAAATGGAGATTAATACTGTACTTTTTAACAATTGATTTAATGCAGAAGAAATGGAAAACGCATCAAAATACCTAGTTGAAAAAAAAATCCAGTCCGTCAATTTATGAACCCTGAAAACATTGTAGCTTGCGATAAAATCAATTAATTGAGTCAATGTTTTTTTTATAAATTCGTTTTAGTCCTAGAAGGAACCCTATTGAAAATGACTCTTTTATTCAAAGTAGTTTAATTATAATTAATAAAATACTAACTAAAGTATAAAATCTATAACTAAATATTTCCAACCTTTGATTTGACGTCCGAAAGTTGCCTAGCAACCGTGATAAATATGTTATGATTTTCTATTTCGTTTATGAATGAGTGTTATGAGGCGTCCACTTTTGATTTTCCAAACTATTTTTCAATACTTAGTAGCTCTTGGCCTGCAACTCACCGATGGTAAGTGATCATCAGGCCGAAGGTGGAAGCGAGCTTCACCCGGAATCCTCAACTACAGAAGAACTGGCCTGGCTGGCACTGGCTGGCTGGATCTTACCTCTAACTGCCGAAACAGAACAATGCTGATAACATTATTATTATGGTGACAGACTTGAGAAGATGGTGCTAGCTAGGCGGGCTTAGAACAAGCTCTACCACCAACCAAACCAAGCAGAAACTTTTGCCCCCACTGGGAATCTAATCCGAGACCTCTGGGTCTGAGACAGGTGGTGTAACCACTAGACCAGGGGGCAATTAAAAAAATTGACAAACGTCACAACAATGGTCTCTCCATTTGACGACGTTTGTAAATTAGTAGACTTGGTCCCCAGAGAGGCCGTTGTTGTCAGCGGTGGTTCATCAAACGCCAAACCCAAATTTTAGTTACATGAAAGCGTGGTAAGCACATTATCGTTGTTCAATTTTTATCACAAACTCTTCGCAAAAGTGTGCGCCCATGTGATGTATTCCTTCCTAAACTATTAATCAACTCAGCTTAATGCTGTCCACTGCTGAAAATAGACTTTTCTTAACCACCACTTCACCCTATGCTAAGCCCCACCTAACTGGAAATACACAGACTTAATTTATGATTTCCCTCCAATTAAAAAATCTGTCCTTTCTGCACCATAATCTTTGCGCTGCATGCAAATTCAACGTCGGAACGAAAGGCATATCTGCGAGGCGTGGCTCCGATTTCTCCGCGACATTTCTCGGGGTGCGTGCATATTATTGAAGAAACAACATCGTTATTGAAATGCTATACGATATGTATCCTTAATTAGTTGTCTGTTTAGGCAAATTGCTTGTCTTGTCTTATCTTAGTAGGAGAATATCAGATCTGTGCTAATTTGGTTGAGGAAATATCAGGTTGATAGCTTGGTAATGGTGGACCTAACTGCTGGATTTTAATAAAATCTGTTTAATAACTTACAAAAAATGTTGTTGAATATTTACAGATATTGTTTTTTTTAAGCTATTGCATAGCTTCTATCGCGGGCCTTGAGCGTGGAGACCTAATCCAGAAATTTCGTAACGAAAATACTACATAAGAAACAAAACACTCTTTGTGTTTTGTATTGAAAATTATGTTTTACTGTTTGACAACAAAGTTCAAATTTACTTAGACGAATGATCAACGAGAGTGTTGTATTGAAAATTATGTTTTACTGTTTGACAACAAAGTTCAAATTTACTTAGACGAATGATACGAGAGTGTTGTATTGAAAATTATGTTTAACTGTTTGACAATAAAGTTCAAATTTACTTAGACGAATGATCCTTGACTATTAATAGTTAAATTAAAACCTTTTTATTAGTTTGATGTTCCCATTACGTTGTGTCAAGTTTTAAAAAACTATAAATGTGAATAACAGTTCCTGTCAATGTCACCATTGCTATTTCTTGTATTCGGGTTAATATTTTACAATTGCATAAGTTGATAAAAAATACTATGCAATAGCTTGGCCGCGGCAGTCCCCGAGTGCCACACGTCTTTTTTTTTAAATAGATTTAGATAAAGCAGTTTATTAATTAAGTTTTAATTTACATTGACCAAATTATACTCAAAATATTATTAATTTGTCACAGCAGTGATAAGCAGTGGTGTGACCATCGGACTGCCTGGTCATACATAGGTCTCAAGTTCGAACCCAAGGCACTTCTGACTTACTTCTCCACCCACCTCGGACTTTTCGAATAGGGATGATGCATGGGTCAAAAAAAAGGAATTCTATTTAGTCCGCCAGTCAGATAAACATAAAATATTAGACGCTTATTTTTCTTTATCATACTCGTATTAATAAAAAAATACATACATAGATACAACGCATTAAAGTTGGGGAGCGGGGGTCGCTACGTCACAAGTAAGTATAAAATCTCCATATAAGTGACGTCATGGCACATTTTAACTCAATGTATCGCCGTAATCTTTACATAAAGTAAGAAAAGAAAAAATACGTATACGCATAAGCTACGTGACGGACATTAAAATTTATTTTAGTCATCATTCCTATTCACGTGCATATTGTAGAATTATCACTAGCTTCAAAAACGGGTGTTTTCTCGTGGACCTACTTTTTTGTCCTACCAGTAGGTCCACGAGGGTATGTTGTTTCTGTTGGTCCTACTGAAGTTTTGAAATCAACATGACCCTCCTTTATAAAGAAATAAGACCAAAAGATTTTAAATCAAATGCATTCAAATACATTTTACGGTGACAAAACAGAATAGTGGACAGTTCGTGGGCCACGAGCCGTCAGTCCGTCACACATCGCGCCGACCGCATGCTTCAAGCTAGCAGCCCGCTCCCTGGCGAACTAACGCAAGTGGTTACAATTTAGTACCGCCGCCGCCGCTGCCGCTCTTCTCAGCCATCGCTCCTCGCTGGCGGTTTCGTGCCCGCCCGCTTATGCATGCTGGCGCAGGCCGTCGCGTCATCCGCGCGGGGACCCCTCACCGCCTGTTCGCGGTCCTATGTCATGTCCTAAGTTCTTCCAATATTGTGTGATGACCTTTAAACCCCCACCTAGTCTTATTTCTTTATACAATAGGTTCATGTTGGTTTCAACACTTCAGTAGGACCAACAGAAATAACATACCCTCGTGGACCTACTAGTAGGACAAAAAAGTAGGTCCACGAGAAAACACCCTCAAAAACGGTGAAGGAAAACATCGTGAGGAAACCGGCATGCCTGAGAGATATTTCTCGCGGGATGTGAAGCCAAGTCAGAGGCCCATGGACGACATAAAAACTCTGAAACCAGGGTAGTCACTGACCACACGAAAAAGAAAGACGGATTAATTTGTGACTGAATCGTACATTACACTAAGCTTAGGAATCATTGCTGTTAATAAATCTAACTTTAAATAGCCAATCACTGTTAATCAATGTGTACCAGGTTTTAGTTATAATGAAGCATGATGCTCCTAAGTCTTGTAGCTTCTGTCACAGTTCTGTCTATCTGATGGAAGCTTACTTCGTGAGTTCGTGACGACACGACTTCTAATCTATGCGTGTTTTTAGTTAATTTCATATAATCTAACCTATTCATTAGGTTTTCGATGTAAAAGACATGATGTACTACAATTGCTTTATTGTTCTGGCTTTTACATATTCATAATTATTTGAACTGTACATAAATAACAAGTAATACCATATCAATTGATTTAAAAACTAAAACATGGCGTCGAAAAATTCCTCCGCATCGCTGTTGCTTAGCGCAGGCTTCTTCAGGCTAAATATGTATTTATACGTTGGTAAAGCCATAGAGCCATAGATCAGAGAGCAGTTGTGGTATCGGCCGCGACTTACGGGTCGTAAGTTCGAACCCGTCTGGGACGCTTTACTTTGTGTAAATTATTTCATCACCACTGCTCTTAAAACGGTGAAGGAAATCATAGTGAGGAAACCGGCATGTCCTAGAACCATAAATTCGAAGACATGTGACATCTACAAATCCGCACTGGGCCTGGGTGGTGGATTACGGCCCACTCCCCTCACCGAGAGGAGGCCTGTGTCCCAGCAGTGGGAATATTAATATGCTAAATATGTATTTATACTTTCGTAAACCCATACGCAACAATTCTCACTAATCGACTACAACAAATCATTACCAAACGCCATTACAATAAGTATGAACACTAATTCCACACCTTTCTCCTATAAACTTTGTGCTAAACTTTCAGGCTAAGATCTAGGCAGTAGCCACTCCTTAAAGCATGTTCTCTAATGATTGTACCTAGGTAAAACTGGCTCGGTACAGTTCATGGTAGCTGCGCACGCAAGACCGGGTTAGTACCGAACATTAATAATTTATTAGCCGTAGGAATGGACTTCGATTTTCTGTGATAGTAGGTTACCCTGTAAGTTGTTTAGATTTATTTCGATGTGATGGGAAATGCAAAGTTTTTGCTAAGATATTAACTTGATATCATATAATCAGCCTATTAATGTTCCCACTGCCGGGACACAGGCCTCCTCTCTGTGAGAGGGAGTGGGCTGTAATCTACCACGCGGGCCCAGTGCGGGTTGGCAGATGTCACATTCACATGTATTCGAATTTTTGGTTCTAAAAGCCAACTCCCACGGTGCGCCATATCGCGGACGCGCACCAGCCCGCACGAGGACGCACCGCCATGCACGCGTTCAACGCGCGTCTGCGCTACCACGCACGCTAGGTTTCCCACGGTGCGTCGTGCGCGTGCGTCCGCGATATGGCGCACCGTCGGAGGGCGGCTTAAGACATACCGGTTTCCTCACGATGTTTTCCTTCACCGTTTTGAGAGCAGTGGTGATGAAATTATTTACACAAAGTAAAGCGCCTGCTTGGGTTCGAACCCACTACTTACAACTCGTAAGTCGGGGCCGATACCACTGGGCCACCACTGCTCTACTAAACTTGACATCTATACTCCATTTATTATTAGCATTAGAAAAATAACAGCCAAATAACAACAGTTATTGTGTACCATTGTTGAAAATATTAGAGTTATTTTTTAAAACAAAATGGTAAATAGATCATTGATTTATATTTATTGTTAAATAACGGATATTAGTACATAGACGCTTATATCGAAATAACGAAAAAGAACCCTTTATTTTTCTAATGTTATAATAAACTAGCTTTTTCCAGTGGCTTCGCCCGCGTGCATGACGGAAATTATCCCAAGGAACGTACTCAATCTTCCTAGCCTTTTCCCAACTATCTTGGGGTCGGCTTCCAGTCTAACCGGATGCAGCTGAATACCAGTATTTTATATGGAGCGACTGTCTATCTGACCTCCACAACCCAGTAACTGGGTAATACGATACCCCTTGGTAAGACTGGTGTCAGACTTTTGAGCTTCTGACGTCTCGTTTCGACTGTCAAAGATCCACAAATGACAGCCGGGACCAACGGCTTAACGTGCTTTCTGAGGCACGGAGGAGTCTCGGTATGTAAATATGGTCACCCATCCACTGACCAACCCCGGCAAGCGTAGCTTAACCTGATGGATCGACCCGTGCGGCTTGTTATTACTTAGCCACGAGCTCCTCTTCCGAAGGAACGATAAAAAGTATCCTATGTTCCAACCTAAGTCATGATTTAAATACATATATGAAATATTTAGTTTTAGATGTAGAAAAAAGACTTAGGGAGGAAACTTTCCAAATGCCTTTTTTAGGCTGCCTGTCCACTGGAGCGGAGAGGAGAGGAGAGGAGCGGAGATGTGCCAATATCAACCAATAGAAGCGCAACTCTGGAGCGGAGTTTACATTCCATTGGTTAATATTTGCACATCTCAGCTCCTCTCCTCTCCTCTCCGCTCCAGTGGACAGGCAGCCTAACACCTAAAACGGTTACAACTTACAACATCAAATTCAGTGTTATAATTTGCAATTAATTATTAATATTCTAGTTCACTAGTTAGCGATATTTCATATTTCCATACAGTACCTAATATTGCTAAATGAATCAAATATTTGATTTTATTTAAACAGGTAAACTCTCTTAAGGTAGAAGTGATGCACGTAATCCATAAAGTATAGTTACAAATGTAATGTCACCAGAAACAGAAAATCAAGTAGTAATATAATATCTAATCGATGAAATAAGCAATAGATATCTTGAACACGCCAGGGGACAGCGAACAAGCAACTGAAGCCGAATACGGACCAAAGGGCCAATAACTCTTTTACGTACTAATTGGTACGATTCAGCCTTAAGAAATGTTCCGGTAAAGGGAATTATGGAAGTCTGTATGGTCTTATTTGGAAATGCGATAAATTCTTTCACACTTACGCTTAGAACTAACTGGAATGGGATTAAAGTAACTTTATATTGGTTGTGTCGTCTGGAACATTACTTAAACACGTAGGAAGTGTTTCATAAACATTTGCACACAGATTTTCGACCGTTAAGTATATAAATAAGACCTTTTAAAAGGCTTTTAAAATATTCAGTTCTGGGGGTTAAAGTATATGGATACTAAACACTTGTACATATTTGACTAAAATGTGTCTTGTGTTGTTAGTTTTGACGATACACATGTTGTATCGTCAAAACTAATTGGCTTGGCTTAATTAGAAAATTTTAGAACGCGCCTTAAGCTCCTTTTTTTAAACTACCAACGAAGATCGAAAATGTCTTTGCGTAGAGAACTTTGGTCCTTTTCTAATTATGAATTGCACATCTGTTCTTGAAGAATCCCCTGATATACGAAAGTAGTTGTTAAATACTTATTCTATTTCATTTAACGAAGACGATGACATGCAGCTTCGAAGCTTTATGAGACAGGCGCTGTAATTACCTCTGTTTATTTCTCAATTTTAATTGCAAATACAACGATTAATACAATTTCCATATTTTACTAGTAAGACAGTAATTCTAGCTGAATTACTGTCTTGGAATATCCACACAACAAAAAAAAAACAGCATTGCAAAATAATCTATTGTTAAAAAATGGAGGCATGTTACCTATTTAGAGCTTCATTACTGTTTGGAAGTACGAATAAAAAAACAAAAATGCGACCTACAGGAACCTACGCGCTCGTCAATCTTAATGAACGGGTTCCAAAACAAAACTAATCTTATCATAAGTACACCAAACATTCAATTATAACTCTACAATACAGTAGCATATGACCAAAAACATATGACCTTCCATTACTTCAAGACCCACTAAAGTTCTACTGAGGTTAGGAATGAAGGACCAGCTGACACTGGTCCTCCGAATGACGCGTATATTTTGACTGCGAGCTCAAATTTCGGTCTTTAGAGCGGCGCAAATCGCATTTCGTGCTGAATTCTACAACAAAGCAGGTCAAATGCCGATAAGTGAACGAATTGTCGCACGTACTGATTCGAAACAGTCGCCTTTTCGAGCACTGTGTGGAGTTTAGTGAGAGATACTATGTGCAAGCGCCCCTGTAACTGAGTTTTTGTCATTGGGATATACACAATGAAAATTCAATATCGATATCTTGTCATCAATATGAAGCAAAGAGGTCCAAATCCAATGAGACGATCACTAATTATGAATGTAGTGTATATATTTAATAGTTATGAAAACACTATCTCATGCATGTCACGTCGCTAATGTCAACTGTCAGTTCACCACGAATGGCGGGAAACGGTGAAAAGTGGAGCGTGCCTACACAAGAGGCGGCCGCTGGCTGGAGGCTTTGAGTTTTTAGGAGCTTAAGGCAGCCACAGGAAAGCCTGGTTAAGCAGCCAGGACGGTCAGGCAGGCAGGTCAGCTGCGAGATACCATAGTTAAAAAATTAAAAAATACAAGAGTTGAGGGCTGATGAGTACATCAAGCCATGCCAAGCACATATTGAGAATGTCTTAACGCACTTTTGGAGCCGATTACATATATAGATAGATAGATAAAACATTAATTCAGTGCATACAAAAGACACACAAAAGAACAATTAAATTATAACGATATTATATAAAACCAATACAAAAAAGAAAAACATAAGTACTTAAAGAAATGGAGTGACATTATGACATACTTTATATCAAATAAGGAAAAACCGCACCAAATGGGAGTCCAGCTCAGCATGTGTCAGGCAAATATACCTGACGCTGATATTCTGCTGGATCCCTGCAGTGACATACGGACGTCGAGCAGACGAGATCACTTGGTGCTGTGACAATTGACAAAGTGTTATGCGCGGAATGAAAATAAGTAAGTATACCCGCAACTTAAATAATGATGATTTCTACAGCAAAGTTTTGCATGGGATTACACCATTTGTGACCATTTTAACCAGCCTCACATAATCTAATACCTAACCTCAACAACTATAATTACTAAACAAATGTTCCCACCGAACTTCCTCAAGCTAAATACCAGGCAGGTGACGTCACGTCTCTCCGTCTAGTCCTGTCTAGTTTCGTTCCACCATTCCATAGTATCGTTGACCCGATGCAGTTCGACGCCGACCAGTCACGGACGCCGAAGGCCACCGCGGCCGTTACACAAAGACGCCGATTTTCAACAAAACATAGTTATGCTCGGGTTTGTGGCAAAAAAACTGATGAAAATATGCGTTAAGGAAAAAAAGAGTTCAACAAGAAGTCTTTGTTGAGCGCGTAAAGTATTGTGGAGTCATCTCGTCTGGTGGAGGTGACCGTTTTTGACAGACTCTCGTAAGAAATTATCGTCTTATGTTTATGTGGAAGAAGTGCTTCAGAGTCGTGCGTGTAGGGAGGGGCACATTAACACAATACTGGCTTCCATAAATAAGCACATTACGTTTTGGAGTGGCCACCATAGAAACATCAAAACTTATACAATGTGTGCCAGTATACTCCAAACCTTAGTAAAGAGTCAGAATCACGCACAAATTAAAAAAAAAACAAAATACCTGTCAACCTAATAACCTGTTAACTTAACTGGAATGTAATTTGTGGAGATAAAAAAAACATCATTATTTATTATTATTATTATACAATACTGGATAGACACAGCTAGTTTCTAGCAAAACATGATAGAATTTGCATGTTTACAAAAGAACAATCAAAACTAAGTACGACAACGGACAATCCCACAACCTATACCACTACACTATGGGTACAATACGTGCCAAACTTTATGAGCTCTGAAGTTGTACAGTCACGAGCACCAATATGTATCCACTTAGAAAAATTCAAAAGCTATTTTCTCGGGGAATATTGACTGAAACGTTGAGATAAGGCATATTTCATATTAATATGGGTGCCAAAATACTATATTCGTAACAACATAAAATAACAATCAACACAGTACGCGCAAATCACTTTAAAAAGTTGCTATACATATTGATGCTCGTGACTAAAAGTATATTAATAGCTAATTATTTTTGTGATAACAAATCAATGTTGGAGGTAGGGACAACGTTCTATAAATTTTTTTTATAGAATGTTATGTTATATTATGTAAATAGCTATTAATATACTTTTAAGGCCACTCTCGTACAACTTCAGAGAGTTCATAAAGTTTGGCACGAACTGTACAGTGCCTTTAAAACTCATTCAGGTTGAAAAATGTATGTTGTTCAAAGCTAGCACTTAGCCCTTTAGATTACCAAAATGTAGCACTTTAGGTGACTGCCACAATCACGCTTGGCGCGCATGTTGCTAATCAACTCGGCTTGAAACACGTGATCGATTTATTCGAAACACAATATAACAAAGAATTACAAAAGGCCAACTTTAATAAGCAGCTCAAGCTCTCTAATCACTTGAAAAAACATACAGGGTGTTAGGGTAAACACCGTTATCCTTCAAACCAGTGGTTTGGTTTCGTTTATAGAACATAAATTCAATGGAAAATCTCTTTTTTTTTTTTTAAAGATGTACATTTAGAATCGTCTCGCAATTCCTAAGGTAGGTATTTTTGCCTGTCTTAAGCCAGGAAAAGGTTGTATTGTATTTCTTCATGTGTTGTGTAGGTAGGTAGGACGGGCGGCGATCGATTACGTCACTCGTGCGGGCGCATATCTATGAATTTGCGGACGGTGTCGGACAATAACCTTTTTAATATTTGTTAAATAAAATAACGTAATTTTTTTTTTACTCGGTTTTTTATGTTTATATTTAAGCCAACTACCCATAGTTTGAGCGACAACGGTGGTTACCCTTCCATCCTGTATAAATCTGAGCGGAAAACAAAACGGATTTTCGAGCGCATATTTCCGGCAAGCGATAAATCTAACCGGAAAAACTCGGCAGATTTTCGTTAATCGTGGCAATGTTAAAGACGTGCGTTTTTTCCGCCCCAAAATGGCGGTTTAGGGAAAAGAATTTCCATGCACGAACGATTCCGATCTTCCAAGTACAAAGGGAGCGCGCAGACTGGGTGCGAGTTAATCGTACGTATCATCCGTATACGTACTTATAGTTCCGACTCCCAAAACAATCCGAACTTGTTGCGGTTTTACGTGCGTTCATTGCGATATCACCGGAACACTACCTATTTGACGGTGAAAAACGCACGCGGAACGCGGTGTGCGCACTCAATTCGTACGACCACGTTGTACGTTAACGTACGATACAAATTCGTGTCCAAAGTGCGCACGGTTTAACACAGTGAACCTTCTACCTTCATCTCGTGAACTAGGTATCCACGTCATGTCTCGAGTAACCGGGCTACGAACATTTCGTCTAAGCCCGAAGGCCACTCGACCAAACTGGTTCGCAATAACTCATAAAGCCGTGGGCTTCTAAAAATACCTATTAACAGAATAACAGACATTCGAGACATGACAAAAGGAATATTTTACTATTTTCTAAGAATTATTGTGTTTGTATTCATAGTGTTTGACTATTTAATTGATTTAATGCTTGTAAAGACTTGTTCACACTGCGTTAGTCAAACAATTTATTATGCAGACAAAAAGAACGAAAGCGGGTACTAAAATATTCTAACAGGTAAGTATTAAATTTTTGAAAAGCGAATGGGGCTTGTGGGTAAATAATAACAGCCGTACCGGTCGATCTTCAGCGGTAAGCAAAGCTTAGCGAGGTCAGTTCGTTGATGGGTGACCATCCAGAACATACCAAGACTCCTCCGTGCCTCGGAAAGCAGTTGGTCCCGGCTGTCATTCGTAAATGTTTGACAGTTGTAACGGGTTGTCAGAAGCCCGAGTCAGGCCACCAGTATTGCCAAGGAGTATCGTGTTACCCAGTGACTGGATTGTGGAGGTCAATAGGCAGTCGCTCTATGTAAAAGACTCGTATCCAACTGCAACCGGTTAGACTAGAACCCAACCCTAACATACTTCGGAAAAGGCTAGGCAGTTCAATACTTATATTCGAAGAACTCTGTCATCATCATCATTTCAGCCCAAAGACGTCCACTGCTGAACATAGGCCTCCCCCAAGCACCGCCACTTCGACCGATTCTGTGCTTCCCGCATCCAGAGGATTCCTGCGGCCTTCACAAGGTCATCGGTCCATCTTGTGAGAGGCCTTCCAACGCTTCGTCTTCCGGTACGCGGTCGCTACTCCAGAACCTTTCGGCCCCATCGGCCATCTGTTCTACGAGCAATGTGCCCTGCCCATTGCCACTTAAGTTTGGCAATTCTTTGAGCTATGTCGGTTACCTTGGTTCTCCTACGGATCTCTTCATTTCTGATTCGAAGAACTCAGTAGGTACTTAAAAATTAACTTCTTTCCAATGTTTATTTGATTAGTTGAAAAGATCTTGATTTCCTAATTTTTATTACTATTTTATTGCACGTTCAAAATCAATAGACATTTGACATCGAACATTTATTTTTTATTATACCAATTTAAATCTTCGATACCCAACATCTGCCTATTTTCATTTTAATTTTCTTTTTATTACATTATCACTGGCTGTAATATATAATGACATTAAAATAATCATCTTGATATTGACACTCCCAAAAGAAAACGAATCACCTGAAATGGTTCTTTGACAGCAAGGCAGTATATTAAATAAAGCACATTTTTTTCTGTAATACTTATTTTAAAAATATCTTAAGATAAGTACATTCAATTAATGCCTTAACACCGAAATCTTAATTATTCTTACGCAACGTCCACGCTTGAGTACAGTCGGTAACACAGATCCCTGAACTATGCTCATCTGCGCACAGCATTATCACCTTTACATACATAATTTCAGAGGTTATTTTTTCGTATTCTTTTTTACTGTGATGGTAACTTGAGAAGGTCGGTTCTCTTCGTCACGGGAGGCGCGTATGGCGTAACAAACGCGACGCGCTACGCTTGCTCTGCTTTGGGTGGTGAGCAGAAAGATTTGGTGGAACTTTTTAGGGTTTTACGCACGTGAGAAAAACATTCCTAGGGTACGGTTGGTTGGTAGAGTAAAACAAAAGAATGAATATAAATGAAGTGGGCATAGTAAAAAGTGGGAAAAAATTGCTGTTGTACAGTTATAGAAATTGGCTTAATAGGGATGCGACAAATTTTCTTACTTTTTTGCAATTTGCAGCTCAGTGTCAGGTTATATCTTGATTAAAATATGATTCGCGACCGTAACAAATATGGTTTTACAGGTTTATAATCATTACAATCAGTAATACAACGTCTTAAGTTAGCATATCCTCAAATGTCATGATTTCATGAAACTTTCAAATTTCATCGATAGGATTACATGAACTTAGAGAGTTTTATTGATGATTTTTATGATTATAATTCTATAAATAAATATTGTATTGAATACGGTCAACGAATCAACATACAACCTGATACTGACCTACAAATAGCAAAAAACGTAAGAAAATTTGAATTTTGCGGGCTACCCTGACGCTTTCGCCTTAAACATAAAATAAAAGCAGTAGCTATTGGATAATTATCCTTCCTTCAACCAGTTACATGGAAGACGAAGACAGGAGGAGTTGCAATATTTTAACAATTATTATCCCTATTTCCTCAGTATTCTTCCTAAGTGCAAATTACAACAACATACACTGCTGCTGGTCCTAATTTATGAATTTGACTTCATTGATCATTCATTGAAGCGGTCTTTGGCAAGTTTGGGAGTGGAAACTGGCTGCCAAATATATAGATTTCACGTGTATAATTTTAACTGTTTGATTTAGGTATTTATTTCAATAAGTATAACACCAATAAAAGTCGACTACAAAAACAAGTTAACAATGTTCATAATATTAAATACAAAAGAAGCAATACCCTAAAACAATGCGCACAGAATCCCACCCAAAAAAAAAAAAAGGTAGGAAATAGGAACTCGAGTAGACTAAACGCTAAATTGATTTAAAAGCGTCATTATGAGGGTTTGCTAAGTAATAATAATATGATCACGAAATTAGGCTAATTGAATCATTTGTTTATTTGTCAAACAATCGTTTACCAAGTATTAAAATGGCTGCATTTATTAACTTGGCACGTGTGCCCGCCTGAAGTTTTGCTTAAGTCTAACTTAGTCGTAACTTATCCAACAAATTGTGACCGTTTGCGAATAAGTTATTATGTTGCCCGTTTTACCTCGTTTCCAGGCAGGAAATATCTATTTACTTTGTCATTGAATTATATTTTCGTTCTGCTGTCAGTAATAAAATACAGAATTAAGCAACTTCTATGTATTTAAAATTTGTGTTACTGTAGTCGACTTTAAATTCAAAATAATTTACGTAGGTAAGAATTTACACCCAAAAATTTACTTGGTGCAATAAAAATACCATTCCTCCTATGACTTTGAGCTTCTGAGCCATCGATATTATCCTCCTGTCAGTTTCTACATGATATATACAGGATGGCCAATTAGGAAGTATTCAACTTTAAATTAAGATTATGTTTTATTACAAACGAAAATTAACGGATATTTTTATAAATGTGTATTTCAGGCTTGGCAATTTTATACCGTGAATAAGATTCGCCTAATCTGCTCCTGCTTTATTCTTAAAAAATTGCGATCGCTTCGTGTTTTTAATTAAATTTCATAATTTTCGCATACTTTATTAAGTATCTCACTAACAAACTCACAAATATTCTGCTTTTTGTTTTCAAGCTTAACCACGACACGTCCCTTTATATAACCCCGCAGAAAAAAAGTCTAGACGTTTCTCGAAATTCTCAGTGATCAAAAGGGTATTCATTACGCTTAATGATTCTTTAGAAAAAATGGGTTGTTTTTAAATTCATTTACGAACTGCAGGATAAAATTAATGAAAGTATTGCGGTGGTCATGGTCTTATAAGACTGTGCATAACAAATTTCCGCATTTTAACAAAAAGTTGTATACTACTTAATTGGCCACCCTGTAGTTCTCTTCTAGCCCTCAACTCAACTCTCACTCGTCTGCCCAACTTTCAATCACATAATTTTTAGCACAATTCATACATAGTCTCTTTGGTGTTCCTCTATTCTTAAAGCCATCCACATTCACACTCCAGTCTTGAGAGTCATCCTACAATGTCTCAGTATTACTCAATTTTGTAAGGAACATTGTGAGGTAGCACCTCGAAACAAATTGGTCATGTAAGTGCCCTCACTTGCCTCCCAATTGTGTCGTAACTTGTAGTATTCAAAAGCTGAAGTGTATGAGCATCCTAGACTTTTCACAAGCGACTTACATTTGAAGAGCACTATTGTATATATTTTTAACGACAATTGAAACATACTGACATGTTTGTACAATCAAACTGAAAATATAATTTATCTTTACGACATATTTTGACATTTTAGATGTAAAACTTACTTGAGTCACAGATTAGTTCAGATGGTTAACTCCGCAAAATCATTTAGATAAAAAGCGACTCTTGCTACGACACAATAAAGTGCAATTCAAGTCGCATAGCGCTAATTAGCTGCAGTTATATTCACCTAGAAGTTTCCTAGCTCTTTCTATCTCTATATCGTAACTCTTATATCTTCTGACTACGTTACGCTCACTGAATTGGCCCGAACAGACAAGCTTCATACCAAAAATGCAGAGTGCGCCTTCTGTACTATTGTGTGATTGAGTTCGTTGATGCAAAGACTTAATAATTTATAGATATAATAAGAATGCTCAATGTGAACTCAGTACAAACCCATTCAAATCCAGTCCCATTCTAATTTAAGTCGCACAGAAACAACACAAATAGAAATCCGATAATTCTCATCTACATATTCATTCTGTAACTACGCACTTTAAAAAAAACCGGCAAAGTGCGTGTCGGACCACGCACAATGAAGGGTTCCGTAGGATGAATTTATCTCAAAAAGAAACTTAACGATATAGTTGAAAAACATGTTCTCCCATACATCGATATACTGCAAAATTAAAGGTCAGTTTGTAATCGCGTTTTTAGGGTTCCGTACCTCAAAATGTAAAGACGGAACCCTTATAGGATCACTCGTGTGTCTGTCTGTCTGTCTGTCCGTCTGTCACAGCTAATTTGCTCCGAATTTAATGGACTGATTAACTTGAAATTTGGTACACATATGTATTTCTGTGACCCAAACACGAACGTGTAACGAAAATAAAATAATTTTGAATATGGGGTTCTTTTTTGTGGGGCAGAGAAGAAAATTAAAAAAAAAAGTTTTGCAAATTGTACCGTGTGATATATCAAATGAAAGGAATTGTTACAAGGATCTCAAATATAATTTTTTTATAATTATTTAATATACGTTTTTAGAGATATTTACGAAAATAGATGAAAATTGACCATTCCCCCCCCCTTATCTCCAAAACTACTGAGCCTAAAATTATGAAAAAAATACAGAGAATAGTTCTTTACTCATAGATTACAGGAAAACCTATAAGAAGTCTATGGTCTTAAAATAACATGGTAAATCTCTCAATATTGTATTTGCGGTTGGAATGTATGGGAAAATATGTTTTGCAACTACATACAATGTTAAGTTAGTTCTTGGGATAATTGATTGCTACTGCTAGTTCGACTAAGGCCCCAGTACACGTTAAACGAGCTCGCCCAACGTGTACTTAGGCGAGGCATCCTTCACTTCTCGTACCTTCCGCGATGCATTCTGTTTGCCGATTTCACGGTGCGCTAGTACTATCGGTAGGCACTGCTAACACATTAGCCAGTCAGCTATGTAAAGTTCAATTAATCATTTTAGACGAAATATCTATGTTGGGAAGTAGGACATTCAATCATATTTATCGCAGATTACAGCAAATTTTCCATACAGACATCCCATTTGCTGGTAAATCTATTATTTCTGTAGGAGATTTTAACCAATTGCCGCCAGTTGGAGACAACTGGATTTTTCAGCCTAAAACAGGACGTAATCCGATGGCAGTTTTAGCTCGTGCGCCATTGTGGGAACCATGTAGCCTGTTTCCAATGAGCAAAATAGTGCGTCAGAGGGATGATTCATTCGACTTTTAATTATTTTATTTCCTTTATTTCAAAGATACAAAGGTCTAAAAATTTTGTTAAGAACATTTTTCAAAAATAGTGTTACAGCCAAATTAGACCGATTTTCATAGAAACAGAGATTTCCAGTTATCAGTTTCTCTTCCTCTTCCGGTACGCGGTTGCCACTCCAAAACGTTTCGGCCCCAGGCCTATCGGCCATCAGTTCTGCAAGCAATGTGCCCTGCCCACTGCCATATAAGTTTGGCAATTCTTCGGGTTATGTCGGCTACCTTGGTTCTCCTGCCGATCTCTTAATTTCTGATTAGATCACGACGTCATGGAAACTCTAAGCACAGCCCCATTGCCCTTTGGGTGACTTTCAGCCTTCTAATGAGGCCTATTGCGAGCTATTACGTCGTGGTTCTGCTCCATGACTGGCAACACGCACTGCTCCCGACTGCGGTATGTGAGACGAAAAGATATTGCGTAGCTTCGCGAACCGGATTCCACGATTGACCCCATTCTCGAAATTGAACCTACCTCACTGGACAGTTTGTCCTAGGTAAACGTTTCATTCAAATTTTATAGATTTATCAAGGTTCGATGACAATACAATAATTTAGTATCTCTTGGAGCTGATCTGATTATGAAGCCAGAAGGTGGATAGTGGAACTCTTCAGCGGCTTCTAGTAAACCCCTCGAGTTTGGGTTCATATGATTTGGTTTGACGAGTCAAATATATTGCAATTTGGTTTCGAGGGTCTGATGATGGAGCCAGCAGGTGGATAGTGGAACTCTTCAGTGGCTACTAGTTAACCTTTCAAGTTTGACCTCATATGATTTGGTTTATCGAGTCCAATATATTGCACTTGGTCTCGAGGGCCTGACGATTGAGCCAGGAAGTGGATAGTGGAACTCTTCAATGGTTACTAGTAAACCCCTCGAGTTTGAGCTCATATGATTCGGTTTGACGAGTCCAATATATTGCACTTGGTATCGAGGGTCTGGTGATGGAGCCAGAAGGTGTATAGTGGAACTCTTTAGTGGTATTAGTAAACCCCTGGAATTTGGGCTCGTATGATTCGGTTTGAAGAGTCCAATATAGTACACTTGATGTCGAGTGCCCGATGATGGAGCCAAGAGGCGGATAGTTAGAACTCTTAAGTGGATATTAGTGAACTCTTCGGGTTTTATGTCATATAATTCGGTTTGATGAGTCCAATATATTGCACTTGGTGTCGAGGGTCTGATGATGGAGCTAGGAGGTGGATAGTTAGAACTCTTAAGTGGCTATTAGTAAACTCTTCGAGTTTTAAGTCATATAATTCGGTTTGATGAGTCCAATATATTGCACTTGGTGTCGTGGGTCTGATTATTGAGCTAGGAGGTGGATAGCTGATTTCTTTAGTGGCTCTTTATAGTAAACCGGGCAAGTCAAAACTTCGTTGTTCTATTTTTAATTAAATGAATATACCTACTAGACTTAAAAGTACAAAATAAAATAGTACTTACTTAGTTAAAAAAAAAACCGGTCGAGTGCGAGTTCAACTCGCGTGGAGAGGGTTCCGTACGATGAATATGTTATATACAATGTCGCCAAGCGCATGTGACCGTCCGTAATTTTCTGAATATTCATGAAAAAATATCGAAAATAAACTTCAAAAGGGGGGGTCTATCTATAACATTTTTCACTAGTTTTTTTAAAATAAATATACAATTTTTTACCGAAAAAATGACTTCGAGTCCGTTTTTTTTTTCGTAGTCGATAATTTTTTGTAAAAATTTTAATTAACCTGTTAAAATAACTCATAAGCTTTTGGAAATAATAAACAGAATCCAAATCGACCCATAAACTTCGGAGATGTGTCAAAAAACAGAAAGCAAATCTTTAAAAAATTAAAAATTGAATAACATGAAAAATGTTATAGATAACCCCCTTTTGAAGTTTATTTTCGATATTTTTCCATGAATATTCAGAAAACCAACCCGCACTGGGCCCGCGTGGTAGATTACGGCCCACTCCCTCTCACAGAGAGGAGGCCTGTGTCCCAGCAGTGGGAACATTAATAGGCTGATGATGATGATGATTCAGAAAATTACGGGCGGTCACATATATGCGCATGGGCGACATTGTATACAGGGTATTTGTAAAACACCAGCAACCTCTTAAGGGGTCATTGTACTCATCATTATGAACAACTTTCACTATGGGACCAAACTTAAAATCGCGAAAAAAATAATCTGCTGTTCCTTACATTTATGTTCTCATAATATCTTGTCAAAATGTGTGGAACAGCTGATTTTTTTTCGCGATTTCAGGTTTGGTCCCATAGTAAAAGTTGTTCATAATGATGAGTACAATGACCCCTTAAGAGGTTGCTGGTGTTTTACAAATAACCCTGTATATATAACATATTCATCGTAAGGAACCCTGTCCACGCGAGTTCAACTCGCACTTGACCGGTTTTTTTTTTTAAATGTGTTTATATACAATTTATCAAGTTTTGGACTTTTTCCTTTAATTGAGCTGAGACCTTGCTTCCTTCCGAATTTCATTATTATAGGGCAACGGGAAGTACCCTGTAGGCTTTGATTTATTTGCGAGTATAAAATTATGTCACATAAATGGCCGTATTTTTTTATTGCGTGACATAGAAACTATATTTCTTTAGAGCTCCACGGGAGCATAGATCTACGTATTTGATATTAATTTTAACTTGATACATCCACGCGTTCCTGAGAAGATGGGTCTTGACAGACGGACGGACGAACAACGAAGTGATCGTATAAGGGTTCCGATTATTCATTTTGAGATACGGAACCCTAAAAATAGAACAATAAGAAGCCACCGTCTTACAATCAAGCCTATCCTTGTTCAACAGCCAACAAAAAGTCGAACAACGTCCAAGATTACTGGCTGCGCACACGCATACACTTGGCAGAACTTGGCACATACAATCCCCCGCTGGGCCAGAGAACTACGGCGTCTATTTATCTCCGGGAGGGCTTCAAGCTCTCGCCATTCTTTACAATAAGCACTATCTTTTATAAAATATGGCGATTTTACGGCGTTTATAAATAAGTTTACATTCAACGCTTTAACGAAATAGCTGTGATTCAAGTTCTGAATACAATAGTGCCACATCCTAGTGTGTAGGTGGCCTGGCACCGTGACTCACTAGGATGCCTAAGAGTTAGGGTACACTGTGCACAAGAACACTATGATAAAATCGTGGTTTTGCCAACCACGTTAGCTTGGAAACATTTTACCTACTTTTATTCGCATTCTTTGTTTAAAACGTTGTTTGACATGATACTAAAATGACATTATCTGGGACAACCAACCAATAAAACACTGGGGGGTTTATTTATAAACGTTACTTAAAGTTAAGTGACGTTAAAACGTCATAAAATTACGATTAAACAGTCGCTAATCGCAACGTTTATAAATAAACAAACCCCCTTTTTCACCAGACCTGATTTCAGTTTTTCAAATGTATTTGGGTAGAGCTATCAAGTAATTAATTAAATCACAGACCATATACGATTCTATCTTCCAGTAACATTTTATTTAATTGATTAAATACTAACTGATCCGTCAGACATCGACCTGTCAAATTTTCAGTTTTGATTTTTCGGCTGTTCCTTTGGGCTTTTCAAATATTTTTTTGCTATTCCACCCCTGTATTAAGGCGAACAAAACAAAATAATAATTATTCAAATCAGTCGACCCATTTTCGAGTTTTTGCTAGACTAATGCACGGCAATCGATTTTTATATTATAAAGATTTTGATTCTGAAATGCTTCAATCTTTTATATAAACTTTTTATCAAGATATTATTTTAAAAACTTTCAGACTTAAAATAATAATATAAACCAGAATATAAAAAAGTATACATATATAAAAATTATTCAATGCAATTGAATGCACTTTGAATAAATACACATATATTATACAACTTTTCAGTTGTGTTAAACATGCAACAGCATCGGATCGAACTTAATTTAAAGCTACACAAACTGTTCCATTCGAGTCAAACTCGTGTACAACTGCCCTAAACGCATTAAGCCGCGAACTTAAACACTACAGCGGCAGTGTACTCCAATCTTTATGTAGGTGTACCTTTCTAATTGACGTAAATCTAGAAAGCTGACTACATTAATATTTCTCTGCTAGTGCTCTTAGTGCATTTTCTATTTTATCATTGTAATGAACTTAGTTAAAGCACTTGGATTAATTGAATAATATACTGTGGGAATTATGTTACTTCTGTAAAAGGAGGTAAAACTGTGTAGTTGCTATTTTAGTCGATTTCAAACGGAACACAAAACATGAATCTCGTCATCTTTTAGAATTCTTCTTCTTTTCAATTTTATTTTCTTTTTTTGTTTTTATTTCGTATCCAGACGCTGAACTCTCTCTAAGGGGCTTAAAATATATCTTGAGAAATGTGGGTACGATACATACAACTATGATTAATAAAAAATTAAAATATATGTAAAATATTTTTTTATAAAAATACATAAAAATTTTATATAAATTATATAAATTTTCTCACCCCTCCGAGTTATGTTATGCATGTACGAGTACATAAACGATTTGTCTAATTTTATCTAATATTATTATTTTATTTGCAGTAAACCAGAACTAACACTTTTTGTGACTGTTTACATTTCCAATTAACTCCAGCTATTTTCGTCAAATTATGACAGGTCTGTTATGGTTATAAATTCTATGTGTTTGTCTAATTATTACGGTAACTAAATGATCTATCATCATCACCATTTATCTTTAAAATAATTTAATGGATGGAGAGCATTTTTTGGTCGTACAAAAAATGTTAGTACCTACATTAGCAGTTGAGAAAAACAGGAAACTACACTAATTTAACTTAGCTACTTTATCATTTAATAAAAACTGGTTTTAAGAAAAGCTTCACATACACAAAAATAATGTTGGAATTATAAACATTTACAAACTGCGCTCGTGGCTATGCCCGCGTATAGGGTTGCCAGGTGTCCGGCTGAGCTAGATATGTCCGGCTTTTTACAATCGTGTCCGGCCATATATACCTACGCAAGTCCGGCCTGTTCGGCTTTTGTTAGGGTTTCGGTCAACCCCGACCCGCCAAAATACGAGTGATTAAATAATTGATTGTTTTAATTAATTGTTTAATTATTTTCAATATAATGAAGAAAGCAGATTATTGATTGTTTTAGTTACTTTCAATGTAATGAAGAATAAATTATTGATTGTTTTAGTTACTTTCAATGTAATGAAGAATAAATTATTGATTGTTTTAGTTACTTTCAATGTAATGAAGAATAAATTATTGATTGTTTTAGTTACTTTCAATGTAATGAAGAATAAATTATTGATTGTTTTAGTTACTTTCAATGTAATGAAGAATAAATTATTGATTGTTTTAGTTATTTTCAATGTAATGAAGAATAAATTATTGATTGTTTTAGTTACTTTCAATGTAATGAAGAATAAATTATTGATTGTTTTAGTTACTTTCAATGTAATGAAGAATAAATTATTGATTGTTTTAGTTACTTTCAATGTTAACAAATTACTTTATTAAGAACAAAATGTTATTCATAATTAATTATTCTTAAATTAATACTAACTACACAAAAAAAAAGTTTATGTGTATTTTTCTTTTAAAAACCAGTGTGTGAGTCTTTCAGGGCAAAATGTCCGGCTAAATATGAATGTGTGTCCGGCTTTTCTATTTTTTGACTTGGCAACTCTACCCGCGTATTTAAGATTTTGATTTCCTGAATAAAACGTTCATCCAAACCAAGCAAGTAACCTAATAACTTTTCGACTTTAGGTCTGTACACAATGTTGCATTCAAATAACGAAAATATTAACCACCCCATATTTCTATGCAAATCTCAAACTTGCTAAAATTGCAAGCCCCTGTTCAAGTTGGCAGCGTTGGAGCTCTCATATACATATGAATAAGTTATCCAAGTAAGGACTGGCGCACACGATCAATTTCCCACATCACCGTGCACACGGGCGACTGAACTAGGCTGTCGTTTGTCGCTGTCGGCCTGCGACAGTTTGTTTGATTGCCAGTCAGGCCCTTAGGTCGATCGCAGATCATCAGTTTTGCATGTTACGTGGGATACAATCCTTTATTGGAACGATTCTGTAGTCTATCAATATTCACTTTTGTGTGGTAATTCGGGTACAATATTTTATTTACCTACTTCTATTCGTTAACGTAAGAAATAAATCTTATAAAGCAAGGCACCATTAGTTTCTAATGTTTTTATGCTAAACGCGTGGGTGGCTCACAAAGACGAGCTACAGGCCTACAGTAGCCTCCGGGGTCAAAGTTCATACGGCTAAGCCTACTTAAGTAAATAATAATGGTTCACGAGGTTTAGAATAAATATTAAATTGTGTAATAATATTGTTAATCTTACTGGTTAGCTGCGGCCTACGTAAAGTACAATGCTCTTTTTAATGGTCTAAACCCAACTAAGTTAGGGTCGGCTTGCAGTCTATCCGAATGCAGCCACTGCCTATCTGACCTCCAAAACGGGCCAAAACCCAGTTACTGGGTAATACGATACCCCTTGGTAAGACTGGTTGTCACACTTTCGGGCTTCTGACGACCCGTTACGACTGTCAAAGATCCACGAAAGACAGCCGGGACCAACGGCTTTAGCTTTCCGAGGCACGGAGGATTCTCAGTATGTGAAGATGGTCACCCATCCACGGACCAACCGCGGCAAGCGTAGCTTAACCTGATCGATCGACCCGTGAGGCTAGTATTACTTAGCCATAAGCCTCTCTCTTTCCAACAGTAATTTTCTCTTTTTAATTAAAGTTTTCTGCTTGTCTATTAGCACTTTCTTATTAAGACAAAATAGCATGTTTGTATTATGGTTACATTCATGAGTTCACGACTCAAATAGTAGACGACCATTCCAATATTCAGATTTGAGTATTCAAGCATAACTCTAATATAACAAAGTTTACATCAATAGTGCTAGAGGGGCTTGTGGCTGAGAAATAACAGCCGCACGGGTTGATCGATCAGGTTAAGCTACGCTTCCCGCGATTAGTCCGTGAATGGGTGACCATCTTTACACCTTCGTGCCTTGGAAAGCACGTTAAGCCGTTGGTCCCGGCTGTCATTTGTAGATCTTGGACAAGCGTTACGGGTCGTCAAAAGACCGAAAGTGTGACAACCAGTCTTACCAAGGGGTATCGTGTTACCTAGTAACTAGGTTGTGGAGGTCAGATAGACAGTGGCTCCATGTAAAATTCTGGTATTCAGCTGCATCCGGTTAGACTGGAAGCCGACCCCAACATAATTGGGAAAAGGCTAGGCAGATGATGACATCAATAGTGCTAAAGGAATCGTCACTGTAAATACCTCTTTAAACTTATAACGTTAAATAATATGACCTATGTATATGTCCCAATAAGATTGTGAGGACCGTTAGTAATCTATCTAGCTTATAAACTCGCTAGATTCTAGCTAGTTTATAAACTATCGAAAAATTGAGAACTGTTACAATTTATCGCATTCATTTACGGTAGTTTACAATCTATCGATGTCAAGTCGTCAAATTGAACGAACCTGCACTTATCGACAGGGTTCATAGTCTGCCCGATTTTATAACCCGTAAAATTATGAACCGTCCCTGATTGGTAGGTGTAGGAGGTAGCCGAATTGCCCGTGTTCAAGATCAAGTGGGTTAGGTTGGGTTAGAACTCTAACTTACGGGGATGGCCCACAAAAGCGGACCTGCACCGTGTGGGAAGGGAACACCGGGGTAGTTTTTAGTCAGTAGGAGTCTGACAGACCCCTTCACCCGCCCCAGTGCGGTGGACATCCATGAGGATTTTCTACCCAGGACAAAAAAGACATAAAAAAAGGTTACAACTGTGACAACTTCTTCCAAGTCAGTCGCAGTTACTTGACTATTTAGTAGCAACGCAAGGTGCGTTCGTCGCATGGCAGTTTGATACCAGTTCACAATTTTTCGGTTTACCATGGACAGATTATACACTATCGAAAAATAATGCGTTAAATTGTAAATGGTTTGTTTATTAACGAAAATGTGTGAACTGCAGTTCACACATTTTCGATACTTTATAATCTCGCTAGATAGATTGTAAACTAACGACGTTCATAATCATACGGTGACATATACATAAAATAATTACACATAATTTTTATAGCATCCACGAAATTAATTCGTTTCTATCAATAAAACCGTTTGGACTTTGTCAGTCAGACAGAAAGTAGCGTTGATTCCTTTAGATCCGGTTTATTCTGTAAAAGTCTTAGCGAGAAAACTAAGTTAAAGTAAGCTGTCAAAAGTGTAAATTTCTAGCATCAGGTGAAATGACAGCTCACTTTACCTTCAGTAACGGTGGAATTTCTTGCCCATTCTTTTCGTTATGAAAACTACCTTTTGGAAAAGGCGACTAGAAACAATTTTTTTTTTGTATGACGTTCAAAAGTGCCTTTTATGTACCTAATTGAAATAAATTATTTGACTTTTGACTTTGTACTTTGGCTTTGACCTTTTCACGGTGAGATTTTTCAGAATAGGTCTCGGCACATTTATCACAAAAGTTCTACATAGCAATACCTCGTTATACTCAAGAGAACCTTAGAAATCTGTAGGGAGCCTGCCAGCGGCATTATCGTTATGTTAATGTGTATCGACGGAGAACCGGCCCAGATCGACCTCATCCGCCGGATCCGGTTTGAGTCTATTGTCTATCTATTACCGGTCCGGCGTAGGCGGTGGAACTTAGCTAACGTATAATGGCCCGTTTATATGGTGCGATTATTCTGGCAAACTTTTTTTCCTTCGGTACCATGAAATATGACGTACTTGTTAGATGTTGAAGACTTAATGAAATAATGATTTTGAAATCGGCCGCACTTGGTGATGGGGCCCGCTAGGCATACTGGGCTGATACTAGTTGGGGGTGTGGCGAATATTCAAGTATCCCCCGACTCATTGTAGTGGATAGAAGTGGCGTTTTAGTTTGTAGAAGTTCGACATAACCCTCTGTTCTCCACAGACGATTATCACAGGATATCCATGAAGATTAACCCACGAAAACAAAATTAAAAGTTATTAAATATATAAACTTTTGTTTTTGTTTGTATATAAAATAGAAAAAAAAAGTTGAATTTACAATGAAATTATTTATTTTCCATAAATACTCGTAACATGTGGAACAAAACCGGTGAGGCCCTAAAAATTACAGTGTAGTCAACGAAACGTATTCTTTCAAACTAACGTAAGTTATCTTATCGTAATTCAAATAAAATTCAAATTCGAAATAATACATCTACATAACTACGCTGTCACTGATGGGCTTTAAAAGTTTTCTTCGACACGTTTCATCTGGAAAATTATACATCAATTGATTTACTATTGTATTATTAGAAAAACCGATAATTGGTACATCTAGCTGACAGTAGCCAATCGTGCTGCATATTATGTTAAAAATCAAATAGTGCACATCTTTTTCCGCGCGTAAAATCGTTGTTCAAACGTGAGTTGAGTTCGTGACGTGTAAACAGTCTCTAACGGCCAACTATGATGGCTTCGCGGGTCACCCGAATACAATAAAATCGGTAACTTTGTATCAGGTTTCGCTTGATGTTTTGGGCATCTGTGTGTGGAGTAGTTGCCCACGTGTTGAGGTCGTGGAACAGGAGTTGATAGTGTGTCAATGTACCCAAATTATTCCCTACATCAGTGATCTCTTTTGAGTTGGTTATTTTTTTTACTTTTTTTCCCCAAATGTTTCCTCCTCATCTCATTAAGGATCTTTGTTTTTATTTTATTGATCTTAGGTAGAAGAGGTAAATAAACCTCTAAAACTCACCAAAGCAAAGAACAAAAATACCACAATATGTAAAATTAATTTTGAAAACCTTTTATAAACATAGCACACCATTTCGCCGATTTTTTTTTTTATTTGGAAAATCTTCAAATGACTTCTCCCGCTCTGGGCGGAGCGGAAGGGCGTGTCAGACTCTTACTGACTAAAACCCACCCGTGTTCCTTCCCTCGCCTTGCCATTTTGCCAATTATAATAAAAACCAAAAAAAAACACTTAATAAAAATTAAAACTATGGCACCATTTTGTGCCGTAATCCGAGAATGTAGTTTTCACCTTAAATATTTGAATGCATACCGTGAGTGCTTATACATCTATTAGATTTATGACTCAAGGCTAATAAGACATTACAGAAACGGATAAACGCTGAAACGAAGGTCTTAACAGTCATCGATTAACAAGAAAAATCGAACCGCAAAACGATCTGAATATCCGGAAGTGTTCATTTTATTGTGATGACTAATTTAACCACTGTAATTAAACTCTTAACTCCAATGGGAATACCCTTATGATAATTTCTAACATATTTTTGTGTACTTACGATTATATAGCAAATGTTGGTCATCATTAGACCACAAGTTGAAGGCATCGACCTCACTAAAATTAGATTAGTTAATATAAATTATATACCCATGTTGGATATAAACATTGGCCCAACATAAATGTTGGCATACGATCCGTTGCCGGTTTACTTCATTCTTGGGCACGCGTCTTGAGAGCAAACGCAGCAATGAACGTATTCCAAGTGCCAATAAAAGTATTATTGTCGTGAGTTCGAAGAATTTCAATACATTATTGATTGCTCATTAATAGTTCTGTTAGTTAACGGTAAATGAATGTGGTATTTAAGTACTTACGTACTTACCTATTGCGGTTTGCAAAACATTTGTGAAGAAATTGCTGGTCATAATTGTCACGATTCTTGAAACCACAGGCAAACGTGATCTGGAGTAGGATCCGTTTTATCAAAGCATGATTGGGAAATATCGACATTCTTTAACCTAGGTAAGGAGCCTAGTTCAAATAGTCTAGATCTTTATTTTAGCTTAGGTAAAAGATAGTTCCATACATTTTGACTGCGTAGGTAAAGGTAGGTAGGTATAGGTTTTGGGTGCACTTTTCTACGAAACAGCTGTTCTTTTTTTTTAAACCGACGAAAAAGTTCAACGCAGGTGGGTTCACAATGATGTACTGAATCCATGGTAACAGTTTTTGCGTCGATGTCCCTGCCACCCTGTATATAACTTTCCGACATCAATCGTTGGGCAGTTGCCCTCTAGACACGACACCAGACTGGTCGGCGGATCTTCCCTTTTCTATAGAGGATGAGTGAACTTTACACCCTCGGGCTTCTAAAAGAGCAATTGTGGCCCAGAGAGAGCCGTGGTGGCCCAGTGTAATTTGTTTCATCACCACTGCTCTCGAAATGGGGAAGAAAAACATCGTGACAAAACCGTCATGATCTAGAACCAAAAATTCGAAGACATGTGACATCTACCGACCCGCACTGGGGCCGCGTGGTGGATTACGGCCCCCTCCTCTCTAAAAGAGAGAAGGCCTGTGTCCCAGTATGGGAACATTATAGGCTGATTATACAACCAATATTCATCCATTTCATACAAAAATTCTCGTTTAATAACTATTTTCATTGGTATAATAAAATCAAAACTGCTATGACTAATATATTATGCCTGGTACGAAACGACGGCAAGACTAGATTAACGGCATAAATTCCAGGTATATAGGGTGTTATCCCGGAAGTGACAATACCTATATATATATACCTAGGCTAGATAAACGTATTATGTCGTGGGTTTAGGGTTGGCACAATTTCTAAGAAATGATTTTGTAAAAATACCAGCTGAGCCCCGCGGTTTTGCCCACATAAGTCTTGATCCCGTCAGAATATTGGAATAAAACGTATTCTATGTCCTAACCCAGATTATGGTCTACCCATATGGCAAATTTCATTCAAATTCGTTGAGCCGTTTCAGCGTCAAAGCGTAACAAACAAAAAAACAAACTCACTTTTGCATTAATAATATTAGTTAAGATTAGGATGTATGACGCGTCTCCGTCAGAACTTTGAAAGTCTGACAACAGTCTTACCAAGGGGTATCGTGTTACTCTTTAACAGGGTTGTGGAGGTCAGATAGGCAGTCGCTCCATGTAAAATACTGGTATTCAGCTGCATCCGGTTAGACTGGAAGCCGACCCCAACATAATTGGGAACATTTAATGACATTACTTAGTATGGAATGTAACTTATGTATGGCCATTTTCAGTAACACTACAACATCTAAATATATATTATATTGCCTAATAAAAGCACACTGTTGGATTTTCAACACTGGACAGAAAATCGAACACCGCGCTTTTATTGGATGTCTCGTAGTGTTAGCACACGGGGAATTAGGATCTTTGGGAATGATAGTTAATAGATCGCCAAAAAATTCATTAAAACTTTAAGTTAATCAGAAAATAATATGGTGTCATAGACTCCTTTGTTTTTATAACAAATCTGTATTTATTAAAGGTGCAGTGTCAACCCTTAATGTGACACAGCATCAGCCTGTCGTAGTGGCGCGTGGGCGAGCCTCTCGGCGCGCGCGCATGTCAAGTGAACCAGTATCGGCGCACCTACCTAGCCGCACTTTTTACTTATTATATTTTTATTTGAACTATATTGGCACAGGTAAATGAAACATGCCTCGACTTGCCTTGGTTTTGACAGACTGTCAGACAGACAGACGGACAACGAAGTGATCCTATAAGTGTTCCGTTTTTTCCTTTTGAGGTACGGAACCCTAAAAACGATTTGCGTCATAGCAAAGTGACGACAGAACCTTCAAGACAAATTAAATGATAATTAACCGTCTATTGTTGAGTTGACTTCATTTTTAATATTCAGCAAATAATACCGGCAGGGTATTCCTTTTTATCAAAAGACCATAAATTGACTTTTCAAATTTTCTAAGTAAAGTTCAAAAACTCTGTATTTTAATTACTTTCAAACCATTCTAAAACTCGGTAAATTCTTAATTATTCCTTTATTCTTACCGCAATCCCACATTAAAATCCGTGCTAATTATAAGTAGTTGTAATGAGTCAAAAACAATTAGGTACGTCTTGCTATGACGTTAGATCAATAAAACACATTTCCCACGTTAATTATATAGCTATTGTTGAATCAAACTAACTACAATTTGTTAAGTTTTATTGCAATTAACTCAATCACTCTGCCTAGCCTTTTCCCAACTATTCGTTGGGTTTGCTTCCAGTCTAACCGGATGCAGCTGAATACCAGTATTTTACATGGAGCGACTGCCTATCTAACCTCCACAACCCAGTTACTAGGTAATACGATACTCCTTGGTAAGACTGGTTGTCAGACTTTCGGGCTTCTGATGACCCATAACGACTGTCAAAGATCCAGGAATGACCATCGAGACCAATGGCAACCGTGCTTTTCGAGGCACGGAGGAGTCTCGGTACGTACCAGATGGTCACCCATCCATGGACCAACCCCGGCAACCGCAGCTTATCCTGATGGATCGTCCCGTGCGGCTGTTATTACTTAGCCACGAGCTCCTCCTTATTGCACTAACCTAATTCTTTTAAGATTTAAATTTTACAATTATTGATGTAGAGAAATGAAGAAAATGTGAGGCAAGCTTTTAGTATGAATTTGAATGGCTATAAGAGTAGGGGAAGACCAAAGAAACGATGGATGGACTGTGTGAAAGATGATATGGCTAGAAAGGGGGTGACTACTGAGATGACGACTAATAGAGAAGTAGAAGAAAAAGAAAATAAATTGGATAAGGCCATGTAACGCAACGCTTAGCTCCTCGGAGCTAAGCGTTGATAATAATTAAAATAAAAAGGTTAAAGGTTAAGAGTATAGTTAGAGTATAAAAGCTAAAGAGGGTTAAGGGGTCGGCTTCACTCGACGTGGGATGCTCAGAATAGGAGGACAGGTAAGCAGGCAGGCAGGCAGGTAGGCAGAGAGCGCAGAGGAGCCGGACTACCGCGTAGCACGCCGGACAGGAGGTTCCTCTACTCTGTTGGATGGAGAGGTGAGAGGTGAGAGGTAGTTATATAGCGGAGGCACTTCGTAGAGCCTCACGCTAACAGGAGGGACGCGTCGGCGCCACTCGTGACGTCGTGTTGTGAGGTAGGAGGTCACTCTCGGAGGACTATGGCGCCTGGCGTCGTGTCACTTGACGTCGTATCGAGCTCTCTTACTCAGCTAGTGTGACGTTTGAGGCGTGGCGTCTTGCGCCACGCGGCCAGATGGCTAGTGTAGGGCCCTCTATGGGGCTAGTCGAGAGAGTCGGTAAAATGATAAGCCGGGTAGTCACTGATACACCAAAAGTTTATTGATTGAATAACACGGTTGTACAATAGTTTAGAAAACACACAGTAATATGTTAGTTACACTGAACTAATCAGGCTAAGATTCAAGTAGGTAATTAGATTCAAGGTGAAAAATAACACATCACACGGCTAGAGCCAAACTTCAACTCTTTAAGAAAAGAACCTGTTTTTATCGTTCTGTGTCATATTTTAAAACCATTTCAAACATCTATCAAGTTAATTCTTAATTGAATGATGGCCAGAACGGATAAAAACGGTTTACAGAGTGAAAGTCTATAAACGTCCTTATTGCAAACAATACAGTGTATTCACATGCTTTATAATAGGTTTAGAAGAAGATAAAGTGTCTATAGCACATTATGTCTATGGTTAAGAAAAGTACATAAGACAGATGACAGCTTTCAATTAAAATGATAGAATATAAAATATTCTATCATCTTTACAAAAGGGAATTAATAAATAATATTAAATAGAATTTAGATGCTAAAACAATCAAAGAATATAAAAGTATGGTATTACAGGTATAGTGTGATTAAGAATAAATACAAGGAAAGTTTACATGAATGGTGATGGGTTTCATTGGTACGGTATCAAAAGGTGAATTGTTTAATATAGTAGCTTAAAAACATATAAGTAGACTAAGGTTCTGCAGAGCAGAATGCCACAGCCAGGAGGTAGGTATCTGAAACATAGATGACAAAATGTACCATTCTATGCTTCCATAGGTTGTTCGCTCGCAGTACATCACATGACGTAACTAAATAAGCAAGGAAAATTATTTCAATTAACACGTCATACTATGTAATAAAATCCAAAATTTCATTGATCACCAACATCCTTTTACAGAACCAGTCTCATAAGATTAGAAATGAAATTATCCAGAAAAGAACCGGAGTTACCGTCATAGCTGCGTTGGCAGTGCACTGAACATGTTTGTCGAAGGACCGATGGCCGGTGGAGCAGATGAATCCTGGAGTGGATACCACGTATTGGCAAGCGTAGTGTAAGACGCCTACCAGCTAGATGAACCGACAAGCTTAAAGAAGTGGCTGGAACAGACTGAATGCGGAAGGCGGAGGACAGGGTGTTGTGGCGCAGCCTGAAAGAGGAATATGTCCAGCATTGAACTGCGATAGACTGAGTTCAATAGTCTCATAAAAGGTCCTAATATTAAATAGTGCTAAATAAAAAGTGACAATTAAACTTGATGTGTCACACCTGAGAGGAAATGGAGACAACTACGTCATAGATGAGTGGGCGTCCCCTAATCATATACTAGTACAACAACCCAAAATTGGCACATACACGTAATGTATAAGTCACACGGTCACACATATATGCTAAGTTATATACCTACATATATAAAAACGTTGATTATGTACCTACAACGCAAGGTCAACATAAAAAGAAATTAAGATCTTTTCCAAAATACCAAGTGTTTATTCTATAACTAAAGAATTGCATATTTTTCGTCGAAGAAATAAGGAAACCGAAAGTTAGCCATTTAAAAATGTACTGATAACACTAGACTCCTCTGATTTGTTGTACACACGGCTACACATCAAGCTATACATTTCCAATATAAACTGGCCTCGCATTGTACGGAAATCCTATACAAGGCGAGATCAGCATAAACTGGAAATGTATAGCTTGATGTGTAACCGTGTGTACCCTTGCTTCATTTCATTCCGTCTTCCGAAATCATTGAGATGTAGCGGTGCAACCTTATTGGGCGTCATGACCACGACGGTGATGAAAATAACGTTTGTGTAATACCTAAACACTGCACTAACCAGAAAACTTGTCTGGGTTTGAGCTCCCGTAGGGAGTGGTTCATAGCGCCACCAGAAGTTCGCATAGCGGTGGCAAGCTCAAGTGAAAGACCCAACATGGGTTCCAAAACACGACACCCTTTGCACGATAACATCCTCGGGCCACAAAGGCTAAAAAGCCGCAACAGGTTCTTGAAATGTGTTCTCCCACTCACTGGTGAACGGTTTAAGGAAAGGCTAAAGCTGTGGAAACCTGCTCAGGCGGGTATTCACAAATGACTCTGCCCAGCATGCGTAGCATGGCGCTTTCTATGTCTACGAAGAGTAGACACAGCTCTCTTTCTATACAAAGTGACATTTCCTTTCTTCATTTTAGACATCGCACCGTAGAAATCTTTCTTCAATCTGTCACTTTGTCTTTCGTTTCTATCTTTGTCTAGGTCATTTTGTATGTAGACTAATTCAGAAGAAAGTTTTCTATACCAAATTGTCAAAATCACTCTGACGACTGACAGTTGTCTATAGTAGTGAAATATTCTACTCGACGGTCACAAAGTATACAGGGTTATCTATAAAATCATGATTTTACAGAAGAGCGTTTTAAACGCAAAACTGTGATAACTAATAGAAGAAGAAAGCTATCTTCTCCTATTTTACATCATTTAGTTAATATTACCAACGAAATGGTTAAGGCCAATATTACTGTAATGTTATTTGTTCCAAAACACGGTACTTCGATACACTGAAAAAAATAAGCTGAACTTAGTTGTGTTTAACGTGACTTAATATTAGTAAAAATTGATAATCAAACAGTAAAAACATCCTATGACGAAACATAGAATTCTGAGTCGAATTATATTAAAGAGTGAATTTCGTAAAAAGTGCAGTTGCCTCTTTCTACTTTGCTGCCGTCGTACTGTCTACACGGAACGTCATTTTTGTCTACTCTTCCGTCGACAAAGCGGTGCTCATGCTACGCGTGCTGGAGTGTTAACGTGATGCTGTTCCACAAACAATAAGGCACTTAATATCGTATCCAGCTGTCCTGTTGCCTGCATGATACAGGAGCTGATGGATGCTACTGGAGGTGCCAAACGCATAGCCAAATTCTGGGCTGATCTTTATAAATTGCCATCGATAAGAAGAGATTCTCAGGAAAACTCAAGGAGTATTAGGAACTTATAAAAAAGAGTATGTTTATCTGCAAAAGAAGTTAAGGTCCCCATTTATTTTATAGTTATTGTTATTCCCAGCGATGTGATAAGACGATTACCGCGAATTCGTAAGGTGAATGAACTTTGTATGTCATGACCTGTGAGTCGAATCAAATGGCTGTTTGTGTGTTACAATTCTGTGTGTAGCACGATTGTACTTAATAAAAGCAAATACCTAATATTGTTATTGCAACTTGCAAAGAGCAGTGGTGGCCCAGTGGTAACGTCCGCGACTTACGAGTTGTAGGTCATATTCGAGCCCAGACAGGCGCTTTACTTTGTGTAAATTATTTCATCACCACTGCTTTCAAAACAGTAAAGGAAAACATTGTGAGGAAACTGGCATGTCCTAGAACCAAAAATTCGAAGACATGTGGCATCTACCAACCCGCACTGGGCCCGCGTGGTGGATTACGGCCGACTCCCTCTCACAGAGAGGAGGCCTGTGTCCCAGCAGTGCGAATATTATAGGATTTATAGGCTGATTATGATGAACTTGCAAAGCAAGCCTTTTTTCGTTCTATGTAAAGATTCAATCGTTATCGTATAATATATAATTTGCCGTTTCGATCGCGTCCAAAAGAATGTCGTGTTGCTGTTTCGTTTTGACAGGGTAGATATGAAGATTTAAATCTTTGATTTTATGTAAAAAAAACTTTAAACTCCTCCATATAGACCAAAAAAATACCATAAATCCAGTTTTCTTAGTGATATTTTTGGGATAAATTATTGATTTATTTATCTGTCATTGCTTTACTTTATTTCTTTTTTTTTTTGTAATTTTATTCTAGATGGTCTTAACTTATAATTAATGTATACAAAACTTTGAATAACATTTTTAAAAGAGTAGTGGTGGAGGTTCTTGTCCATTCTTCTCCATATGAAACCATTTTTTGGAACGGGCGTCTAGAATCAATTCTCTTTTTTTTTAATTTTGGCACTAATTGTTTGATGTGTCTATTTGAAATAAATGTTTTGACTTTGACTTTGGTGTCTAGAGAACCACTTCTACGATACGTCCATATTATAATGATATGTATATTATCATCTTTTGAAAAAGACAATAACTAGATACTTATTGTATAAATGTTGTTATTATCTGTTACTCTTCTAAAGGTATTTTTTATTCTTGACAGCTGAGTTTTTGTTAACAAATCAACGACCCCAAACAGATTGATAGATGAAACCGCAATCGATTTAATAAAATGATGACTGTATACCTCTGATTGATATTGTACCAATAACACGGTAGGTAAAATGATATTAATTAAAGTTCTTTGCGGTCACACCATTAGTGAGAATATCCATACACTTTTGCAAGATAAAAAACTTGGATCTGTTAGTGTTGTGTAATAGATCCAAGTTTCAGTGGATCTGTTATAGTGTTTACTTCATCAGGAAATAAGTATTCGCTTCTAAAGATATACGGAAATGTAATCTTATAAATTCAGGGTAGATTCAGGGCCATGAGTTATTGTTAAGCAAATGATCACCCTACGTCAATTTGAAGTGCTAGGTAATTTTATACAGCTGTCAAAGAATGATGGTTGCGATTTGAATATGAAAAGAATTTAAGTTGGTGCTCATTTCCTTAACAATTAATTTGGTGCTCATTTGCTTAACAATAAATTAATTTCCCAGACTTTTCCTATTCAATCAGTCTGTCTGCTTACCCAAATACATCACGCCTATATTTCTCAAAAGGGTTAGGCAGAGGTGTACACCCACATTTCGCCAGTTATGTTTAAGTCCCATGTAATAGGGGGCGAGCCTATTGCCATCAACCAGGCACAAATCCAGACTCCGGGCTGCTACTGAGAAATTCCAGATGGAATACCCAATAACACTTTGCCCGACCCGGGAATCGAAACCGGAACCTCATGCTCAGCAGTACACAGTTGCGACCACTGGACCAACGAGGCAGTTGAATTGTTTTAAAAGCGTTTTATATAGATAGTTAGTAATATTCAGCAACAAAGAATATAATTTTCACGAAGTAAAGATCCTGGCTAGTACGTGAAGCTCAAGTACGTGACTAGAGACGTCGTCTGAAGTTTATTGAAAATATAAAAATATTAGGTTTCATATCTTTTAACTTGCTTAGTGCTTTTAGTCTTATATTTCAGACAGAGACGACTATAAAATATGAAGAGTTATACCTGCCTAAGTATTAAAAATAGGTAAGTTGACAGGAGAAAAAAATCAATTTAATAAGTTAGTAAGATAATTTAAAAAAAATTGTCACGTACTCGTATTTTTTGCTTTGTCTAATTAATAACAAAATGATTTTGAAAACGCATTAAAGTTGAGGAGTGGGGTTGAGGAGTTGGGGCTCGCTACGTCACAATTCAGTATAACATCTAACGGAGAGTGCCTCATGCCACATTTTAGCTCAATGTATTGCCGTAATCTTTTGATTAAGTAAAAAAGAAAAAATACCTGTCTAATATGACACAATTTTTTTTTTTGTCAACCATTTTTGTTTTCCATACAATCCATTATAACGGACAAGAACGAAAATAAAGTGCTTTCTTTATTATACGAATATTAGGTATTCTTAGTTTTCAGCATGGTCTGGTGCTAGAAACTGACTTACCTATATGGAATCTGTTTTTTTTTACCGACGAAAAAAAAGTAGGAGGTTCTCAAGACGACACGTATTTTTTTTTTGTATGACCGCGTAACTTTTTACTGAGAAGTACGAATTGAACGATTATTTTTTTATTCGGGAGGGTATATCTCAAAGTTGGTCCCAAATAAAATTTAAAACGAAATTCTCCCCGTAAAGGTAAAGAAAAACGGGTTGATTGATTTTTCACCTGCTAAATTTTCAACTGTGAACCGATTCTGTTCTAATTTCGCACATATGTAGTTCGGATGACACAACCACATAATAAAGACCTGGAGTTGATCTGATGATGGAAACTGAAGATAGTCGCGAGAGCTCCTCAGCAGTTTATACCAGCTACATACATCGTGTTTGGGCTTATTTCATTCACCTAAATGAGAACTTCACATTTAACTGAGGTTAGACAGTCATCGACAGTTAGAGGTTGGGTAAAATAATAAATAGTAGCTCAAAAACGAAAAATAAAAACTTTTAAGCAAAAACTAAAACCGACGAATAAAAACTTAAAGCGAAAAATAAAAAATAACCTTTTAGTGACAAATTGATGACCCTCAAATAAAAATTTTAGAGGCGGCGCCAAATACATTCAACGAAGATCTATCATTACGCTTTAGGTAAATAATTTGCTTATTTAGTGCCGACTCAAAAAATTTTTTTTGAGGGTCATCAATTTGTCACTAAATAGTAGATTGTTATACAAGGAGCTAAAATGACCCATTATAACGAGGTAGTTTTACTCCCGAGCTTTAGCGAGGGAGTAAACAGAAACCGAGGTATAATGGGTTTTTAGCGCCGTGTGTTACACTCTACTTTTCACTACGATTGCGAGAAAATAAAATAGTAAATTAATAAAATTATTTCTTTTCCTTTCTCATCCATCTCCAAATTAGGGTCTCCATTCTCACTAGATGATGACATTTTCACTGTTGTAAATCATATTACGGTTACCAATGCAATTTATTGGAGAATAATTTAGAAATAGGATATCGCACCAGTCTTTTTTTTTATTTCCTCTGTAGCCGCAACGCAATGCACGCATTCTACCGAAGAGAATGCCGCTTTAAAAAAAAAAAAGTTCTTTTGTTCTTATTCATATAGGTAGGATAGGTCTGATAGGTAGGATAGGTAAGATAGGTAGGATAGGTAAGATAGGTAAGATAGGTAAGATAGGTAAGATAGGTAAGATAGGTAAGATAGGTAAGATAGGTAAGATAGGTAAGATAGGTAAGATAGGTAAGATAGGTAAGATAGGTAAGATAGGTAAGATAGGTAAGATAGGTAAGATAGGTAAGATAGGTAAGATAGGTAAGATAGGTAAGATAGGTAAGATAGGTAAGATAGGTAAGATAGGTAAGATAGGTAAGATAGGTAAGATAGGTAAGATAGGTAAGATAGGTAAGATAGGTAAGATAGGTAAGATAGGTAAGATAGGTAAGATAGGTAAGATAGGTAAGATAGGTAAGATAGGTAAGATAGGTAAGATAGGTAAGATAGGTAAGATAGGTAAGATAGGTAAGATAGGTAAGATAGGTAAGATAGGTAAGATAGGTAAGATAGGTAAGATAGGTAAGATAGGTAAGATAGGTAAGATAGGTAAGATAGGTAAGATAGGTAAGATAGGTAAGATAGGTAAGATAGGTAAGATAGGTAAGATAGGTAAGATAGGTAAGATAGGTAAGATAGGTAAGATAGGTAAGATAGGTAAGATAGGTAAGATAGGTAAGATAGGTAAGATAGGTAAGATAGGTAAGATAGGTAAGATAGGTAAGATAGGTAAGATAGGTAAGATAGGTAAGATAGGTAAGATAGGTAAGATAGGTAAGATAGGTAAGATAGGTAAGATAGGTAAGATAGGTAAGATAGGTAAGATAGGTAAGATAGGTAAGATAGGTAAGATAGGTAAGATAGGTAAGATAGGTAAGATAGGTAAGATAGGTAAGATAGGTAAGATAGGTAAGATAGGTAAGATAGGTAAGATAGGTAAGATAGGTAAGATAGGTAAGATAGGTAAGATAGGTAAGATAGGTAAGATAGGTAAGATAGGTAAGATAGGTAAGATAGGTAAGATAGGTAAGATAGGTAAGATAGGTAAGATAGGTAAGATAGGTAAGATAGGTAAGATAGGTAAGATAGGTAAGATAGGTAAGATAGGTAAGATAGGTAAGATAGGTAAGATAGGTAAGATAGGTAAGATAGGTAAGAAGCTTTATGGAGGAGGAATGGTATAAAGACTTTTTCGTTTTTGGGTGGTAGGCTCGTTGGCAACAGACAAAAATTAAAAAAAAATTACTTTAGCCCCTAGCGGATGAAATGCTATTTTATCTTCGCTCTGGTACGCTACAATGACGCATTTTTTGAGCAAGAGTAGTGAAAAGGTTATTTTTTATTTTTCGCTTATCATTTTTTTTTCCGTTGGATTATTTTTTTGCAAAAAAGTTTTTATATTCGTATGACATCACTGAAGAGCAACTAAATGTCGTACATCAAAAGCCGCGTGTGATAACTACTTCAAAAGGCAAACTTGAGTGAGTGTTAACAAAAGCGCAAAATATCAAAGCCTTGTTAGTTATAAATGTTATAATATAATAAGTGATCAAACGAACTTACCTGTTGTGAAGTTCGATCATTATTATACGAAGGGCTTCGTTCGAAGATATAATATTTACAATGCAGCTTCCTTAACGCAAGTCGATCACCAGTCGCATATTTCAGAGCTGAAAGCAAAACTAAACGCACAAGTGTACCTATGACAGCTCTATACGTCATCTGTCATTATTTTAGAGTAAGAGAATCTCAATTTTTCTGGGGTAGGGTAGGGAGGGTCCCTATATCTTCGAACGAAGCCCTTCGTATAATAATGATCGAACTTCACAACAGGTAAGTTCGTTTGATCACTTATTATACTTCTGGCTTCGTTCTCGATATAATATTTACAATGCAGATGTTAAGAGTTTATGAGGAAAATTGAGATTCCAAAGATGAAATTATAAATAAATAGTATTTAAATAACAAATTAAAATCTTTTAGTTTTAAGACACAAATGACATAATAAACTGGCTATACTCGTAATAGATGACCAGTCTCGTTCATCTTAATATTGGACTTATTGTTCAACTTATAAACAAGTTTCAAATTATATTAAAGATAAAAAATCAAGTTATTCATCTTAATATTGAAGTTCTTGTCTAATTTAGTTAGGCACGTAATAATTATACGTAATATTCATAATACTTAATCAAGTATTTTGTTCAGCATTAACCACAGCATGAGCAAATTCATTTGAATTATTCACAATTGGCCTATTATAAAATGAAGCAAAAGGTTGAAGAGCTATTTGTCCAGTTTGCCGTATTACATCTAATGACACTAACACTCTACACCTTAGTAGTGGATGTCAAGGCATGTCTAGTACTATTTTCTGAAAAAAAAAAATATTATACTAATATCTATGATGCAAACAGAGAGTAGGTATATTTACCTATATTATAGAGATGGAAGAGGCATAAACTGGTTTATGGGGCTTATACAATGAAAGTATTAAGTGAATATTATTTCGCTTAAAAACTGAGTATAGTTAATTTTAATCACGAAATGTACTAGCTGGACAAATTTCGGACTTTTCAAAGATAGGTAAAAAACAGGTTCAGTTGGTTGTAACCGGGACCTGATGTTTTAATAGCAAATAGAAATGTGTACATTGCATAATTTACTGTGTTATTAGGTATTTTAATAAGAGACAAAGTCCATGCTCTTTGGGCTTGTACTTACTGTACCATTTTTTTTTTTTTTTTTTTTACGTATGTAAATTTAAAGACCCCATACAAGGCCCTTATCTTGAAATGCTTGGTTAGAAAAAAAAATACATAATAATTATTGGTATAGATGAGATGGTGTAAATGAATCTATAAGTAAGTAGGTACTTACTTTGTTTTTGACAAATAGCCCACCATAATTTAAAGGTGAAATTGTATTGTTTCAAGGTATTATTTGAAACTGAACACATAACATTTATTGCTGGATGGCTAGGCTTACCCATGCCTTCCTGATAATATTCCAGTGGAGATGTAGGGGGTGATTCTATCAGGCTTATGACTACCTAGTATGGCATAACCATAATGCCTGTCGCTTTATAATTCTCAATTTTTTGTAAACATCTTAATAATAGACTAAATGGGCATAAAAAGGGAAAAAAGTAGTTAGTCTCAGAAACGAAAAAAGAATCATCTATTTTTGATGCATCCGGGCCGGCTTCCAGGAAATGTAATATTCACATTTCGGCATTAATTCTTGAAGCAAAAGGTATTGATACCTATCAGGTTGACCAAACTGAGTCACATTGTACTGGAATGTGGAGGTATTTATTTCCCACTTTATGTCAGGATTGGCTGTACATTATGTGATTCTTCATCTGCTTCATTGTTTTCCCTTGATTTTATGTAAGAGTTTGTTTATCTTCACACCATTACCAATATACTTCTGGCAAAGATATTTAAATGTGGGTACTGAATACCTCCCATTTAGTTAATAATTATATTATGAGGCATTCTTATTATCAGCATGTAACAATATACCAATTTTTAACAAAAATTTTTTAAGGCTCGAAATATGAGTAGTTCTAGATAATTTAAGTATGTGATATTTATAAGTTTTCAGTCTCTTTCCAGAACCCATGAACCCTATTATCATTACAAATGGTCCCCCACCCACTTCTTGACACATCTATAAATATTTTCAAATCATATTTTGAGTATGCAATACTTTTGTGTAAACTATTGATATTATCAACTCACCGCTGTAGGTCTAGTATATATCTGGGGTAAATGATATCATAATTGCTTTTACTTTAAAGTAAACCATATTTATGGTTATATGGTATATTTAATGTTCTAATAGTTTTGTGTAAAGTCAAACATATGTACTTGCCAGGCATTTGGCAGTCAATGTTCCTATTAAATGAGCATGGTCTCTAATACTACAACTCTGTTTTTTCAAATATATGGATTTTTGTTTTACAAAACCTAGGAATTGACAGCACTGTGATGGTCTAAGTACTCAATTATACTATTTTGATAATTTATTACTAATCTGGAATTTTTGTAAATACTTAGGAATTGTTTCATTATCATTTTTCAACCATATCTTATAATCAGAACCTGTTGTATACTACGTATGTAGGTGCTGACAGATATCTCTTGTCATTGGAATAATAGTATAGGTAATTGTTAGAAATAGTATTATCTGTACTTAAAAAAAATAGTCTTGGTTAACTTGTCTTTTATTTACAACAAGAACCAATGCACAAAAGGTCATTAAAGTATTGTACTAATTGGTGACCTATAGATTTTTAAATTATGCAATCACCGCTCTCATAATTAGAGAACAACATGGTGCAGAACACAAGACATAATACAAGAATGCATTAAATTAATATAATTTTTCATACAGAAACCATCAATACTTCCTGTGAGCTGGATTAATATTTACCAATAAATAGAACTCTTACTAAATTCTCCTGGAGAAATTAGAGCTACTGTAGTTCAGTGATCTTCCATTTTAAAATGGTATGTGTTAACAAATTTGTTACGAGGCTTAAGGTTTAGAATAAATCTTTTGTGACCATTCAGTGTTGGAAACAAAACACTTAAGGTATGAATTGGCCTTTACATGGTGTGCAAGGAGTAATTGCACCTAATACCAGCAAATTACTAATGGCTATTAGCATAACAGGATCATTTAAAATATCATTTTATAATGACTGTTCAGATTATGACTGAAAAGGTGTCAGTAAAACGGTTTGAGTATCCATTGACATGTTCAATATTGAAACATCATCACAGATGCTTTCTCAACAAGGTAAAATATGATTTAATCTTCCAGCATGACTAACCTCTAGTAGCGAGCAGGAGTCTTGTCCTGTGGTGGTGGGGCTTGGGCTGGTACTGGTTGAATTTTTGTTTGATATTTCAACTTTATCTTTATTTCCTTGCTTGATATGAGAACTGTGGTTCCTTGTGTCCCGGCCTCGAATTTGCCCTCTGTTGGTTGTAACAAAGTGAACCACTCAAGTTTCCCTGACGGGTTGTGGTCAAAAGTAGTTGTCTTTTTTATAGATTGGCCTGTTCTTTGGCAAGCTTGTAAGACTCTCTATCTTTTTAGATTTTAGGTTGTTACCATAAAGGTATGATAGAGTGTTGTTACCATAGAGATGATCATCTCTTTCTAATTCTTTGACAATATTTAAGCATTTTTTGTGCCGGACAGGGAAAATATAAATTGATTGTTTGTGTTAACATTCTTCCAGCATCACTGAGCGGGGAGATCTCTATCATTATTGTTGATATTGATTAACATTGATAATGTCCCTTCTTCAAAATTGTATTTCAAATACGGGCTAAGTAGTTGTTTAGTGCTCTTTTATATGCATAATTATTAATGCAACAAATCCCATAATGCTTGCAGCACTTCCAGGGATAGAATATAAGTAGGCCCAGTGTCTAGCACATGTGATGGGTCATGCTCAGGTAGAGCGTCAGTTACAGTTATGACTGTATTAGTGTTATCCGGGTTTGTGTCAAATGGAACCGATGGTTCGACACTGACATCAAGTACCTACCTAGTTTCATAACTAGTTCATTGGTTCATAATTTTTGCGGTCTGCAAAAAATATAGAATTGACCCTGATAATGTACCATAATAATTATACTTACCTAAGCGTAGCCTCTCGGCCTTCACCTTGAAATAAGTAAATTATAAAACTCGTGCGTTTATCTCGTAAACGCCCCGAATTATTTGTTCGCGTCAATGCATCTCGTCCATCACCCGCGTGGTACAATAATAATTGTATATGTCTTCTGAAACACGTTTTACTGTATAAAACGTTTAAAACAATGATAAAATTCGTCCGTTTATCTCGTAAACGACCCGAATTATTTGTTCGCGTCAATGCATCTCGTGCACCACCCGCGTGGTACAATAATAATTGTATATAAGTCTTCTGAAACACGTTTTACTGTATAAAACGTTTAAAACAATGATAAAATTCGTCCGTCTAACTCGTAAACGACCCGAATTATTTGTTCGCGTCAATGCATCTCGTGCACCACCCGCGTAGTACAATAATAATTGTATATAAGTCTTCTGAAACACGTTTTACCGTATAAAACGTTTAAAACAATTGTTTTATCTGGTGAAGAAAAAATGGATGAGTCTGATGACTCTGATGAATCGGTGTTGTACCGGTGTCGTTTGTATTTAATCTTCGGATTTTTTGAAGATAATATTCCTTTTCATGTTTTCATTTCGGCATGATAACATATGCCAACTTTAATCACACTTTCAACTAGTTTTAAACACTTTAATTAATATTCTTTGGGAATAACAGCGTACTGGTTGCCGCGCAAACGTAAAGAATGACAGATGACGTATAGAGCTGTCATAGGTACACTTGTGCGTTTAGTTTTGCTTTCAGCTCTGAAATATGCGACTGGTGATCGACTTGCGTTAAGGAAGCTGCATTGTAAATATTATATCGAGAACGAAGCCAGAAGTATAATAGAACATTCAACTGTCAAGCCTAACTCACATCCGAGATATAAAGAGAAGCATACGCTTTGAGAACTGAAGATGAGAAATAACATCAAACGACATCATTATTCTCTAACACATATTATTATTGTTACAATAAATGTAGTGCTACAAAAGGCCTAGATAAGGCTGAAAAATGGCTCTGGTTCCGCTTCCTTCCATTTACGTTTTTGTTAAATATGGTTTCGGCTTTCAGTAGTATCCCATCCCTACCCGTACCCAAAACACTATTTTGATTTGTATGCTAAACCTGGATCGAAATTGAAATACCTCATTCTCGCTGTGTTGGACGTTAGAATATCATCCATACTAATATTATAAATTCGAAAGTAACTCTGTCTGTCTGTCTGTATGTTACCTTTTCACGGCTAAACTACTAAACGGATTTCGATAAAATTTGGCAAGGAGATAGATAGCATTCTGGAGAAGGACATAGGGTACTTTTTTTTTCAAAAATAACCCTTAAGGGGGTGATATAAGGGATGAAAGTTTGTATGGGAAACCCAGCATTTCTTATGTTAGCGATATGAAAATTTAAATTTATGCTTTAGGTAAGAAATAAGGAAATATGCGTATCAGAGTTTTTGTAAAATCAACCCCCAAAGGGCTAAAATAGGGGTAGAATTTAAAATTTCCATGTAATATTGATTCTTTTGTGTCTTATTTTTAAGAGATTTTTAAATTTGGCAAAGAGGTAGATGGCATCCTGGAGAAGGACATACGGTACTTTTTGTCTCAAAAATAACCCTTAAGGGGGTGATATAAGGGATGAAAGTTTCTATGGGAAACCCAGCATTTCTTACTTTAGCGATATGAAAATTTAAATTTATGCTTTTGGTAAGAAATAAGGAAATACGCGTATCAGAGTTTTTGTAAAATCAACTCCCAAAGGGGTAAAATAGGGGTTGAATTTAAAATTTCCATGTAATATTGATTTTTTGTGTCTTATTTTAAAGAGATTTAAGGATTGAAAATATATTTCATAGTCCTTATCTTGAATTAACATTTTTAAGGCATTTAGAGTCATATAAACCAGTTGTTTTTTATTTTTTAACCGGGCGATAGTGTGAGTACAACAACAATGTATCATAACAACAATGTTAACAGTATTGTTGTGTTTCGGCAGTTAGAGATAAGATAGGCTGTTTCTCTATGGTTGAGGATTCCGGGTGAAGCTCGCTTCCACCTTCGGCCTGATCATCACTTACCATCAGGTGAGATGCAGGCCATGAGCTTCCCGTTGTGGGTAGAAAAAAAGAGTAGAACTAGCGCCCGGGCACAATGGGTAGCTCGCCGTCCGATAAGGACCAGGCCCGGGTCAACGGCGCGTTGTGTTCTACGCGCACCTTAAAGAGATGTCAGCACAATTGACGGGGTCCGCTAGGGCCGATGCCTGCCGATGGACCACGGGTGGGTTTTAGTCAGTAAGAGTCTGATACGCCCTTCCGCTCCACCCAGAGCGAGAGAAGTTATTTGATGATATCTCAAAAAAAGAAAAAAAGGGATTACGTGGTCAAAGCTGTGCTTGCTCGGCTGCCTGAATTTTCAAATCTGGATTGAGAACATACTTAACTTTTCAATTGAAAAAGAAGAAAGAAGATATAAGGATTGGCCAGGACATAGGATACTCTGAATCCCGGTAGCACGTTACCGTGGGATATTTTCCGACATCCACGCGGGCGAAGCCGCGGGCAAAAGCTAGTAATATCAATATTTTGACGATCTGAAGAAACTGCCATAATAAAAACTATATGGGGAACAATTTTGATGATATTGCTAGCATTTTCATGAGTCAGATAAACCATCAGTCAGTCTACATCGGTCTCCGTGCCTATTCTGTCTGCTTCCTTATGTGCAGCATTTTGGTGCCCAACTGAGATGATCTTCCTTCCCTATCGCCACAGCGATTGGCAAGAGTGAATACTATGTTGATCGTAATAGGTACTAATGAATTATTAATAAAATAAAACACATAATATACTCGTATTCCTCTCCAATATTTTCTCTAAAAATCATAAAAGTATCAGACGTTCCCAGTATAAAAGAAGAAATGAACCATACGAAAGCTAAAGTTCCTTATATCTAGCAATATCAGTTTTTCAACCCACACAAAGAGAAAACATTAAAAGAGAGATTTCTTTAAAAACTTTATGTTCGGTAACCAATAAACGTGCTAGTAAATACGGACTGCCGATTTACGACACACTTACTAGTGTTCCACTCAATTTCTGGTTTCGGCTTTCATACTTATTGAATGCTTGCGACGAAGGTATACCTTTCATGAGTACTTAATATGTTCATCAGTATCATAAATCTATGGAATAAAGAATGCTTCATCTCAACACTTTCGTCGACTGCTTTTAATTATGATTCCAAATATTTTATAGTTTCGGCTTTCGGCCAAACTGTGATCCCAAATATATTTTTTTGGTATCGGTTTTACTACACCAGTCCAAAAATATCCTAACTCAGTGACCAATTTTGGTCTATAGACTATCTATTATCTTAGAGTACCTTTAGTGCATGTCTAACTTATAATCTTGGTACAAAGGTATTGTTACCGCAACTATAACTAACGTAGTACATAAAACTGCTTTATTTATGTTAGTGCTCGAAATGGTATCGAATAACAGGGTAGTAAAATGGTTATTGTTCGGATTAGGTGTCCTTGTCATGAATATCAGTTAATATTCTAGGAACTGTCTGTAAATATATCTTGTGGTAATAAACTGACAAAGGTAAAGGATATTCTGGACTATGAAAGAATTTTTACTCTCCTGTGTCTTTGTGAAAAAATAAACTGATACACATTTTGTAACCAATAGGTTGACTATCAGAAAATGACTTATACATGGCATGTATAAGTCATAATTATTCTTCATTCCGCCATTGTGGACAGTGGACATAAAATACCCTGACAACTTAATTTATCTACAATTTATTAGATTACTTCTCTTAAAATCTCAAAAAAAAAACAATTCATAGTTTTACACGTAAATGACACGATATTATAATTAATTAAATTAATTAATTAAAAATGTAAAAAGTGTGTTACACCTTCTTTAATCACCACTATATTTTTATTTACACATTTCAAATTAAGTCTCCATTTCTCTTGCTAGTAATTAAAAATATGTATTGGATTCTAATAATGACGTATAACTTAGAAGTTTAATTATTGCACTGCGAGGCATTAAACTAAATTATTTATGACGTGGAGATAATTATGACTTATAAGGTATTAATTATTTTTTAATTGAGTGGTAGAATACAATAATAATAGACTGATCTTAATCATTATTAAAGTAATGCTTACCAACAATCAATCTGCGTAGCCTTTTCCCAACTATGTTGGAGTCGACTTCCAGTATAACTACACACATCAAAAGTGTCTAGGGATCAACATATATTTTTGCAATAACTTTTCTCCTGATTGATATTAATTAAAATTTTCTTTAAGGATTCATCAAATAAAGTGTTTTCGTTTGTCACAGTAACGATAAACCAAGTCACCTTTGCATTAATAAAGAAATTTGCCATTTTCCTAATAAAGGGATTTTTGACATTTGAACCACTAACATTAAAGTTCGAAAAAAAGACTGAAATAACAGTTTTCTTTAAAATTTTATTGGGTAACTTAAACAATTAATAATCCGTGTTTCTACCGCGAACACTAACAACACAAGAACATCGGTTTGGCATACTCAAAATGAGTTCATCCAAATCACGCTGTGGAATGGCCGCCCATGTTCGTTGCAACAACAAAAAAAGGTCTTCTTGCGACTGGATACCCTCCATATTCGGCAGAGCTCTTCTCTGTAGCATATCCCATGCATGCTCAATCGGGTTCAAGTCTGGCGACTGAGCAGGCCAGGGCAGGACATTGATGTTAGCTGCGGCGAGAGTCTGTCTTACAACTCTTGCGGTGTGCGGTCGTGCATTATCATGCATTAACTGAAATAAGGGACCGATTTGCACTTGTAGAGGAACGATGACGTCTGATACAATCGTCTCAGCATAAATTTGAGCGTTGAGGTTGCCTCTGATCCAAATCAACTCAGTTCTTCCGCCGATCCAAATACCCGCCCATACCATGATGGTTCCACCACTATAAGGATGGACTTCCTGGCAGGATTTTAATCGCTGTTGGCGTCCAGGGGTTCTCCAGTGTCGTATACGTCTTGTATCCGGTCTCATACCAAAACGAGACTCATCAGAAAAGCACACGAAACGCCATTGTTCTTCTGCCCAATTTCTGTGTTCAAGAGCCCATTGATATCGAATCCTACGATTGTGCATTGCTATAGGTGGTACCCGTAGCGGTCTTCGGGAATGAAGGTTCACTTCATGCAAGCGGTTTCTGACTGTTTGGTCGCTAATTAAGTTCCCTGAAGAGTGATGAAGCCTCACGGCTAACATCATGGCGGTTATTGTTGGAGCTCTTCGAGCTAAGATTTGAATGTATCGGTCTTGTCTCCGTGTGGTGCAGCGATACCGTCCTCCATGGCGCTCAGCCACGGTACCAGTGCTTCGGTAACGTGTCCAAAGTCGACTGATAACACTCTGACTTGTATTCAGAGCTAAAGCCACAGTACGTTGCCGGGAACCAGCTTCTATCATTCCCACGGCTCTGAGCATTTCTTCCCTGCTTAAATGACGTCGCTGCTCCATAATAACGTTGGTTTTAATCAGTAGTAGGGAAACAGTAGCACTAATAATGTCTTCAATGCGTTGTATGTTTTTATAGGGAAAATATTGACAGCTGATTTTCATCTTTTACTCGAAGTTGATTCACAGTTCCTGATTCAAATTATGAAATGCACCAAAAAGGATCCATATAAATTTATAAAATCATAAATTTATTACAAAGCCACATCTCAATCTCAAGACATCCGCATAAAAATGCTTGATCCCTAGACACTTTTGATGTGTGTAGATGCAGCTGACTACCAACATTTTACATGGAGTGACTGCCTTTCTTACTTCCACAACCCAGTTACTCGGTAATACGGTACCCCTTGGTAAGACTGATGGATGTCTGACTTTCGGGCTTCTGACCCGTAACGACTAACAAAGATCTACGAATGACAGCCGGTCATATGACCATATATATAAAATAATACTTATCATAAATTCAAGTTATAAAATAAGGTGGTTGTAAAGCAAACCGTCACAGATTAAGACAAGGTGCACGAACAGTTCTTACAAAAGGAACGCGTAAACAAAACTAGAAAATTATGGAGAAGATAAATGTCTACTTAATAAAAAGCTATTGGATTAGAAGATATATGTCTAATCCTTTAGCTTTGCTCAGACGTGGTAACAACAAAATACTACGTAAGATCGAAACGACCGGTCGAGAGATTCGACATCGAAACGATCGATCGAGAAATTCGAGATCGAAACGATCGATCGAGAGATTACACAGTATTTCGGGTATAAACAAATAAATTGTAATGAATTAAAACATATGCAATCTCACCCCTGTTTTTCCTGAAAGATTTGCTACTGTACAGGTGTAGAGTAGCAGTCATGTTTAAGTGTCATGTAGGCGAGTCTATTGCCATGAACTGAACACAAGTCCAGCCTCCAGAATACCTAATGGAAAAACCCAGTAACACTTTATCCGAAAACTGTCTCTCTGACTCTCTCTTCTCTTTGACTATTGAACTGGGGATAGCCCCCCTACGCTCAACAGTCGCCCTTGCTACAACTAGTACAATAAGACAGTCTTCTTCGTGTATCAATGATTCCATTTCTATAATTTTATGTACGAGTACGCTTCGAGAATTCCGTCACATAGACAGTGTTAGCATTGGCCTCGCAAAGGCCTTTCACAGTGCACATAGAACACAAACAGGAGATAGGGCATGGTTTGAGCATGTATGGACTTGCTTTTATGGCGGGCAGTGATACAAACCGATGTTTACTTTCTCATAGTGACTGTACTATTGTTTTACCTTTGTAGGCAGTGTATAGAGTGCCACCAGTGGCACTCTATCCCTATCGGATAAAGTGCCACTACAGGCACCCTAGTAACAAGCATTGGCAAGCATTGGATTGTCATTGTCACTGTCACTAAGTCACGTCACTTGGTATTTTGTTTGATTGTCGAGGGTTAATCGCTGTAAAACACCATATTCCCAAAACATTACATTCTCTTGTGCCTAAACGGACCCTGGCACTTCGCCGGCCGCTACCGCGGCACCGCTCGCTACGCTCGCTCGGCTCGTGCGTTGTGTGGTCACAGTTCTAACCTAACCTAACCTAAATATCAAGTGACAGTGACAATGCAACGCTCACGGCAGTGACACTAGAGTGCCACAAGAAACTCGCGGCACTCTATACACTTACACTGATCCATAGAATTATTTTGAATCTATCAAATAAATCCTTACATAGGAATTGAAAACTTTTTTTTTTTATCAAATTAAATTTTAAAGTAGTGATGGGCCAGCTATAGATCGAAGCTTGGCTATGAGTCGAAGCTTGGCTAAATTGTGAAGTGACTAAACTATAAATATACTTGGTTGAATTTATGTATGCAGATTGGAAACATCATTAGATATACAGTGCCATGTATTGTCGCATTGTCTCCACCTTGTAGATACATGCTACTACTATAGTAAATAGGTACTTAAATGATCGTTCCATGTTTCGTATTAATTCTCGAGCGATCCCACAATACTCCCCGCGTATTATCTGAATCTCCGTCTTATCTCGGGACAGTTAGACCGCCTCCGTAACGGCTTATCTCGTGAACAATGGCAATTCGTTCTTGTTGCATTTAAATCTTACTTTATAAACATTCGAGGGCCGATACAAAAGCTATTTTAAGGATCGGGCCTTTGAATCAGCGGATTTCATTATTTCGTAGCATTTTGGGATTTACATTTATCTTAAATATAGGTACTCATTAGTATTGAGAGCTCAATAACATTCCGCGTTTATGACCACGGTACCCCGATGAAAATGATTATCACTAACTGACTGAACGAGTTTTTGTAAGCTCTTCGAACCACTATATTGTTGTGTTAAATTTAGTACTCTGCTCTGGTGAAAATAGAAAATGCTCATTATTATACTTTCGCCGCTTGAGGTTTTCCGCAGCCGCCGCGGAAGCGCCAGCACAGCACGTTGAGCCAGGAAAATGGGATGGCGCAAGAGTACCGACACACATTGCGTCCCTCACTAAACTCCCACCTTACATGGAAATAAAGACATGCCGTCCGACCTCTTAACATCGTCGCGCGCCAAGCCATTGGGTTCTAACACAGATTTGAGATTTTGAAGTACGGGATTTGGTTTTCTGGTTTGTTTTCGGCCCGAATTATATAATGAGGTATTTCGTCGTTCTTATTCTCACAACTAATTTTGGGGCCACAAATTCTTAGTACCAGCGCCAAATCCCCCCAACCATTCCCTATTAGAAATTTCGATAAAATTTGTACTCAGTACAAATAAACTGTTATTTTCTAACGGAGTACATTCTCGCCACTGGTACCGATCAGTTTTATAGTTCGTAACGTCTAGACGCACTTAGTTTTATTTTTTATGACCTATAATAAAAACTTAGAACTAGTTTATCAATCAATGCTGTGTATTTACTTTTTTTTGAAGCGACTACTTTAGGTTTTTTATTGAAATACACTAAAAATATTATTGTAAAGTTTAGGACCAACGATGTATAAAGATCGTTGAACCGAATCCGAGCTTATAAAGAAAATAGTATCACTCTTAAAACTAAAATAAATTTCAAACCTTTTCATATTTCTATAAATATTGCGGAAAAAGCCATAAATCGAATGTAATATCTACCCATAAATTCTAATTCATCCGTCACCGTTTGCTACTTAATAAAACAAACCGATTTTCCAATTTCAAAATAGCGTGATTTGTTAAAGTGCGTTCTGAAGCAACAGACAAAAGCAAAATATGTGGATGCACATTCGTTTGTCCTAGAATGTAGTTATGTATCGCCATTAGAACGCACATAATGGAGTCTGCATGCAACTTAAGCATAAACACAGGACGTTTAATGTACATAAAATTAAGATATCCTTTGTTTATTGCTCAAATAAGGCATACAATAACTTCAGCTTTACTTAGCTTCAAATATGCACCTATCACATTATCTTAGGTCTAAGAGTTAAGTTATTGTACATTCATTTAACTTAATGTGTCTTCAAAAGGTTGTTTATGAATGCATTAAAATAATTTATGATTATTACTGTAGTAGCTCCGAGCATTGAATGCCATTGTTCTGAATTCGAAGTACATTCAAGTGTTTTATAATTAAATTATTTGTGTTTCATCAGCTTTGACGTTTAATTTATTGTTCGTTTTCAGGAAAGAGATGTTAGAATTTATGAAATGGTAGAGAACTACCAGTATCCATTACTACAAACAGACAAGAATAAAGAAAATAAAACCTAATGATGTTGATTTTTATAGGAATCTCTTCCAGCATACTATTAGAGAGAATAGATTAAAAGAGATGTAGAGTTGTAGACACCGTGTTGTTTTGTTTGTTAGTTTTCTTTCCAGAAATATTATGTACTTCACTGGCATCACTTCTATCTTTATAATATAAAGATTTATTACAAACTACATGCAAAGTCTTTAAAATCTTTGAAACTAGACCTAGAATACTAGGTACTTAAAATACTTTATTACAAACATGAAATCATTGGTCCAGAAGAAATACAAAATAAATAACAAAGATATAAATATGTCTAGATAGACAGTCAAAGCAGTGAACTCGTCGAAAAAAATTGCGTTCAACAGTTGGCCGCTAAATGCAAGCACCCTAGAAAAGACGTGGTGCGAGTGTACGGTACGTACGACGTAGCTGTCACGCACACCAGCATCACAAAGTTGGGCTGTTTGTTTTAGTTCTTTTGCAGTGCGACTTACTAGTTATGGATTCCAATGGACAGCCCATTAGTATTCAGACTAATTTCAAACTTCCAAGTAGGTATATTTTTCTAAAATTTTCTTTTAAAATTATTGCTCCTATATATACCATTTAGAAGATGTTATCGTAATACAACCATATACATCGTTTTAGCCACTAGAAATAAACATACAAATGATCAATATGTCAAAAATAATGCGTTAATTTTGACAGTTATTGGCTGTCAAATACCAGTTAACATCTAAGATTAAGTTACTTTGCTTAGGTGATTTATTCGTGAATGTATACAGTATTATCATATTGATCTAGAATATTTCCATATTGAGGTGGGAACTACGCAAATCGATTACTGGTGACATGCATCCCGTTTTAGCAGATAGATTGTGGTTCGAACTTGCTTTTCGTTTATTTGTGAATATCAAATCAGTGCCTCCAGTCAAAAACGGCATAAGTCGAGTTATGCCCTTTTGTTTTTATAGCACCATTGTAATCTACGTGTTCTGTTACATAACATATCAAAAGGACATAGCTCTAGCTGCATCCTAACATACTTTTTGGTAATATGTCAAAGGCATAACTCGACTGCGTATATAGGCACATCTATAGATATCAAGTAAATTTCACTGCTTAATAGACATAACTGCAAGAAACCCCAAAACACAATCGAACTAAAAGGCATAAATACAGTTAACTTAATTACAAAAAGACACAACTCATGTAGTTCCAAAGTTTTTTAAATATAGTAAGAAATAAATGTAGATAATTCCTTTGGTAAGCATGTTTGAAAGGGAACAAGTGCATTTGTTGCGTTTGCTTTAGGAAGTCTCAAGCGGTATATCCCCACTAAACACTTTATCGCTATTGGTGGATTAGCGTGTGGTGTACTGTTTTTAGAAATAAGTCGTTTTATTCCTTAATTTGTAATTTGATAATTTCTTTTGTAATAATTAAATAAGTGTTACGCGTGATAATTTTCAAGCTTTTAAAAGTGATATAACATCATTAAGCTAGTATTCAAATATATAATCAGACTTCTACCATATATATACACAGAATATCTTTATTTCTATAAGAATTTGCTGACTTTAGAACAGCAAAGAGCAGAAGACGATCCTGACTTAAGTTTTGTACCGGGCAATGAAGAGGACAGCGAGGACAATTGAAATGTTTTATTTAAACATTATGTATATACATATATAAACTCACTTAGCTTTACATACTCCTTTTGTTTCGTTTACGTTCATACATCTGGTCATACACGCACGAGTTACGAGTACCTTCTTCTGAAGAACATCACCAATTAGGTCACTATGTGTCCTTCTAGGGCGTCCCCTTCCGGTATTTCCAGTCACATCTGCTTTGTAAATACCTTTTGTTACTCGCCTTTCATTCATCCTCTCAACATGACCAAACCATCTAAGCATACTCTTTTCAATTTTTGTCACTACATCGTCTTTTAAACCGCACCGTTGCCTTATCACACCATTTTACAGCCTATCATTCATAGTCACGCCACACATGCTTTGCAAGGAACTCATTTCCACAGCATTTATTCTACTTTTATGCTTCTTCTGCCACACCCAACATTCACTTCATACATAGGCACCAGCACTCCAGCACCCCATTGTGAACAGCTAGTCGAGACCTTTTGAGCATCGACTGGTTGATCACAATCGCATGTATAGGTATACTACTACTACCACTACTACTATTCACTTTATTTCCCGCATTTACTTTCCTTTCCACATCTTCTTCAATCTTTCCATCCCTTGTAAACTGACTCTCCAAATACATTATTACACTTACTTTCTTCATACTCTTATCATTTATGTTTATATCACACACCGATACATCTTCTTCTGTTTCAAATACCATAAGCTTCGTCTTATTCACATTTATATTCATCCCTTTCAAATTATATGCTTCATTCATCACAGTCACCATGTCTTGCAACTGTTCAGCTCACGATGTAAGTAGAACTTGATCATCTGCGTAGAGAAGGTATTTGACAGGCAAATCATTAATGCTCAATCCGCACTCACCCCTTTCAAATTTAGCAAAAAACTATCCGTGTGCATGTTGGACATCCACGGTGACGTGACAGCCCTGCGTAACACCTCTTGAGATGCAAAACCAGTCTAAGCATACCCCATTTAACACAAGCATTGGTATCCTTGTGGAAATATTGAAAGTGCCCGTACCAAGTGCCAGTCCACAACGTACACGGATAGTGTTGACCACAGTTCTTCCCTCCACACCATGTAATAGGCCTTCTCCAAGCCAAAGCAAAACACACTAGACTTTCTTGTTCTTTGTCAGATGTTTTTCGCCTATGCACCTTAAAGAGATCTGATCCATACAGCCGATTTTCTATCTAAATCCCGCCTGCACATCCAATATTTTCTCATCTATCGCTCTAATCACTCTATTTATTAAAACCTTCGCATAGAGTCTGCTGACAACACTCAAAAGACTAATGCCATGACAGTTTTTGGACTGCTGCTGAGAGTCTTTTCCCTTATAAAGTGGTACGATTACAGCCTTGCACCAAAAAAACCACCTTGTATCCGGCGCACGGCCATTTCTCCAACACATATTAAAGATCCGTCACAACAGGCTTGCTCCCACCCCGTCACATGCCTTCAGTATTTCAGCAGACACTCTGCCATTCCCTGAGCTTCCCAATTTTCATTCCTTTCAACACTATTACAATCTCATCTATTTCTATTTCATTTCCATCACGTGCATCTGAGCTAGAGTCTTCAAAACTTGCTTCTGTCCAGTTACCTACTCCTTGCACACTATCTTGACAACTGAATAAACTTCCAAAGTATCCCTTCTAGTGTTCCAAGACCTTTCATTCTTCGTTTAGTAAACATCCATCTTCTGCTCTTATAATAATCCTTCTCGATGGTCTTGTCACTCCATGAGCCAATCTTATCTGTTTCCAGAACAGCTAAACACATTGGCCCTGTAGTTATCCTTTTACCTGTAGAGAACTTCCTGTTATAGGCACTTTTCTTACTTTCAACCTTTTTCATTTTTGCAATCTCTTTTACTGTTAGGTGTTTTATTTAAAGTGTAGATTTAATAAATATTTAAATAAAAGATTTTCTAGACTATTGTTTTAATTATAGATTTTTTGTTCGATCGATAGCAGAAGGAAATAAGTCGTTACTATATTTGTCTTAGCGCCTGTTTCACCACCTACGATTAAGTTCCTATTAACTTACTTGGTAGATAATTTCATACAAATTCTGTTCCATTTTTGAATTTATTCGGTAAGTAGTGGGTATTCGGACATCGTGATATAGGCCCTTAGGCATTTATAAAATAAGGGAATAACTCGCAATATTACTTTAGATACGACCAACCTGACTAGTATAATTAACGTTATTCCCTTAACACTTCGTTAACAAGGGAACAACTCGAGAAAAACTAAAAAAAAATATAGTAGGAGTGACTGAATGTGGAAGTGATTACTATTAAATGAAAGAGCAATTTTTTATCTACAATACTAATTCGAAAGCAATTACGATTTTAATTGCGAAATACTAAAAAACATTAAAAGTGTTGTTTTTTGCCTCTCCTGAAAAGTGACGAATTTGAGTTGTGCCCTTTTTTACTGGAGACACTGAAATAAGCAAGTTACATGCAATAAATCTTTTATTTTATTTTATTATTTATTTATTTAATTAGCTGTCAAATGCTAAATGGAAGTAGTTACAAAAAAGTAAAGAAAAATATCTTAACTTCTCGATAAACACTCTACAGTTTGTTCGGGTTAGTGCCTTTTCATACGTCGGTTGCCGGGTAGCCGGTGCCGGGTATCCGTCAGTGGCTAAGTGAGCGTGTACGTTGTTGACCTCGTACCCGGCATCAGAAAACGTTCATGCCCATACACTTAGCCGCCGGATACCCGACACCGACTATCCGGCAACCGGGACGTATGAAACTGTGGTTTCATAAACAATTTGCAATTTTTCAGAGAGCATATTTTAAGGAAAACAGCGCTGGCTGAAATCGATCAATTCACAACATTTTACTAAGTAGCATGGATTGTACAAAATAATTATAAAGTACATAAACCTACTGGCAGGTCTACTAAATTTACGAGCAAGTCCTAAAGGGATACCGTGGCCCCTGGCAATGTACACGCAACTGAAGGAACACGGTTAGGTTTTAGTCAGTAAGAGTCTGACACGCCCTCCCGCTCCGTCTACTAAATTCTAATACACGTCAAAACACTACTTAAAACTGTCAAATCTGTCAAAAGTTCCCAAGTACCCAAGCTGTCAAAGTTATGGCCTGCCCTGTAGTTCTCTTGGCTGTATAGTGTAAAGTATCATTATAGATTTGTGCCGCCCGAGTTAGTATGACCATTATCTGTGGCCCGAGGCCCTTGTTGTGTTCATGGCTTTTTTCTGTGCTAGCCTAGCATGTGTTGATGTGTAGGTATATATCGCAATAAAAGTAAAGTAAGTAAGGTGACCTGAGGGCTCACCACCCCTCGTCCTAATAATGAAATGTCCCAATGAAATAATGTTTATTTCTCTTCGTAAGTACAGACTACAGATATTTTAAGAAACCTATACACATTTATTCGCCTACAAAAAAAATTACTTGGCGAATCAAATATTTTACTATCACTGCGGATTCGCCTGTTTTGGGCGAGTAACATCGGGCGAATCACCAATAAGCCATCCATTTTTTGGTCAATATTTTCAAAGTCCATGATTCTCGACTTGGCTTCAGAATCGTATACTGAAAAAAAACCCTTTCTTCACAAGCTGCAATAGATATCACCACCTATTTCCATTAGAGATATAATTGAATTAACACCTCTGTCTGCCCTTTTTGTAAACACGTCGATATCCTGTTGACTCCAATACCAAGCCCCTTAATTGATTCTTAAAGTTCACGCAGAATGAAATCGGTAGCAATTACTTTAGCACCGCCTTCGGGCAAACCAGGTGGTTCAATTTAAAATAGCTGTTTATAAAATTAGCTTTAAATTGGAATAAATTGAATACTTGTGCCGACACGCTTTACATTCCAAATTGATAAAATGTTCAGTGATGGTAGGACTATCTGTGAATTTTGATGAAATACTTGAGAATAATTTAAATAGCATTTAATTAAATATTTGTTGTGTTGTTGGCTTGCATATTTCTGACAGCCTGTCGACCCTTATTGATATAACAATATTTCATCTTCGCTAATATTAACGCAAGAGACCATCCTTTAAAAACGTCTAGGGAGAGATAAAATTGCGAAAGAGTCTTCTCAAAATGGAAACATAGGTACATACTTTCAAACACATATTTCAAACAGTTCCAAGACAGACATTTTACAGTTATTCGGCTGTAACAACCGATGTATAATTTCTATCACTTTGACTTATACATCATAGCGAGGACCACCCCAAAGCTTCGCGAATTACCGACAAGTTCCGGTTCAGATAACGGTACAGTATTCAATATGTCTGCTGTGATCTCGAGATTAATGTCATTAGTCATTGTTAGTGTAGGAATCACCAAAGATATTCACCAGTGGGTGTAGAAGTTGGCTAATAAGAGATTTTTTCAAGAGGATGAGCACTGTTAAATGTAGCACTATCTTGACTTATAAGCAAAATTTTACTCTGCTAAGTAAAATAAGCGTTTCATACGAATATGAACCTTATTTTTATGTTCCTATGACCAAATGTGAATAAGAATTTCATACTAATAAGAACTTAAATCAATAAATGTGGTTATTCGCATGAAACGCGTTCTTTACAAAAGTAAAACCAAAGTACAATATTTGAATTTTGCCCTTAGCAAGACAACCATCGCACAGCAGCATGTCACAATTCTTCACGACAACTCATGGACATTTTGAAAAATGGTGGGTTCGATATCTGCCAAAGGTGTCCTGTTCACTTCAAGAATAAGAGCAACACTGTCCTTCTGTCTGCTAATCTCAATTGCCTGCACTCTCCAATCTGTTTGCTGGTCATGGTTATGACATCATTTTGTTTTTCATTTCACGTTTGTATATGTAACTGTGATTGGGGGCAATGTTTATACTAGATATTGTATTTCCTGGTTAGAGGAAAACGATAAATAACAATCACCAATCTACCTTACGCACCTATTGATAATTCCACAGTCCATATTACTTCGGGTACTTCCGCTCAGCTTCAACTCAGATAACGGCATTACAACAAATATGTCGGTCGCGACTCGCGGTTGTTCTCTCGCCCAAAGGTCAATTATACGATGTGCGGTTATATGCGTCATCTTCACAGAATCACTTATCTGGTACTACGAGGCCCTACTATACCAATATTATGAATGTGTAACAAGCCTTTCACTTATTGTGTTTCTTGTTTTAAAAAAAAACAACGGGTTGCACTCCAGGAGTGCCTGCAGAAGTGAAAACTTGAACATTAACGTTGTGCATTTTTGAATATTTTGGAATGGTTAGGGAATAATTTCGCACGAATTGCATTATTTATCAGTATAAAAGTACAATAATTTATGTGGTTAAATACAATATTCATTAGAAGTAGCAGTATATTTATTTATTTTCAAAATATAGTCTAACAATAATAAACAATTTATTTAAACACTTTTCAAGAAGTATGTCTTGACTGCTTTTTTTTACCGATCAATATGGGTAAAATTTTTTGCCTCGCAATCTTTACGTAATGTCAAAGACTATTTATTTTGATATTTACTTTGTCGGTTGCTAGGCAACGGATTTTACGGTCACGTCCTGACGCGAGTTCAACATTTTTTACCCATCCCAAAAAAACTGCACAACGCCGCTAAAGAAGATTTCACTACAAAAATATATTTCTCTCAGTTAGTTCCATTGTACGTTTTCAAGGTTTAAACATAAAAACAGATAAGTAGCCATTTTCAATGGAATCCGGAGAAGCCTCACACCAGATAAAAGCATGCAACTGTTGGAATTTATGGATGAGGTCTTGACCTCAGATATTTTTCTTGAAAGATACAGGTTATAACTTGGACTTGAGACGTGAGGAATGATACGAAAGAGAAGGGAGCGAATCTTAGCGTGTCGGTTGACACGGGAACATGGAAGGAGAAAACGTATTGCGCTGACCTCGACAAGAGTGGGGAGATGATGATGAGGAACTTCGAAACAGCCACACTTACAAACTCTATTAAAACTATAGAGACCTGCCGACTCCCAAGAGAGTCACGAACAAAAGATTATAAATTCCTGTATCATAAAATACAATAGACGTCGTATATTTATTAACCTAATCCGCTTAATTGCCACGACGTGTTGCCACGCCAAGCGCCGAATGCAGAGATAAGAGATGCACTGCATACGGTGCTTCGCGTGGCAACACGTCGTGTCCGGATTCGCAACAAGTCAATCGTCATCCTGAGGATGCCTCGTTGAGTGATGAAACACATATTGATTTCTTAGAGGGTTACTAGCTGCCCTCCCCGGTTTCGCACGGGTAGCAGTAAGTACGTATCTACGGCTCACCTACCTATCTACCTACCCTGCCCTAGCTACCTACCCTACACTGCCCGACCTACCTACCTACCCTGCCCTATCTCCCTACCCTACCCTGACTGACCTACCTACCTACCTTCACCTATCTTCCTATCTACCTACCCTGCCCTACCTAATTACACTACCCTGCCCGACCTACCTACCTACCCTGCCCGACCTACCTACCTACCTACCCTACCCTGCCCGACCAACCTACCTACCCTGCCCTACCTCCCTACCCTACCTACCTATCTACCCTACCTACCTACCTTCACCTATCTTCCTAACTATCTACCCTGCCCTACCTAATTACCCTACCCTGCCCCACCTACCTACCTATCCTACCTACCTATCTACCCTACCTAGCTTCCTTCACCTATCATACTGTCTACCTACCCTGCCCTACCTAATTACCCTACCCTGCCCGACCTACCTACTTACACTGTCCTACCTACCTACCCTGCCTTACCTTCCTACCCTACCCTGACTGACCTACCTACCTACCTACCTATCTACCATACCTTCCTACCTTCACCTATCTTCCTACCTACCCTACCCTGCCCGACCTACCTACCTATCCTACCTACCTATCTACCCTATCTACACCGGTAGACGCCTGACGGGAATAACTGATTCAGTGGTAACTGATCCAGTGGTAACTGATCAATTATCGACCGCCAAGAGTAGAAAATTATTAAAGAACTAATATCGCTATTAAAAAATAGGGGTTGGTGGTAGAAGAATGAAAATTTGGGATTGTACGTATTTTTTAATGCCAAATCATAAAAAAAAAAAAAAATAATAAATTACAAAAAAATGAAAAAAAAAAAATTTGGTGTGGACCACCCTTATCATTTAGGGGTATGAAAAATAGTTTTCAACACAGTTGCTCGTAAAGTGGCTCTTATTTAACCGATTTTAGGTTCATAATGCAGTGTATTATAGACACGTGCTTTTTTCTTTACATAATCGCACTAGTGCGGTAATGTGCGCCATAGATAACTATTTACTAGTCGGAATAATGACATGGCAGTCTGGCAGTATGGAATTAGTAAGTACTATCAAGGCACGACATGTCTTTCTTATTACGACTTAATATAGTGTGACAAAGTAAACAGGTTTTTGGAACGAAGTTCTTTATCGCGGCTTCATTCTTGCGTCTGTCTTTTTCTAATTCGATAGAGAGAGAAAGAGAAAGTGTGAATTTCGTCAAAATGGAAATCTAAGATGGCGGCTGCGAAAATTTTCTCATTTTTCGTCATGGGTATCGTTTTCGTAGTTGTCGATGGTTCTAAAGCCGATAGGGAGGTCAAAATGTAAATCCAAGATAACGGCTCCGAAATTTTTCTAATTTTTCGTCATGGGTGTCGTTTTCGTAGGTTTCGATGGTTTTCAAGCCGATAGTGAGGTCAAAATGGAAATCCAAGATGGCGGCTCCGAAAATTTTCTCATTTTTCGTCATGGGTATCGTTTTCGTATTTTTGAATGGTTCTAAGGCTGATAGTGAGGTCAAAATGGAAATCCAAGATGGCGGCTGCAAAATTTTTCTCATTTTCGTCATGGGTGTCATTTTCGTAGTTTTCGATGGTTCTAAAGCCGATAGTGATGTCAAAATGTAAATCAAAGATGGCGGCTTTGAAAATTTTCTCATATTTCGTCATGGGTGTTGTTTTCGTAGGTTTCGATGGTTCTAAAGCCGATAGTGATGTCAAAATGTAAATCCAAGATGGCGGCTGTCATTTTTTTTTTCATTTCTCGTCATGGGTGTCGAACCCATGATGAAACATGACAAAACTTTCGCAGCCGCCATCTTAGATTTTGATTTTGACCTCACTATCAGCTTTAGAACCATCGAAAACTACGAAAACGAGACCAATGACGAAAATTTTTACAGCCGCCATCTTGGATTAACATTTTGACCTCACTATCGGTTTTAGCATGATCGAAAATTACGAAAACGCCACCCATGACGAAAAATGAGAAAATTTTCACAATCACCATACTGTATTTAATTTTCCATTTGACCAAATTCGCACTTTCTCTCTCACTCTCTCTCGATAGAGAATAATTAGTAATAATTAGCGGCGAAATCTAATTTTTTCAAGTTTCAAATTTTGTCTCCACCTCCGACCGAACGTGATGGTAGGCTGTTCAGCGGTTTTGTCAATGCCTTGCGCGCGCATCGCTACCCGAAAAAAAAATCCAGCGCGCCATTTTTCATAAATATTTGATATCGTATATCTTGTGTGGTTACTGCAGGTTACATATTAAGAAAAATACGAACCGACGTAGAAACGTTTTTACAGGAAGTGGATAGTCAGTACCTGGCAACAAAGGTCAGTTGAACTTTATAAATCTAAATGTATCATTTCTCTAAAGTTACGTTATTGTAGCATAAGTTCTTACAACAAGACGGTTTCTTTTCTCGCAAATGTGTTGAAAAACGTCGTATGAAACGCGTGCGCATTGTTCATTACCCACTCGGCTAAATTATCGCGCTCGCCTTTGGCTCGCGCGAATAATACCGCCTCATGGGTAATGACCAATACAGCACACTCGTATCATAATGTACTATTACGTCCTATTCTCAGACCTACCAAATATACACAAAAAATTTCATAAAATCGGTCAAGCCGTTTCGGAGGAGTTTGGCAACAAACACCGTGACACGAGAATTTTATATATTAGATTTGGACTCTTTAAGAACAGTTAAGCGGATTAAGTTACTAAATATACGTCGTCTATTGTATTTTATAATGGATTTCCGCTAAGTCACGTCTGAGACAATTAACTTTCTATATCATCATTAATTGAGCCTTGAAAGGTTAATTAATATTAAATATTATAATGTAAACTCGGTTAGAAACTATTCTCTTTATTAATTCTTGTAAGATTGGAATACGATTTCATATTGTATACTAATGGACAATACTACTTAAATCTTAGGTACCTATGATGCACAGACATGACATATTTTCCTGTAGGTGTAATTCTTAGTCAATATGCTCGCTCAAGGGTCAAGTACTATAGGCATCATTTACAAACGCTATGTTGTTTCGAATCGTATGAATCACTTTTCGCAGAAACACTTGTCTGGTCCTCAGTAGTCCTTCGAACTCTTAATGGTCCTCCGGTACTTCACCTTTCTCTGAATCACGTAGGTATGTGTATGTTGCGTATATTCTGCTCCTGTGTCACAAATTGTGATGTGTAATTTCGTAAACTGATTACTTTTGAAAAGAGTGTGTCATCGATACGTGTAGTTAAAGGTACGCTAGTCGATCATTCATTCATTCAAAAGGTGGTGATTACTTGTCTGTTTGACGGTGTACGTTCAAAACTAGAAATTATATAAATTTGTCTTGTCATTACCTAGCCCTGATTGGAAGCAGAAAAGAAAAATAAATTGTTTTGGAAGTTATGAACGGAAGTTTGAGCATAAGTAAATAACGTGTGTAGTAAAAAAAGGCAAAATAGAAACCATACAGGGATAGATTATAGCTTATTCAAAAGTTCCAACGCCCAAAGTGGTCTGTTCATGAAATTTTACGCACTCGTTTTCTTTATAAATCATCATCCATTTCACTAAATAAATAAACAAAAATTAGATATATAAATTCTAAATAAATAAAACTAAATAAATAAATAATTTGACTAATTACATGTATATTAGTCACGCCCACCATCGAGTTCGAGCTGACGACTAGTGTACCCTTAACATAAAAATGTAGTTAGTCGAAAATCAATTTATTTAAAATGGTTAATGCCAGCTATTCCGAAAAATACTTGGAAATATCAGTAAAAAGCAAACCCACACTTCCTCTTTATTACATTATCGTAGACGTACCTAAATGATATAAACCCGTTCCCTCATTAATCTTTATCACATCAACATGAGTGTGGTTTAAGAAACCAGTCGGTGGACCTACTAGCGCCACTCTGCGCCACCATTCATCTCCATCGCTAGTTAACGAGCCACAAAAACTAATGCAGCGGATACAGTTCGTCGTAGTTGCTGGAATACATCAACTGTACTACAAATTGGATGCAGCGTAAACGTACGGATGCGGTAAGAAACAACTCCTGTTATTTGTATGAGAAGAAACGTTGGTCTTCCTATAGAGCGCATAAAAGAACGACTGGCTCAAAAAGTCAAAATACCAAAAATCTATTAGCTTCGGGTAGTTCGCAGAATGATTTTATTTACACGCAAAAGTAGCCTGTTACGAGTACTTTTGCTGTGGAATCTGCCCCACTGGTTCGACTTCATCATCATCAGCATATTAATGTTCCCACTGCTGGGACTCAGGCCTCTTCTCGGTAAGAGGGAGTGGGCTGTATTCTAGCACACGGGCCCAGTGCGGGTTGGTAGATGTCACAAATGTCTTCCAATTTTTGGTTCTAAGACATGCCGGTTTTCTCACGATGTTTTCCTTCACCGTTTTGAGAGCAATGGTGATGAAATTTTTTACACAAAGTAAAGCGCCTGCTGGGGTTCAAACCCACGACCTACAACTCGTAAGTCGGGGCCATTACCACTGGGCCACCACTGCTCCTAACTCCTGCTCCTGGTTCGACTTGGTGGGGCAGATTCCATTGCAAAATTTTAGCCATTCCATTTTGCCCCACCAGTGGGGCGGTTTAAGTAATCCCTATTACACCATATTAATTTTTTTCTATTATTAAACTCACACAGATTTGGTCCTTTCGCCCACATAAAAACGTCTGCCCAAGTGAAACATAAACACAGTTAAACGAATCTTTCACAAGCCTTATAAAATTCCATACCATCTATAGATCTATATCTTCAACACTACCCCCCGCACCGTTGACATTTCCTCTCTCATAATTGGCAGTTTCCATAGCGCCATAAAAAGGTTGGAGCTAAACAATCACGCGGCAACAGATAGATCTATCAGTAACAGCATCAGCTCCAACGGCCGAAAGAAAAAACAGGGCAAAAAATGTACAAGGAATTGTGTCAAGAATAGGTAGCGTGTGTTAGAAAGTTCCGTACGTTTTTAAGAAAAGATTACATGTCACACGCGTATTTAATAAATCAGTAAGAATAATAATACGTTTAGGCGGCATTGAGTCTTATCTTTTTTCTTGTATTGAGTTATTACTCGAGAAGAGGTATCATGAATTTACAGAAATTATTTGAAGGTGAATAGACGCCACACGCTAATGGAGCCTTATTTAAAAGAAAAAAGTAAATAAAAATATTTATTTAGCCGTAAACAGTACAGTTCATGAAACAGGCACGACTTTTTTTATTAAAAAAGACGTGCCTGTACCTTCCTTCTGTAATTAAAAATTATACAAATGGAATGCTTTCGTAGTGTGTGAAAGAATTCCTCCTCCTCTTTAAGTCGTATTCTTCAATAGTGAAACTCGTGGCCCGTAATCTTGGATCACTTTCTCGCATTTAATTTTTCGTCATCTGATAGAAAGAATGCTCCAACTAAATTATAAATTGGACACAGTCTTGATTGCTAGTTTCGCGAACCTTTAATTCTCAAGCGTCATACTTATTTTTACTATCGATTCGAGCCAGATTGAACTTGTAACCAACCTTACACCACTCAATCCTAAAACAACACTCACAAAATGGACGTCAAGAAAATGCTTACGGATCTCTGAAACCGGGCCCCGCCCGGGGCACCGACGTACACATATTTTTGTACCAAGGTTACCTTTTCGCGAGCCGACGTCTATATACAAATCTTACTATATGTATGTAGTAAAGAATATAGTGCCTTGCCGCGACTGTAGGTAGGTATGTCTGTCAGTAACAGATTTTGCTACAGTTTTCACTCTGAAGAATGGATTAAAGTTAATTATAATTTTCTATTATGTTGCACCTACGATGATAGACTGGTAAAAAATGCCCGAGGCATTTTAAGTCCGCCTTTTTACGGATTTTTTTTTTTACTTAAATTCTAATTAATAAAATAATAGATTGAGCCCGGAAAAAAGGATAAAGTACTACTTTTGAATGATTATTGTATTTCCGTTTCATTTCAAGGGCGTTAAGAAAATGTCATGCTAGATTTCATTACTATTTTGCGCAATTGAAAATCTAACAGTGGCATCATTTATTCACACGCGATCACTATGGTTACGGCCCGCTCAATCGTTTTCACCATAAATTCTTTAAGCAAATTCAGGTATGTTCACTAGTATGTGCTGTGTATAAAATCCAAATACCACTACCTCACTGAACACGATATCTTCGGAACTATAAAGGCTACAATCTTGTAGGTTTTTAACTAACAGACACAAAAAATAAAACGAAGAATTTTCCGATATTCAACCCCATAGAGCGTCTATATAATGTGTTTGAAAAGTCTCATGCTTTTCGTTTTTTGAAGTGAAAACTTCTTTAGCGGTGTTGTGCACTTTTTTTGGGATGGGTAAAAATGTTAAACTCGCGTCAGGACGTGACCGTAAGATCTGTTGCGTAGCAACCGACAAAGTAAATATCAAAATAAATAGTCTTTGACATTACGTAAAGATTGCGAGGTAAGAAATTTTACCCATATTGATGAGTAAAAAAAAAGCAGTCAAAACATACGTCATGAAAAGTATTTAATATATATTTTGTAAATAAATAAATATAGGTACTACTACTACTCGTGAATATTGTATTCAACCACATAAATGATAGTATTTTTATACTGATAAGTAAAGCAAATCGTGCGAAATTATTCCCTAACCATTCAAAAACGCACAACGTTAATGTTCAAGTTTTCACTTCTGCCGGCACTCCCGGAGTGCAACCCGTTGTTTTTTTTGTGGTGTATCTCATCTCGCAAGTCAACTTTGGAGGTTGTTTGCTGCCTAACCGAAGTATCCTGTGGATGCCTTAATAAATTAAGACGCAGATATATGCCAGTGACCACGAGTGAGCTCATGCAGCGTGTCGTATGTCCAGCCAGTAATAGGATTCGCCCATCAAGGAGCGCCGTCCCAAATTAGACACATTATTAATTTATTATACATAAAACAAAGGGTATTTTAATAAAACACGTATACTAAAACATTAATCATTAAATTATCTTTAAAATGGCGAAGGTTTCAGAAAAATACGGTTGATAGATTTTGCGCGATTATCGGTTTTTTATCCGCTTTAGACATAACTTTACAAATAAATTTCACTACTTAATATGAACATAATCTAAAATTTTCCTCTATTAAGTTTTTAAGAAAATGCTCTTATTTAACATATATTTTTTCCAAATCATTAAAACTACTCGTTTAGACGTGATCTTATCATTAAAAGTCGGTTATCGTCGCTTTTACACTTTTTGTTAGATTTTATTTTTATCTTTATTGTTTGATTTATTTTTATCTTTATTGTTTGTTTTTTTTTATCTGCTGTATAAATTGTGTGCTTTTTGGTCTGTGTTAAATAAATTTATTTTCTTTCTTTCTTTCTTTTCTTTCCTTAAGGCCTCCAGTAAGGGCTAACTTATAAACTAAGCTTCATGCAAGTCGCAGGGTAAAGCTAGTGATATACATATAGTATGCATTGTCTGTCCGGTCGTCTGTGCAGTTAATAATATCAGCTCAGTACTTTACGGGCAACCAATCATATTTTACAACTCACAAGCACTGTTTACTGCCGGCCAGTTTATACACTTCGAAGAATTTTACCAATTTATACGATTTTAAGGGGACGTAATTTTATATTATTTATTGAATGGCGTACATATAAATTGTTTAAAGTTTATGAGGATCGGTGCGCCTTGGATAACGTCTGGGAATCTTTGACTAGTAGAATAGAATAGGTCTTTATTTGCTTAGAATGTAAGTATATAAAAATAAGTTGATCTACGTTTTTTCTCCACTTTTTTAGTAACGGTAGACCCTTTCCCTGAACTGTATTCTTCAGTTTAAAAAGAGGTTTAATAATTTGCATATATTTTTGCCCTTTATTACTTTTTATTGGTTTACTTGGATCATAGTCTCGACGATTTGTATTTGTATCAAGTAGCATTTAATTATATAATAGAATCCATGTACATTCTGCCTTAATATAGCATGCATATGTACCTAATACAAAGTAGAGTTAATATGAAAACATTGTAATAGCTAATTAATTTAGAAAGAGCTCCCATGTGTCTTGTAGTTTCTTCTCCATAGGAAACGACCAATTGCATCAATTGAAGTACCTAGCTTGCGACGTTTCTAAGTGCCCATTTAGGTTTATCTATATTTATATACAAAAAAAAAATGTTTGTAAGTTTGTATGTCGGGGGTAATCTCCGGAACTACCAGTCGGATTAGAAAAAATCTTTTTACATTGGATAGTCCAATTCTTGACGAAGGTTATAGGCTCACGGACAAAGTCGTGGGCAGAAGCTAGTGGGAAATAAAATAATTTTAATTTACATTAAGTTTATATCACAGTTAGGGCCGGGCCACACCTGCCGAACGTTCCGCGGCGGAACGCTCCGTCGCGTCATATTTCTATGGACGTAACGGTCGGCTGATGTGTCATAGGCAACTTGAAAAACATTAGGAGCGTATTCAACCGAACGTTCCGCCGCGGAACGTTCGGCAGGTGTGGCCCGACACTTACTTCCCATCGCGATGATCGATATTTCACAGGATTTTGTTTCCAAGCAAAATTACATTTACAATCCCAAAGTTCTGCACATTTCATATGTCTTTTTTCATTGACTTAAAATGTGCAAGTCATGTCGTGCTTTTTTCACTTCCATCTTTGTAAACTCCGTACTGATTGTGACATCCACACACCACCTTCATCAAGCACACTAGTACATCTCGCTTTGCTTATGTTTTGGTGTCACAATCAGCGGACAATTTTAGCCATCTTGTGACACGCTGGACGTCATGTTCCAGGGTCCAAAGTTCCAGCTAACACTTTCCGGCATTTTATTCGCAGCCGAGCTCCGCGCCGCGCACTTTTTTATCCGCGTGGCTGCGTCGAGCTGACTACGGGTCAGGCACGAGCATCACCGTTCCTGGCGTCTGCAGCGTGGCACACCCGCTGGGGTCATCGTTACCCCAAGCTGAGCCAGGAGAGTACTGTGCTACTCCCAAGGAAGTTAAAGGAATCTAGTGCCCCGTAATAGGAAAAATTACATCAAAATAGGACCATCAGTAATACAAAGTTCAAAGGTCAATTTTACATAACATAACATCACACCTGTCATCTCTAAAGGGTTAGGCAGAGGTATACCTATAGTACACCCACATTTCGCCAGTTATGTTTAACCCGTATCGTCCTGCGTGGCACTATATAGTGCCACTTTCTTCACAATATTAATACTTTGACTACCTAACCGGTAGTCCCATGTAATACGGGGCGAGTATATTGCCATCAACCGGGCCCAAATCCAGACTCCGGGCTGCTACTGAGATACTTCTCTACTTCAGATAGAAAAACCCAATAACACTTTGCCGACTGAGAGTCGAACCAATGCTCGCAGTAGCGCTTGCCACCACTAGACTAACGAAGCGGTTCTATTTTACCTGGCAAGAAAATATGATGAGATGGTTGAAAAAATCAAAAGGTAAAAACTTTCATCATTATTTGCCTAGCCTTTTCCCAACTGTGTTGGGGTCGGTTGCCAGTCGAACCCTATGCAGCTGAATACCAGTATTTTACATGGAGCGACTGCCTATCTGACCTCCACAACCCAGTTACTGGGTAATACGATACCCCTTGGTAAGACTGGTTATCAGACTTTCGGTCTTCTGACGACCCGTAACGGCTGTCAAAGATCAACGAATGACAGCCGGGATCAACGGCTTAAAACTTTCATAAGTCAAAAAACGTAAGCGCAGTAACATGAATAAAACTGACTGACGTAACATTAAAATTTATTCTTACTCGCATCGTAATATAAAGATATTTTTATTCATGGCCGCCAATCATTTAATTGGTACAATAAATAAAGTCTGTGACATTCGGAGCATGAGACAAACGTGACATTTTAAATGTTATTTGTACACTGGTATCTCTGTGATCTAAATACTGGGTCATTGTTTGCAACTTTCTTCCATTTAATACAATTTTAATGACAATATTCATAACTTTCTTGGTCTACTTCTTTTAGAACTAGAAGATTTTGAATTAAATTCTTCGATTTGGTGTTATTGAATTCTTCAGTTAAGAAATTCAGTTACAATGGACAATCTTGTGAAAATTGAGTGATCTTCCTAAGTAGGTTCTTCTTTCTTACAAGTTCAAATGCTGCCACGCTAGCCATTTTTATCTACACGACAATATGAAGAGTAGAACCGTGCTAAAGTCTGTTTTTTTATCTCGTAGACTAATTTGACAGGTGCAAATGTCAAAACAATCACTTGAAATGTCAAATTAGTCTATAAGATTAAAAAAACAGAGACATTTTTTTTTATGCGGATTTATAAATACAATAAGATAATTAACTATCAACCATCTCAATATTGATCAACCATCTCAAACTACGAATAATAAGTAATAGATCTCAAAGCTATAAAATCATTTTCGCAAAATGTCGACGCGTTGATGTCTTTTGCACGTGGTAGAGAAAAAAAATTGTTCATTACAATACGTAACTTATAAATGCATTATTAAGTTGTTCAGGCTTCGTGTTTTTGCTAAAGCATTATTTTAATTAACTGTAAATAGAAACTGAATGCAGCAATTACACATGTTGCGTGTTTGTAACTTATCATCAAATTAGTTAACCTTAAAGTTTTACAAAATAATCTCTTTTATTAAATGAGCAAAAAAATGCATTAATTGAAGCTCTTTGCGTTTTGTGTTATTTACGTAATTCAATTTTAATTAACATTCCATTTTGTATTAACATTAAGTTGAGCTCTAATCTTTCAACTTTTACCTAATTACTTCTTGAACAACCATTGCTATTTTTGCAGGTTTATTGTGCTTTCACCAAAACACACACTCACACACACACAGACACACCACACACACACACCACACACACACAAACACACTTCACACGCACACATTTCACCTTCAAAGCAAGAGTGAAAAGCCATCTTCTGGGCTTGCTCGTTCCATCGTATACTTCATCTATGACTGTCCACCAGGCGAGGTCGAGGTTAAGAGCAGACCAATTCAGTAACAAAAAAAAAACCAGTAATGAAAGTCTATAAGAAAACACGAGTCACGTCAACATATAAGTAATTAGTGATCAATTAAACAACCATCTGCTTGCCTTGCAAATATATAAAGCAATAAAGACACGTCAAGTGCGCTGTAAACAACTGTACACTTTTATTAATCTACTTAAAGAGCTCTTGAGTAACGTACGACTTAATAAAACAATAAAGTTAATTACAATGAGAGTGTAATAAAACTTCGTGTACTCACGTAGAACTTATTTATTTTATTTCAACTAGGACTTGAAGTTGATTCATTAAGTTACACTACGATGAAATATGTTTTTATACTGACCTTATTGGTGACGTTCTTCAGAAAGGTCAGGTGCGTGGTACTCGCAACCAGCATGCGTGTCTTCTTCTTCTTTCCGTGTGGTTAGTGACTAACCTGGTGTCAGAGTTTTAAAGCCGCCCTCTAACCTGGCTTCACATATCGTCGAGAAATATCTCTCAAGCATGCCGTTTTCGTCACGATGTTTTCCTTCACCGTTTTTGAAGCAAGTGAAAATCTATACTAATCTATACTCTGAATACGTTTTTTTTTAAGTTTTTAATTAAATTAATATATAAAGCTGAAGAGTTTGTTTGTTTGTTTGTTTGCTTGAACGCGCTAATCTCAGAAACTACTGGTCCGATTTGAAAAATTATTTCATTGTTAGATAGCCCATTTATCGAGGAAGGCTGTAGGTTATATATCATTATGCTAAAACTGAGGGGTGATACTTTTTAATTCAGGCCCAACCAATTACTACCTTACTGAAAATCATGTCATTTCGTTTAAAATTGTTTTTTATTTTTATTAAGTAATTTGTCTTTTAAATAGAGTCTTTTCTATTTTGTGAATGTGAGAACGCTGTAGGTTTAGTGGACTGTAGATTTGTTGACCATCTTCTATTTTGTTAAGTACTTGGTACTTGTTGAAAGACCTACACTGTCCTCCCGTACCTAATAACACTGTTAATTGAAAACATTGTAAAGGCCAATATTTTTAAAATAGTAACCGTGGAGTTTCGTGCCGGCTCTTCTCCATAGGAAACGACCAATTGGAACCGTGCACCTAGCTTCTGATGTTACACAAGTGCCCATGTAGGTTTAAAGAAATAAAATATTTTGAATTTTGACTGTTCATTATTGTTGACCTTAGCATGAAACGAAAGAAGAAAAAGGTACTTTTCCTATCGACCGTTACAAATCTGTTAAATCAAAGAAGCCGGTTCAGTCTAGACACGGTATCTGTGTCCCAGAAAAAAACTACCATAAAAAACACGCTTACTGTAAACGGAAGAGCATAAGGACACTGGAACTATGTGGACAGACACACAGACAATCAGGACCAAAACGAATATTGGTGGACGTGACAAACATTTGTCCCGGTGTGGGAATCGAACTGGCGATCCTGAGGATAGAATGTAAACACTCAGACATCGCACCATTTGGGCTGTCAAATATTGGGCATGGTTTTTGAAAGAATTCCTTACATTTCATTGCTACCCTGTATATATCTCTGCCAGAAAATAACAATGTCAGTTTTACAGTGAAAACCAATATATTGTTGCTAAGGACTACGGCAAGAAACGATTTTAGATAATTTTAAGTTTTCTGACAATATACCTTTCATTGAAAGCTCAAAAATTCTTCTTTCTCTGCACGTTATTAAGGTACTTAAAATTAGTCCTACACGGTAACTTACAAACATTATAAAAAAGTGTTACCCCTTATAATTGGTAAAATAATAATAAATGTCAAATACTGACATAAAAAGTGAAAAACATAGCAAAGTTAGCGACTTCTCGGTACGCTTTCAAAGTAAAGCAAGATTAATGTTCCTGACTGCGTCGCTACTAACAATCCTACTAACTTTACTACAGTTTTAGTATTAATATTTATTATGTTACTACGTTTTGCTAAACCTATGATTTGTTGCTTGTACGTAATGGTTCGTTTTTCACATTCTTAGCTCATTTTTATACGATAACTTTTTGTGTTATAAATTGAAAATGCTTCGTATGTAGACGCATTTAGGTTTATATTGCTTCAGTAATACATGTTTCAGAGCGTTAGTGCTCTCAAACATGTATTACTGAAGATTATAATGCAATTTAATAATACAGACGGTAAAACAAAAGGTACAAATTGTACAGCATAATTTAGTGAATCCTATTTCCCACAAAATAGGGTTGCCCCACTACTACTGTCCATAGCTATCACATAATTCCTATGAACAGCCATTAATGCTTTCTCCTGAAGATGCTTGCTCAAAAGTCATAGAGAAAACCCTGATAGACCCAGCAAATGCATGCTAGCAAACAATGACTATTCTTTGTAAGAAATACATCAGCACTAGAAATGTAACTGTAATCTCCAAAGCATAAAAACATGATTTTTGTGATACTCAAATTGGGAGTCGAAAGTGTCTCCAGATTACTTAGTGATATAGCTAGGAGAGCAGTGATTCACCCAACAATTCATTGTACACACGGCTACAGATCAAGCTATATATTTCCCGTATAAGCTGATCTCGCATTGTATAGGATTTCTGTACAATGCGAGGTCAGCGTATACTGGAAATTTATAGCTTGATGTGAATCCGTGTGTACCTACACCATGTCATTAATAATGCATACTTTGTAAGTCCCTCAACACATAACATAACATCACGCCTTGTTTCCCCGAAGGGTTGGGCAGAGGTGTACCTGTAGCAGATACACCCACATTTCGCCAGTTAGGTTTAAGTCCCATGTAATAGGGGGCGAGCCTATTGCCATCAACCGGGCACAAATCCAGACTCCGGGCTGCTACTGAGAAATTCCAGATAGAAAAACCCAATAACACTTTGCCCAACCCGGGGATCGAACCCAGGACCTCGTGCTCTGCAGTAGCGCTTGCTACCACTAGACCATCAAGTAAGTAATGTAAGGCAAGGTCGCTCATGTACGGCAAAACCTTTATGTTCCTAAATATATTATATTCAACTCTTGAAAACGCAGACCTATCTTCAAAAACACCTGGAACTAGAAATTAAATTTGTATGAGACGAAAACCGGAAAAGATCAGGCAGATTTCACTTCCTTTCTTATCAATTCAAACATAAAAATGTCTAGAAGCAGAACATGAGCCCTATTTTCAAAGAACAGGGTTACCACCTACAGAGACAGTTGCTAACACGGCACTCTGTCACTGTGTGACACGGCACATTTGTCATAGACTCATAGCACGTGCGTGTCGCGCGCGTGACCCTAGGCTCGCTACACACACGACTGGGCCCTAGCGATTTATGTTACTACTCACACTTTCACGCCGCCATGTTGGATCCCATTGCCAAAATAAACTTACTGTCTAGAGAAACCATATATGCTTGAATGGCCCAAAAGGGTAGACAAAGTAAAAAAATGGGGACGAAGCTATTGCCATTACAAATCCAGACCAGTCTGGTACGGAAAAATTCTTGACCCTATAACACTTTGTAAGACCTGTGGATCAAACCTAGAACGTCAGGCTCAGTAGTCGTACTTTTAACCTTACATAGACCAACGTTTCAGATTGTATCAAGAGGCTAACAACATACTTATATTTTGTGTGAATAGATGAGGTAGAGAAGGTATGCTTCTATGCAGTGATAACTGGTGAGCTTACCTGGTAAGGTACATACATACATAATCAGCTTGTAATGTTCCCACTGCTGGGACACAGGCCTCCTCTCTGTGAGAGGGAGGTGAAGGAAAACGGTGAAGAAAAACATCGTGAGGAAACCGGCATGTCCTAGAACCAAAAATTCGAAGACATGTGACATCTACCATCCCGCACTAGGCCCGCGTTGTAGATTATCGCCCACTCCCTCTCACAGAGAGGAGGCCTGTGTCCTGGTAAGGTAATAATTTTTTTTATCGATTACACTTCAAGAGAACAAACAAAAGAGCATCTAAGCTTTGGAATTGTATACAAACTGGGCGGTCTTTTGAGTGAGATTTGCAACGAATTTCACAAAATAGCACTTTCCTTCTGTTTTTGCCTTCTAAATAAATTTTCATGAATCCATTATTTATTTAACTTCGTTACAAGTCTTAATTGAACAGAAACTACATTTACACATCTGCTTTTATCAAAATCTATTTACTAACTTCAAACTGGTTAACTTTAGCTCAAAACTTGCTCCTCAGTGTAATCCCACTTCAAACACTCCCAGTTCGCGGCGTCTAATCTTATTACAAATATAAAGCCGAAGACTAAATATATTCAAACAAGAAACCGATCCAAGGAATCAATACAAAGGAAAAATAAACAAGACCACAAAACGAGGAACACGAATAAAGTTTCTTCAATTAATCCGTAACATTTTATTTTAAAAACCCGCCTCCAAGGACCACAGAGTAAACACAGTACGAATTTCAATTTCAAATGTACGAACTTCTTCTTTAACGATACCCTTTGTAAGAAACGCGATAATATACAAATACATATATGTTTTGGTATATAACTATAAATACATTTCTGGCAACTCTGTTGTGCAATGTTTTACGATATACCCATTGTGGTCGTTTTAAGTCCTTACTTAGTACTAGCACTAAACGTTAAAAATATTTCAAAGATGGTACATTCAACGTGCAGAAATTCTCTTGAACCCTAGCATGTTCCCGCCCATTGTCAGCGCGAGCTTTGTTTAAACTAGCCATGTGGTCGTTACCAAGCGAACCACAAATCAGACATCAGAAAATATGTCTCATAAACGTTGAACTTATGTGAGAATATACAAGGTGGAGACGACAATACAACAAAAAAGGCGTGTCCCTAATGACGTTCCCATTCTGTATACAAAAATTCAATTTAAAATATTCAATAGTTTAGTCAATATAGCTCGGCAAAATCCATAGTCGGCTGGGGTTATTTCGTTTATCCACCCCAAAAATCCACCCTAAGGTGGATTCGGAAACGTATGCCCAAGAAATCACCCTAGGTCTAGTTGGATAAACCGAATTTATAGGCTTAGGGTGGATACACTACATTTAATTTGTTTGAAAATCTCATTTTTTTTTTCGAAGCTAGGATTTATTTGACAGTTCCAAAATACTCTTATGCATTAGTAGTGCCAGTATTTTCATTTAGTGTTGTATTGTAGTCTCCACATTGTATATATAGGTTTTGCAATTTTTTTACCGATATCTTACATAATCAGCCTATAATGTTCCCACTGCTAGGACACAGGCATCCTCTCGGTTAGAGAGAATGGGCCGTAATCCACCACGCGGGCCCAGTGTGGGTTGGTAGATGTCACAAATCTTCGACCTATAACTCGTCAGCCACGGCCAGTTGGCCACCACTGCTCTAAAACCAATTATATTTTTATATCTTTATACCAAAGTCATGCGCTACTACATATCAACGAACAAAATCGCTAATTAAATCGATATTTCGCTACTCCAATCATTTTATATAACACTCCAACGGTTACAAACAGGTTACCAGTAACATAATAGCTTCCAAATACAAGTTATTTAAATACAAATGAGCATAATCCTTAATAAACATACGTATAATATATACAGAGGTATAAACTTGGGTTTACGTTAAAAGTTTCTTAACAACCTGTAATCGAATTTCACTCATTCACTCGGTCCACTTCTGATAAAAACCACCGGTGTTGTGGACTTGGAAACAATTTTTATAGCGTGACCACGACCACAGTTGAAATGCGTCTCGACCACGAAAGTATTTTATTGATATTTGTATGGCATTCGCTGATTGAGGCTGTGGAAATAATAGAACTGAGAAGTGTTGAGTTATGGCAAAATATGTGGTCTGAACTATGTATGTAGTGTGGTCACATAAACGTCTGCAATATTAAATGGAAACCAGCACCTCGTGTAAACCTTTACTTTGCTAACAGGATAATCTTTATTAACAGTAACTGTCTCAATAAAAAGCCTTCTATTTCCAACGACCTAGATGCAACCACATATAATCATTATCTCGACGCCCATCGACCACAAAACATTAACTTCACCACAAATTACCATATAAGACAAGAGACGCGAAACAACAAGCGGTATTGATTGTGGTGGACCATAGACAAACCGCAGGCCTTTTGTATACATCACCACAACTTGACTTTCAAAGACAGTAATAAGCTTAACATAAATTAATTCCATGTTACTCTGCCTTAATTGCTAGCTGTTTCTGGTAATCATAATAATTATAATATTAAATTAATGTTTATTTTAATACAAAGATAATTGGCTGCCGTGTTTTCTAAATTATCTGATCAGAAGTTTAATTAAAATGTATATTTTTGTTTGTAAAACGAGGCGTGGTTTAGCGCTAAACTTTTTATACGCTGGTTTATAAGAAATTAAAAATGCTTTCCCTTAAAAAATACTATTGCGCCTCTGATAACCAAAGAGTTAATCAGAGACAGAGTAATTTGGCTGGCAAAAAATATGTACAGATGCCAGCACATCACGTCACTACAATCTGTCAAATGTCTTTAATGGATTTTCAACTTTATCGTTAAAGAATAAGGTTCAATGTTGATTGGGAAAATTTGACTGATTGAAGTAGGTGGATGTGCTGGCGTCTGTACACCACTGCTGCAAGGATCGACGGTGACAGGAATGACGTTGACAGGGGGTCATCGTAAGTACCGAATCTGGCCACGCGCCAAAATAAATATATCTCCACCCAACAAGATCTACATTGTGTTTAACTGTATCAATCGAAGAATTTTATTTGTTTTAAAGCTTTTCTTTTCCTTTTTGTCAATATACTCGTACACACTTGCTTTTCAAACTCATTTTAGACATTGGCAGAATAGTCGTAATAGAATAAATATATCTCGGAATTGAGGAAATTTTAATAAAATTGTACAAGATAAGTGATTCAATTTCAACATATAAGCCCACACACACACTGCAACAAATGTAAGTGTGCCTTCCAAAATACAATAGGTAACATTTTAGACCCAGTCTGCGTTTTAATCTTTTCCGTCATCTATATGCAGGTATGACAAACACATAATCTTCTTACACACCCACTACTAATACGTTTGAAGACTACTTATTTTGAAAACATTTGTAATATATAATCCGACGGAATAAAAACTCAGTTCAGAAAAACCAAAGAATTTTGTAAAGAACTATTTAAAATCACGATTGGAACTTAGTCCTTTCAAATACGTTTGAACTTCAATCTAATTAGATGGGGATAAATATCAGGATTTTTAATTGCATTACACAGGGCTGTTATACACGCATTACTAAAAATATAGTCTTATGTTGAGGACCTAACACTTGTTAATTTGTTATTTATTATCTGTCCCGTCTTAGCTCACAGCAATGTAATGTTAACAGCATTGTTGTATTTCGGCAGTCATGCTACGGCTACACTGTCACGTTATCGCGAACTTTACTTCGCGCGCTCTCCCTCACACACCGCTCGACGTCTCGCTGAGCAACAGAGTGCGCACGAAGTAAAGTTCGCGATAACGTACCAGTGTAGCCGTAGCATTAGAGGTAAAATAGCCAGTTCCTCTGTGTTGTTGCTGCTGAGGATTCCGGGTGAAGCTCGCTTCCACCTTCGGCCTGATGAAATGAGATTCAGAAACGTAGAAACGAAGCGAATGACATGTGAACGACATTTTATTTTACGAAATAATGTCAACCCGAGTGTCAACCAAATGTACCGCAATACACAAAGTTGCCACACGATTACAGGTTACCTAAAACTTTAAATAATTTATTATGTAGTTTTAAATGATTTAAGAATAAAAATCCAATTATTTTCTAATTCCTCTATTTTTTCTCTTCAATTTGGTGCACGTGTACCTCGAGGTACATGTTTGGGCAAAGTTGTATGGGCTTTTGCTGACCTCCTTTGTTGGTAGTAGGACTAAATGTCCAGGGTACATTGAAGGCAATTATGTATCATCAATTTTGAAGGCTCTAAACCCAAATGTAACCTGTAGTAGTAGTAGTATTGTTGGAATTTTCAATACAATTGCTTGTAAAAACTTCAATTAATTAAGAAACGTGCTGTTTTCGTGGGCGCACCATTTATGACCTGGATTCAGCTCCCATGGGCCGTCGGTGCGGTTTTATTTTGACTCAATACTTTACTTTTACTACTCGAATGACCTCCGGACGAGTAAACGAGTAAAAAATATTGAAGGGCTCCGCCGGTGTATACCCGACTGACGAATGTTAACGTGAGAGATGCAGGTACTTTGTAGAGTTTTAAGAAGTTAGTTCAATATTCTACCTTCTATTTAAAAATGTAGTCTTAATAACTAATTTTATTATTCTATTTTAGGTTTATTTTGTGTCAAAATAATTATGTCAGAAGAACATAATTATGTTAAACATCAGTATCATTAATAAATAAAATTTACTTTTTCATGAGCCCAAGTTCAAACGATAAAATCAGAACACATCTATTCTAAGCTTTATAGTAAAGGCAATTAAGTAATTATATATTTTTTTGGGATGACTTAGTTTTGTAATATAAGTTAATTTTGTAAATACGCAGAACATTTACATTTTGTGTGCCAATCCAGTTCTAAGGACCAAAAAGATAGTTTTTTTTTGGTCCTTCGTGTCTCCAAGACATCCGAACAAAGTAACGATCTACTTACATAAAAATATTCTTACAAATCATTATTTTTCATAAAGCAATCTGTTTCTATTTGTGCCTATTTTCATGAAATCCTATAAAATTAAGTAAAATGTCGACTTAACCCTTTCCAGCATTGAATTCTGGAAGCTTCGTCAGTCGAGTATGCGCATAGCAACGGGGCCTGCGCGGGGAAGGAGAGGCGCGCGCCTACCTGCGCAGACGCTCCCCAAAACGAACAAGAGCGCGCATTCCTGCCGCGCCGCCCGCGCACCTAGCACCCCCGCACCCGATGCGTAGGGGTGGCAAGAAAAGGTAAATATTTTTAGTAATTACTGTCGTCAAAAGATTAATAAGGAAAAGTGATAGATTGATTGATGTGAGCATGAAAATGATGATCATAAACTGGTTTTGTTTTTTTCAGACCATTCATGACCTCTTAAGTTTTTTTCGGCACTTCTGGTCAGGGATAAGTTGGCTAGGACATGCCGGCGCCATCAAGTTTCAAAATATTGACATGTAAAAGTGTCTTATAAGATTTTCTTACAGAAATAAACACCATTTCCTTTAATTAATTTTCAGTAGTAACCCACCCACAGGATTAGTTGGAAATTGGCAATAATATTCTAGAGGAATTTAGAAAAAAGAAAATACCTACATGAGTCAGAATTCAGAATCAAGGGTCATTTATAAAAAATATTTTTATTGCCATACCATAACGTAAGGTTTAAAAAAAACCTACTGTTAATGCTGTTAGAAATTCCAAACCAAATCTACAAATCAACTAAATTAAGACAGAGAAGTGGCAAAGTGAATCTCGACGTTCTCCAAACTAGTCCATCGGAGCCACCTAGAAAATAATTTGAACACTAACATCAGTTAAACTGATCGGTCTGTTCGTTAGCAAATTGCTTAAACGGTTTACTGAGCAGAATGTTAATTGACTCCGTATAATTGACCGCCGCCCATAACCGTTGGAATGACATGAACAGATACTTCTGAACCCGGATCCACGGTTTATAAAGCCCTAGTAATATAAAGATGTTCATGTTATTTACTTGATGGGAAACTTCAAAGTTCTACAATCTTCTATAGGTACTATATTTACTATAATGGAGATTCGCAATTGAAAGCATAACCTACATGCAGCTGAATCATAAACCTCATTCCTTAGCAATCAATGGCCAAGTCCGGCAAACCATCATTACGTTTCTTTGCCCCATCAATCTACTTAATTCTAAAAGTGGGCAATGTCACAAATACATGTCAAATATTTCGCTGTTTTGATTAATTTGGCAATAATTACTGTATGGGAATAAGAAATGTGACTTACTAGTGAACTAGAATATTGATTATGAAATGCAATAATTAATATCGTAACACTGAATATTTAGTTTTATTGAAAAAAAAAGTATTTGGAAACTTTCCAAACGCTAGTTTTCACACCTAAATTGGGTACAACATCAAATTCAATATTATAATAATGCAATTCATTATTAATATTCTAGTTCGCTAGTTAGCCACATTTTTAATATTGCCAAATTAATCAAAACAGGAAAAGATTTGACAGCTATTTGCGACGTTGCCAACTTTTGGGATAAACGCTCATAAATTCATATATTTACTGACAGACAGCGCACAGCCTAAACAGCTGAGTCTAGAAGCTTGACATTTTGGCGAGCGAGAGCACAACAGGCAAACCCAACCTCGGAAGTCGAAGTTACTAGAGGCAAGTTATGCAGGTAGATTACAAAACTATTACAACAATGTAGGTATATAGAAGGTGAGCACTGTGGCGGCATCTTCATAGCCACATACGAACTACGCATCGCAAGACCGCCGTCACACAAAATACTGAGGTCACTCAAATCCTCCACCACCCGTCTGGTCGGAGGATCCTCCCTTTTCTATAGAGGATGAGGGAACTTTACACCCAGTTCCTCATCCCTCTAAAGCACTAAGGAAGGATAGTACGTAATAGTCATAGTACGGGATAGAGGTTAAATAGAGCATGAAATATTATACATGAAGTATTTTTTACGAATGGGGAATCCAACCGGGCAAGTGCCTTGTCTGTCCCACGTAAAACATCAGTCACAAACTAACGAGTGACCACTTACTTTTGAACAGGTAAATAACTCTTTCGCGACAACCCTAGCATGGTCCTCATCCCCTGCATCCCGACACAATGCGGACCTGTTGCCGCGCCCCCCCGGGACCCTCGCGCCCCTCGCGCCCCCGCCGGCCACTCGCGCAATGCATCCTATAAATAATTCAAAATGAAGTCCGATTAATTCGAGGTCCGTACCGATTCAGCTGTCAATTAATGTGGTCGGAACATCGCGTTCCTGTCCCGTACATCGTGCGGCTCGACGGTGGATGTGATAACGAATCAATCTGGGCGCAGTTACGGAACTATGCGGTGCGTTTGAATTCTCGATGTGTAGAGAGAGGTAACAATAATGACGCTATTAAAAAAAAATCGGACTATCTTTGGGGACTGCCGATAGAAATGAAAACTAAGTAACTTTTTGACTATCGCTTTTTGACTCTTTTGTTCGAGCGTCAGGTGACGATGACGCGAGCTCCATGATTTTGTTGTTCACCCAAAAAGTGCTCAAGGCGCATAAAGAAGATTTCACTTAAAAAAAAAAATTGGAAAAGTTTTACCGCCAATTTGTAATAAGGTTATGTGTAGCAGGGTCTCATTGGCAGTTCCAATTTTAAAAAGAATTATATCGCATAGTTCGTTACGCGTTGACACGCGTGACCAAGAGGCCATTTAGGGATTAACATCAAGTGAATGGACAGACAGAAGCATCCACCTGTTCATGAATAATATTACATAGAAAGGACCAAATAATTGTGTAACACACTTACAGTAACAATGGCTTTCATTTTGACAGTACAAGAACATTCATTGCGTGTTATTTTCGTTGTTAAGCTGACAAATTTTTCAAACATTTGAAGCAATGGATTTGAATATCCTTCAAATTGATAGTATGTTATGCCATTAAAGTGCAGAGGGCAGTCACTTATTGTAAAATCAAAATATCAGCACAAATTATTTCGATAACTCTTGATAGGGCTAGCTATCCACAGTAATCATCAACTACAAGACTTGGGTTCACCTCATAGAATCCACAACTGTCAAATCTAAGGAAAAGACAACGAAGGAGAAATAACCTTTTCAAGTATCGTCTTCAAACATCAAGTTAATTTAAATCCTAGATCAGCGAGCAACTAATTATACAAAGCCGAGACAAAGCGATAATAATGAAACAGCTTCAAGTTTCGAATCCAATTAGCAGTTCCAAAGCAATAATAAATCAAGTCTACGATTAAAATCACATGCTTTTAGCTAAAATACTCAAAGCATTGCGACATATATAGCAGATAAATTACATTTGTAAATGAACCAAAGTAGTATCGATTAATTTAGCATTTTCACTTCGTTTTAATTGATATATTTATAGGTTCTGTCTTATAAATCACTCCGTTCGCTTAGGTAGCTAAGCATTATAATGAAGACATATATTTCTGTATTCCTGACGCCAGATAATTTTCGCCCATACCAGCCTCAACCCATATTTTTTTCTACTTTTGATAAATAACTTTATCAAACATAACGAAAGTCTCCGACGCTTTCGCTTATTTATGTATAGTCAACAAAACAATTTAGTATACAGGCAAGAAATAAGCACAAATAAGTATACCAATATCCATAACGAAGAGTAAAAGTCATAATTTCTAATCATATAGAGTCATAATTTTTTTATTTAAAAATAAAAAAATTACCCTGCCACGGATGAAAAGATGGTTCACTCCGCATTTTAGTTATGAAACTACAAGTAGGTACGCAGCGGGCTCGACTAGTCGAATTCAATGGGCGTAACGTAGTCAGAAGATATAAAAGTTACGCGAAAGAAAGAGAGGCAACTTCTAAGTGAATATAACTGTAGGTGATTAGCGTTGTGCGACCTGATTTGTAGTTTATTGCGTCGCGTCGTGGCAAAAGTCGCTTTTTGTTTAAATGATTTCGCGGAGCAAACCATCTGTAAAAAATCTGTGACTCAGCAAACGCACAACATTGGTCAAAACAAAAGTAGTACTTAGTGATTATCTGCCTACATGCTCATCTATTTTATCGACCGTACCTAAGTATGGCGTGGACTGGTACATTAGTAACATCCCTGTTAACCCTTCAGCTCGTAATTATAGGTTCTCGGGGTTTAAGTATGAGTCCGCCACTAAAGTTCAACAGGTCGCGTTTGATCTCACGTTCAGATAATGCGTTAGCCGATGGGATGTTGGCGCTTTTTTGTAATTTGTTCGAGGAATTGAATGAATGGTTGCTATGCATTTGTTAGATAATATTTTTCTAAATTAAGTAGCAGGAAATTATGCCAAAAGGAAAAATTTAGCGCTTTTTAGACTGATAAGTTAACATAGGTTTCTTTGTACCTATATTATGTTTAACAAATAAATAGAAAACTTTGACTTTGAAAATTCTGCAATAATCTGGTTTCCTGAAGTTATATCACAGTTATATTCAGATTTAAAAGAACACTTTAGTCTGTCACAATTTTTAGGCAGATAACTTTCCATAGGGTTTTCTGTACTATATTATGTTTAACAATTAAATCATCATCATCATCATCAGCCTATTAATGTTCCCACTGCTGGGACACAGGCCTCCTCTCTGTGAGAGGGAGTGGGCTGTAATCTACCACGCGGGCCTAGTGCGGGTTGGTAGATGTCACGTCTTCGAATTTTTTGGTTCTAAGACATGCCGGTTTCCTCACGATGTTTTCCTTCACCGTTTTGAGAGCTGTGGTGATGAAATTATTTACACAAAGTAAAGCGCCTGCTTGGGTTCGAACCCACGACCTACAACTCGTAAGTCGGGGCCGTTACCACTGGGCCACCACTGCTCTCAACAACAAAACAAAACAATTAAATACAACATAACAAAACTTTGACTTTGAATAATTTAGAATAAATACTTTAGTCTGGTGGGAATGCCCTAAAAACCCGCCACAAAAGCCCCTTGCAAATAAAAAAAGATTCACATGACATCTACCAATCGATTAACTGTCATTAATTCTAGCAATGCCGTAGTAACTACCCACAAAAATGTAAATTAAATCCGTTGATACCTAATAAATTACCTTCGGTCTAGCCGACAACTTATGCTGTGAAACAACCTGGCCAGTTCCACGAACAGATTCCTAAAGCTGTGGCTACAGTTCGACACAACTTAAAGGTTCCATCGCTGTACCTAATCGAACGACCAAAACCTTTGTTTTTTTTTTCCTTTTCCCCCCTTTGTTGAAATGTTTCGTCGGCTATTAAAAAAAAAATGTGCTGTTTCATAGAAAAGTGCAATCAATACCTACGCGGTGAAAATATGGATCCGCAGATTTTTTTTTCACGGCGGTTTTGAATCACGTACTGAATCCATGTTAAAAGTTTTCGCGTTGATGTCCCTGCCTGTATAATATTATGTGATTTTTTTCTGACAACCAGTCTTACCAGCGGGTATCGTGTTACTCAGTTACTGGGTTATGGAGAACAGATAGGTAGTGGCTCCATGTAAAATACTGGTTTACAGATGCTTCTGGTTACACTGGAAGCTGACCACAACAGAGTTGGGAATAACCGTCCTTTTTTGGCTTCGCCGCAGTTGGCAAACGCTAGGCAGATGAAGATGATGAGGTCAGTGTAATTTTAAATTAACGTTGCCTGAGTCGCTGCCACGTTGCCCACTATGCCATTTCTTACACTCTACACTCGATTCACTAAACCTTCTTGACTCTGTCAATGCCCACTCGACTACTTCGGATATTTTTGACGAAATTAGCCGATGGAGCTTTTAACTTGTGTCTTACTACATAACTAGGATGAATGATTCATATAGACCATTAAACGGTTAGTCTTAATTGTGCAGATAAGTTATTAGGTTCGTTTAGTAAGGTAAGGTACATTATTAAATTAATTAGATGCCGTTTGTTGAGGTGAGGTGAACTTTGCGTGGTTTTATTGCAGGTTGATTGGTGACTGTTTAGCTATTTTGCGTATTGTGAAACTTTGAAGTACCTAACATTTAGATTTTAATGTGATTCTAATTCCTGTGATGTATATTTGCTAATTCTACTTTTAAATGTTGTGCTAACATCAGAAGGTCAATTCTCGTACATAAAAAAACGTTCACAATGTTGATGAATTGATTGTATTTTTGACAGATTGCGAAAGAGATGCGATTGCGAAAAATCTAAAAAATTACGGCAGGCCTTGAATTGAACTCGTTCAAAATCGCAATGTCTTTTTAGTGACAATCAATGACAAAAACAAGTCGAAAGTTTGTGAAAGTTACAGGATTTTTCAACGGATAGAGACTAAGATTATAAGTATTGCAAACGTTCTTAAAAATACGGGAATAGTCCTCAGAAAGTATATCATTGCGTTACCGACCTTACACACATCAATGCTGCTTATTGACGAAAAGACGTAGGTACAGGTGCAGTACTTTTATCTCATGAAACGACGCGTGATTTACTTGTGGTTAACAAATGTACCAACAGGTTGTGAATGTGTGTTTAAGTGCAGGAGCTCTCAATACCGTCCGAGACAATTTATTTATTCAGTTCGGACAACATATGGTCCAATTTGTTAGAAAAAACCTTATCACGAATATTTGTAGTACACAAAACAAGGATAAAAATAGCTGGTGACTGCGGAAGGATGTGCAGAGAACGATAATGCAAACAATATGCTACCTGACCATTCTCCTTATATAGTGCCTTAGAAAAGGGGAGTAAGGGTTCTCCACCACTGTCCACAATGGTAAAGTCAAAACTGTGTGGGTTATGTGCTGACGCTCCTCGTCCTCACGCACACCTTTACAGCGTGTTCGTATACTTCGTAACCACAAGTAACTGCCCCGTTGGTTCCGTGGTCGCAAGCACGACTGATGAGCGTGGGGTCCTGGGTTCGATTCCCGGGTTGGGCAATTGGGTTTTCCATTAGGAATTTCTTAGTAACAGGCTGGAGTTTGGAAGCTGGCGGTGTGGTACCCCCGTGCCTTGGAAAGCACGTTAAGCCCTTGGTCCTACGCCTGATCTCTCTCCAGTCGTGTCGGATTGCCGTCCAATCGTACTATGACAGTGAGGGAAGAGAGAGTGCACCTGTGTCTGCTCACACACTTTTCCACCATAATATCTTCCGCGCCGAAGGCTAGTCTACATTGAGATTGGCCGCCGAGGCCGAAATACAGTCTGAAGGACTTATACAATACTCGTAACCACAAGTATAGCGCTCGTTGCTTCGTGAGAAATAAATACTGTATTGCGTTGAAACTTTCCCAAATAGGTACCCTAAACTCTTTCATAAAGAGCTTTACTATGACCAAAAGTAGGTATAATGCGACCACAGAAATTAAGGGTCAGTTCACACTGAGACCTGACGCGAAGCGACGCTGCGCGCACTTTTGAAGATAGTGATACAAAATATAACTTTATTTTCTACACAAAAAGATACACATTTAATTGAGATAATTAGAAAATTATTGTCCGCGGCGTCGCGACGCATCACGATACAGCGCTGCGCCTAGCAAAGCCGCGTGACGCAGCGCGACGCCGCAAGGCGCAGCTTGAAGTTGTCGCGGTCGTGGCGACTTGTTTCTGTTATTAGCTAGCGGGGCTCCCGAGCTCCCGGCGAAGACACGTTCCCCTGCGCCGCGCGGCGAGGCGGCGCTTCGTAGCGTCGCGATGCGCCTCGCCACGTTACGAAGCGTCTGGCAGCGCGTAACACTGGCCTCTTCAAGCATCGTCACGTCGCGTCACGTCTCGATGTGGACTGACCCTAAGACTGTCTAAATATAGATACCCTCTATTTATATTTACAGAGTACCCAAGTAGTCAGCTCACGTACCAAATACGGGTTCTACTCCTCTGGCCTAATGCCCCGTTAAACAACAATATAGTACAATAATTACACTGTTATTATCAGCACGGGGTAAAAACTAACTACTAGTGGTACACCTGCTTACCGGCCTGCGATACTTATGAGAATCGATAGAAAACTGGTCGGGGTATTTTTAGGATCTAGGTAACGGTTACTCAGTACTGTTAGGCCTGTGTCCCAGCAGTGGGGATTATAGGCTCATTTTACTGTAGACTGTAAGTGCGATTAACTTTGCATACTAATTACTAAGCCTCTGCTGTCCGTCCGTCCGTCCGTCTGTCTGTCAACGGTCTGTATCTCATGCACCGTATAAGTTGAAATTTTCTCTGATTATGTAACAACAATTAGTTTAGGTGTTAATTATTAGGGTAGGTAGGTTGGTTAGGTTCTAAATAGGTCCAATATGACGATGTAAGATTTATTTTATATTCAAATTGACTAATTATATGATCAATGTGTAAAATATAATTTAATTTAATATGAGCATTGACTAGAGCGTTCGGTAGAATGATCGTGAAAATGTTCGTAGCGATGTTTGACTCTATGCTTGGCTCAGGGGGCCTACCACCACCTCTAAAAACAGTATTGTTTTAATATTACTTTAGCGTGGGAAAGAGATGAAGCTCTACAGGACGTATAGCACCATCTCTTTCCCCCACTGAAGTAAGATTAAAATAATACTGCTTTTAGTGGTTGTGGTAGGCCCCCTGTTCGTTGTTCAGTTTGACAAATTTAAAAACGGCGAATTCTCGAAGTTCTGTTACACGTGAATGCTCAAGTCTATCAGCACCTTTACAGGAAGTATTCTTTATGTAAGTATTACCTTTGTGTTTTTCGGAAATTGAAAAATAAATGCATAGTAAACTTATACTGTGTCTGATGGTTTTCAGTTATTTATAAGGCGGCTAGTTTAAATATTATGAATGAACTGTATCGAGCATCGATGTAAATAATTTATTGTTTAATGTCGCGCTCGTTATGAAAATTATCAACATGCCAATATATTATACCACAAAAAATAATATTACCAAAATTATATTCCCGCCTGACCAGATTTTAATCAAACTCAAACTTCATTATCGCAATCATTTCATCAGTTTCAGCGATTAGCGCCTCCATAACTTTGCTAAATTGTTCTACGCCTTAATGAGTAAATGTGTTGAAAGTTCTCAGATATTTCAATACATGTCTTGGTAACCGTTTTCCTTATAGCTATTGAATGTTCATACTGTTTCTCCTTACGTGTCTGGTTTGGTAAACAAATATGGTATGAAATAAAAGATCAAATAAAAAAGAAATGTCGTGATGGCCCAGTGGTTAAGGCCTCGCCTCTCATGTGCGAGGTTGTGGGTTGAAATCCGGACAAGTACCAATGTTACTTTTTCAATTAATTTATACTTTCTGAGTTTATCATGGACATTACTGACATCGGTGAAGGAAAACATCGTGAGGAAACCTGGACTTATAGTTAAAATAAGTCAGAAATCGCCAACCCATCTTGCGCAAGCGTGGTGATCAATGCTCGTGCCTTCTGTGTATGAGACGAGGCTTTTGCCCTGCAGTGGGATAGTATAATAGGTTGGTATTAAAAAAGAACTAATCAAATTGATCTTTGTTAAAAACACTTGCAGTATAAATACCGCCAAAACCTGGTTCGAATTAACTTTTAATTCACATAGATTTTCTCAAAATGGAAATACAGATATTATGATTACCAACTATGACAAGTAAAGAAAAACACATTTTACACACAAACGACTTGAACACGACTAATGTACCTATAGTATTTTACCTACCGTTGTAGTAAAACTTGGTAAATTATTTTCATGTCGCTTTTATGAATGAATATCATCTCGTATGCACGTAAGTAGTGAATTTTGTTGTATATTTATTTCACTACTTTTCTCATAAAATAAACTAGACAATGTTTCTTGTTGGAAACTCATTAGAGTTATGTGCAGCTACTGGCTTATAGACAGAAACATAATTATGTTCATACTGGAGAACAATCTTCACAAAGAATATTAAATTAATTTTGATGACTACCTGTTAATACATTGTAGTACCTTAGAACTTCTCATTTCTAACTCAGGCACTGAAAATCCATCTATTGCATCTAAATTATTTTATTTCCGTTTACCGGTCTGTAAAATAAGTTACAGAAAGACGAATATAAACTTTACTTTATTTGACTACCTCGTTGGTCTAGTGGTCACAAGCACTACTTCTGAGCATGCGGTCCTGGGTTCGATTCCCGGGTCGGGCAAAGTGATATTGGGATTTTCCATCTGAAGATCTCAGGATCTGGAATTTCTCAGTAGCAGCCTGGAGTCTGGATTTGTGCCCGGTTGATGGCAATAGGCTCGCGCCCTATTACATGGGACTTAAACGTAACTGTCGAAATGTGGGTGTACTATAGGGACACCTAAAATTTATTTTCGATACTTCAACTGACACGTCGAAAGGACAAGCATGAGTGAATTCACATGTAAAACCAAAAAAAAAGTATGTCTACATCGTGTACAATTAATTTCAATTACACGGGACACCGCGCCCGAATGACGTCACATAATCATACGTAGTACGATCGTATACTACGCCGTACTATTTTATGTGAGCGTTTCGCTTTTTTTAAGAATAGAACACATCGTTGAACTGCGAAGATGCAGAGATCATTCTTGATAATTGATTCTTCATGATTTTTCTTCTTAAGTGACTTGCTGACTGAGTGTCCAGTCAATCTGCCCAGCCATTTCCCAACTATAATATAATCTTTATTCATATTTATATAAAACAGATTGTAGTACATGTAACAGTTATCACAAAGTATGTAGTATAAAATCTCTGGCAGTCAAGTGGGTAACGTGCTGATCGCCTTGCAAGGCTATGAAATAGCCTGTATTAAGGAGTAACAGTGCCGATCCCCTCTATAGGGGTCGACTTCTAGTCGAATCGGATGTAGCTGAACACCAGTATTTTACATGGAGCAACCACCTATCTGCCTATTTACTACCTCCACAATCCAGATACTGGGTGACCCGAAACCCCTTGGTAAGAGTGGTTGTCAGACTTTTGGGCCCGTAACGACTGTCAATGATCTACGAATGCACCTCTCTCTCTTTCCGAGGCACGGAGGGGTCTCGATATGTAATGGATGGTCACCCATCGCGGCAAGTGTAGCTTAACCTGATGAATCAAAACGTGCGGCTGTTATGATTTAACCACGAGCCCCTATTGACGTATTGACTGTGTAGACTGACTGAGTAAATTAATAACAACGATACTCCGCTTAATTCACTGAAGAAAGCCAGCAAGAGAGCAGTGATAGCCTAGTGGTCTGGGGTTGCGGATAAGTCCTAAGGGGAAACCGTGGCCCCGGTCTAGGTAAGGGAAGGAACACGGGTGGGTTTTAGTCAGTAAAAGTCTGACACGACCTTCCGCTCCGCCCAGAGCGGGAGAAGTCATTGGATGATTTCCCACCCAAAAAAAAAAAAAAAAAAAAAAAGTCTAGTGGTGTGACCGTCAGACTGCCAAGTTATAAAATAAAAAATAAAAATAAAAATAAAAAATAAAAATAATTTAATTCAGACAATTTTTGTCCATATTTGTTAGTACCGATTCAATTTTCTTAAAACTATGTTAGTAATGACGAGATCAATTAATACATTTAGATTAAAATAAATAATTAAAAATGAATTAAAATTAAACAAAGACTAAAAATTATTAATTGAAATTGAATTAAAATAGTTATAGATCTCGAGTTCGAACCCAAGGCACGCACCTCTGACTTTTCGAATTCTGTGGGTATTGTATAATTATCACTTGCTTCAAAAACGGTGAAGGTAAACATTGCAAGAAAACCGACATGCCTTTTTTTTTTGTGTGGGAAATCATCAAATGACTACTCCCACTCTGGGCGGAGCGGAATGGCGTGTCAGACTCTTAGTGACTAAAACCCACCCGTGTTCCTTCACTTGCTTGTACGTTGCCAGGGGCCACGGTCTCCCCTTAGGAAATCCCGCAAAAAACAAAAAACCGGCATGCCTTAGAGATATTTTTCGACGGAAAAAGCCAAGTCAGAAGCCCATGGGTGCCTTTAAAACTGTGACTCCAGGTTAGTCACTAACCATACGAAAAAGAAAAATTGAAGAAACAAACATGGAAACAGAAATATAATGTTCTGAAAAAGTACACCAAAAGAAAAGATTTCCCGAAAAACACGCGAGGGGATTAAAAAGTAAAACTAAGATACAAAATATTCCATAGGACCTATGTTTCTGACTCGACCATGTGTGCCATGCTTAACAACCGACACAGAGTAAAATACTCGTATTTGTTCGTTCCACCGGAAATAAAGACGGGTTTTTATACCGAATCGAACTTAGTTAGTGATGTTGAGAACTTAATAGGTGCTCCAGATGATTGGCTATTTGTATGTATTTTGAGGCCAGCGGTGAATAGCCGCGAGATAAGGATGTTAGAATCGTTGTCCTAGTTGATGAAAAAGCGGTCGATGATCGCAAAAACCACGTTCACGTAGGTATCTGTTTGTCTATGAAGGTATTTTTATTCTCCTAAATGGGAAATATAATAGAAAACACAGGATGAGACAAAGATGAGTAACTTAAAGTACTGCCTATGTTACAGAGTATTATATTTTGTCAGTGAGCCCCAAGCTAGACAGTTATTCTGTATCTTGGGGCCCGGGATTCGAATTCCAGAGTGGAGACTTGTAAAGTGGTTTTGGAGTGTATTTGTGTATGTGTGTGTGTGTATGTGTGAATTATAGGAAAATGTAAAGAAAAAGCAGAACTCTTTAACTACTTGAGAGAACTTTAAAATTTTGTAAAGAAAATCTCCGCAACAATGTAATTTCCAATAACTTTAAAAACAGCGCTATAAAAGATGAAAAGATCGTTAGTCTCAGTTTTACTCCCATATTGACTCATAAAACCGTATACCTAACTTTGTTCTCGGAACCATTATACCTACAAACGCCTTCCAATACCTTTTTTTCTTTTATAAATCATATACTTGGTATCTGCGAGTCATCGCCACAGACAATAGGTACTTTGTATTATGTACTCGCTAGTACATAGCCAGACTAGACGAGAAGACAATCTTCGTATAATCTCGGGCTTGTTCGTGACCAAGCGCTTGCGCGTGTGGGGCGTGGCTACAAGCGGTGCGTGTGTGTGCGCTTGCGCGCGCGCTTGTCCGTTGGCGCGTTTATTGGGCGGACATTTTCTTTTACTATTTTTGTTGCAATTTTTATAACCAACGAGAGCCATTGTGTCAATGTTGAATGGATTTCTAAATTAAATGTGACAGGATGTAAAAGATTTTAATAACTTTGGCCGCATCGGTACATAAAGTAAATAACCTGCCAAATCAGTTAAGACTTACCAAGCGAGCTTCGTTTAAAACTATTTCCATTGGTCGTGAATTCCTGAAAATACAGATTATCAAGTTAATAAGATGAAACTACTGATGAAGAAACTTAACAAGCAATTCTAAATCTTGTCGTCTTTCCAAAAAAGATCCTGAAAAGAAAACACATGTTACTTTGGTCATGAATTGATTATGAGAAGACCAAAGTCCACCAGCAAATAGTTAGACGCTGGCCCAAAAATAAATCCAATCTCTTCTGGAGTAGTATAAACCTTTATAATTCAATTAATTCGTATCGTATGTCAATGGAAACGGACGTGAAACTCGTTCGAGTATACACAGTACACAAGCACGTCTAAATGGTTCATCTGCGGAGTCAACGCTCTGCGCAAGATTCGGAGTTGCGCGGCTTGCTGATTTTTTACTCTACATGTACCTACATAAGTACTGTATGTAATGGCATTGGTAGGTATGGATTGTACAGTTTTCAATAGCGGTTATGAGGTTCAAGTCTCTTAGAATAATGTAGCAAAAAGCAAGAATCTTCGGTTTGGGTGTATTGCTTTGACGCAAACCAAAGAATGCAGCTGATGGCTAGCACATAAGAAGGAGAATAAATAAGACTAAAATGTTAAATATAATAATAATAATTTAATGTATTGCTTTAATAGGATCTGCATAATTCTGGAACAGCTTAATCGCTTGTTCGTTGCCAGATCAAACAGCGAGATTTTCTCAATAAAGATTATTAGCGTGTCTCCTATAATTGAAAAAATAAAGTTACTCTGAAAGCTGTTCTACCTGTATCGTCGGACTATGCAGTACATATTCTTGCATTAGTCTGGCATTAGGGGGACAACTCATATATCAAACATAATTCTTTGGCCATTTAAGGGAAAATAGGAGCGTACCAGCTATGGACAGACTGACCGACAGCCCACGCATCTGGGCCAGACATCATACAACTATTGATCAATACTGATTTATTACTAGAGGATTCTCAGTAAGTATCATAATTTAAGTACACCAAGATTTTATTATCAAAGGAATCTAAATCATCTCTAGAGTGTTGCTTGTCAATTTTGCTTCTAATCTACAGTATTTATTTATTATTTATTGCACGACTCGTAATGCGAAGCATTAGAGTGTGCTCTACGATCGATTTTTTTTTTTTATATTATACTTTATTGTACACCACAAAATACACAGCAAAAAAAATATATTTAACACTACAAAACATACAATGGGCGGCCTTATCGCTTTCTGCGATCTCTTCCAGGCAACCTTGGAATGGATAGTGATTGCGTGGACATAAAAATGGGTTTACAGTACTACTATTGTAAGAGATCTCAAGTCGAATATAATAAGTTTTGCGACATGAATTAACTCGCAAATTCTGGGTCATATCCTTTGCCGATAGAAAACGTAAACGTAGTTAGATGTAGCATCGGAAAAATTACCGTAAAACCGATTACGATCCGAACTGATATGAGTGTGCGTCCAAAATCACCAATCTTTATTACTGCTTTAGGTAAAAATGGTCTTTGTGAAAACGACGTAACCAAATACATTCGTAAAATTTAAATGAATGAATGAAAATTTTCAAATTTATGCTACATCTAAGTTGTGTCGTACTGTAGATAGATATGAGCGTAATGTATCCAAAATCAAAGGTGACATTTTTAGGAAACATATGTCAAGAATTGATAAACTAGCTAGCAAAGACTCCATCTATACACGAACAACAACCTGTAGATTGTAAATCTACAAATTCAACTTCACCAGAAACTCAAACAGTCAACGAATCCCTGCACACTAACTTCACAGCCCAAGTTCCCGCCATTTAAACAACCAAAAACCAACCAACCTACATACACATACAGAATATATCGAAATCGTGAGAGAACAGGGTTGGGAGCCAGGAAGAATTGTGTTGCGAAAAAACTGGCTCCGGTCGGAACCCGACCAACCGGTCCGACCGAATCCTGCCGACGATGACGCCGACGGCTATAGCCTCACGCGTGCGTACGCGACGCCCGGCCGCTCCTCTTATTATTCCGATACTTTTTGTTCGAGATGGTTATCGAGTGATTTGAGAATTTGATATTATTACTTATAAGTCTTTCGTTGGCTATTATTAGGTCGGTTGGGTTTGAGAATAGATACATTTTGCTTCAGGGTATGGATTTTTGTTTTATAAAGAGTCATAGAGGTATTTACAATCGTTCTAAATTAAGATCTTGATGAATAGATCTCCTTTGTCGTATTAGTTTTCCAAATCAGATCGTAGTTATTTCTGTGACTTTGTTGTAAATTCACAAGATGATGCTGGTTCCCATTATTTTAAGACATTACCGTGGTGCTTTCGTCTCATGGTCCTACTTGTTAAGGTAAACCCAATTTAGAATACCTTGTTGCAAGCTTCCATCAAGTCAATTATACAATTTGATGCCTATTATTAAAATAAGGCGATAGATGTTACACACAAAGAACAAACTAGCCTCTGCAAATAAAAAAAAACACAAAAGTTAAACAGCTATTTACATATTCATAATGTGTTATCAAAGCTATAATAATCCGATCATAAAGTATTCTCGACAAAATAAAAGCAAAAAGGCGCGGGTGCCTCAACCGAAGTAGTGCATTTATATTCAAAATGAACGCCACTCCATCGGGAACAGAAAATTTTGAGTTAAATTTTTATTTCGACGAAAAAGCCGTTAAAGGTTTAATGCAAGCAGTTAAAGTCCACTTTGGTTACTCACAGCGATTAATTAGCGAGTATCCCACGATACTCAAAAACTTATAAAATTACTGATTTATGAACATTTTTATTACAAGGAGTAAGACATACATATAAGCGGTACCAATCAAAGGATTGCTCTACTATGATAGCAAATATCAATTTAAATCGTTTATTCTACGATTTAACGACTAAAATACCAAATTTTTCACTTCACTTACTGGACAGATTGTTTTTTACTGACTATACCACACTCACACTCACACACAGACCCCAACAGACCAATTTAACCCCACAGCAACACACTCACACACAATTAACCATTAAACCCACTCAATAAATGTGTTAACTTCAGTATTATTACGCAATTATAAATGTTTTGTAATACGTGTCAATCCCACTAAAGAACACTGTCCTTCGAGGTCAAGGATTTTCCTAATTTGAAGGGCAGGGATCTTACTCTTTTGTAATAGCCATACCCATCCCATAATTACCTACACAACACTGATGTTACCTAGGCTAAGATTTTGGTAAATAAATGATTACTTAGGGTGAATTTCACCAACGAATCTGAACGCGTTCAGCTTATCTAAACCGCATTCAAAAGCTGTCAGTGTCAAAATTGTTTTGGAATATTGACAGCTCTTGAGTTATAGTGGTTTAGTGATGATCGCGTTCAGTTTCATTGGTGAAATTCGCACTTACTTACTTACTAACAAAAGCGAAGCGTCTCTAAATTAGCCTTTAGGTAACTTCAAGTATTCTTTTTACCCAGAGAACGTCCGGGCATTGACGACTAATGATGACCACGCCTCTTTAGTAATTTTCCAAACCTTATTTCTTTACATAGAAAGTACCTATACAGCATTTTGAAAACTCACACTGGCACCAAGTGGTCTAACGCGCCATCTAGTTTTAAAATATTGAACACAATATTATATTTTTATTTATGTTATACATATGCTGATCGCGCGGTAAACTCTGCTTGCGCGACGCAGGATTTCGAGTGACGTCAAATGCTGAATTTGTATGTGGTGATGTAGATCCCTCACAGACGTGTAAAAGTGTCTTTAAAGATCTACTCACAGAAATAAACATCATTTCATTATCATCTTATTTCTGTAAACTGCCTTTACTAAACTTCTAAACCCTCGGGCCAATACAACTTCCTGAAACAACAATAATTATTTACGTGAAAGTATTTACCGGTAAAGTATTTCTAAACACCAATGACCCAAGAAGACATTCCCAGCATTTCACAAGAGAATGATTTCAATAATTGAGTGATCTGCCGTCGAGATTGAACATCAATTGGCGATTCAATCATCATTTCCATTTCCTGACGGGAATTATCTTTGTAATACGACTTTCGCAAATCAATCCACTTATGATCTGTTACAAAAGTATCTAGCGAAAATGTAAACATGAATCAGAAAACGTAAAATGTGGATGCCAATTTGTAGTGCTACTTACAAATTGTATGAGTGTAGCTTGTATTGTATGTGTGGTGCAAACTGTGAATATAAGTTGATTTTTTAAATATATAAATAAAATAAAATAAATAAAAATGAATAAATTAAGTGCTTTGATTTCTTTATTTGCATATTTATGGGTCGGCTATAGGGAATCGTTTCGTGTTTTGGATAAGTTTATTTATAAAACCTAAAGCTGAAGCTGAAGCTGCAGCTGTAGCTGAAGAGTTTCACCAGTCAAGTGAAAAAATCGGATTGAGTATAAAATTGTAGAAGATTGTAAAAAAAAAATGCATATCACTAAAAACGTGAAAAAGCACTGCCATATTTTGATAACTTTGCTGTTAAAAAGAAGTCACCCAATTAATACGAGTATTATATTTATAATATGGGTATATATTATAGTAAATATGTGTGTATGTAGTTTATAACCTATTAATGTACTTTTATACCTACCTATTTTAGTTATAATTGTGTTATGAAATTTTTTTAATAAAAATTTTCTTTGTTCCTCTCAAACAGAGCACCTGCCATCAAATCTCTTCACCACCCTTGGTTGACTGGTAGAGAATGCCTAAGGCATTAAGTCCGCCTTTGTACCTTTTTTTTGTGTGCGAAAAGTTTAAATAAATAAATAAATAAATATTTAGATAAAGACACCAAAGAACAGTGAACCCACTCAACCCACTGATTTATTCTGTTTTCCATAACATTATTTAACACGATTTCCTATAGCCGACCCTTAACCCGAAATTCTAATTTTAAATCAAGGTGATTTAAAATTAAGGATCGTAGCAAGTGGCGTTCTGTAGTTTCTGCCTACCCCCATGGGAAGAAGGCGTGAGTTTATGTATGTATGTGTGATTTAAAATTATCGATGATTTGACGATTGAGGTTAATTTTATAACCAAAATTTTTGCCGATACTCTTTCAATTACAGTTTAATAACAATATATAATTGTTGAAAAAAATGGTAGTGAGATACAAAGTTGAAACCTTCTTAATACAGATAAAGTAATTGAATAGGGTTTGTTTACACTTTTATAAGAAACTTTTGAAGCAGACTATAGAGAGTAATGTTAATGGCAGCCCGTTACTCAAAATGCTAAGATTTTATGATCGTCTTTAGACTTCAACCCAACACTTTACTGTCCGTCATTCCACTTTGCTTGAAGGGAACAGTCATCGTCATTAGACGCTTGATTAGCTTTTGTGCATTAATAGCCACTTAGTTAGAATGGCGATACTTAGCCAGTCAGCCTCCAGCCTGACTGGCTAATATTTTTAACAAGATTTGAGGGGGGCTTATTTATAAACGTAGCTTAAAGATAAGTAATGATTAGCGACTATTTTACCATAGATTTTTGACATTTGAACGTCACTTATATTATATACTTTGTTTTGAAGACAAATAATAATTTATTGTGATATTTAATCTTATTTAATGATAATTTTTAATGATAATTTTTTAATGATGATTTTTAATGATAATTTGTAATGATAATTGTATTGATAATTTTTAATGATGATGATTTTTAATGATGGTTTTTAATGTTTTTACTTATTTATTCCATTTTAATTTCAATTTGTATTTCTATTTTTTTGTATATGGGTATTTTGCCTGAATTAAAACACAATTTATTTATTTTTTTTTTTTTTTTTTATATCTCTCAATAACAGGGATCGAGACTCATGCGAGTGAAACCGCGGGGCACAGCTAGTAGGCTTTTCATTTATAAAGATATCATATCCCACGAGCGAAGCCGCTGGCGGAAGCTAGTCTATACCATAATATGATATATGAAAATATATGAAAATGGCTGAAAGGTAGGTTAGGTTAGAATGGTGACCAGTGACCACACAACGCACGAGCCGAGCGAGCGTAGCAAGCTGTGCCGCGGCAGCGGCCGGCGAGTGCCAGCCTGGGTCCGTTTAGGCACAAGAGAATGTAATGTTTTGGGAATGTGGTGTTTTACAGCGATCTAACCTCAACAATCAAACAAAATACCAAGCGACGTGACTTAGTGACAGTGACAATGATAAGGCATAAAGTTCGTTTGTTTGTAAGTTTGTATGTAGGAGGTTATCTCCGGAATTACCAGTCGGATTAAAAAAATCTTTTTGCATTAGATAGCCCAATTTTTGAGGAAGGTTATAGGCTTTCGGACGAAACGACGACGACTCTCTTTCAGTCGTCAGTAATAATTTGACATTCGAAAGAAGAATACAAATCGTTGTTAAACTATACAGACGCTATACAACGTTTATTAGTAAGGGGTATAGGATATAAATAATTCAAGGAAAATTAATAAAGCGCTCTTCCTCCCTCTACCAATTTAAAAATTTGTTGTGCCCGACAGGATCCATAAATATTTCTATTATTTACCACCTGTAATTGTACATTATGGTTTGCAATAAACGATTTGATTTGATTTGATATGATTTGAAAAGTAGTAAGTGAGTATTTAATTCACCAAGGGAATGGCCAAGAATTGTTAAACTTTAATACAAACTTTCGTTACGTTTTACTGTTCATAAACGATCGATCAGACAACATTATGTACTTCTTAGTTACTAAACAATTGCCTTAACAATACCTGTATGACTATAATATTGAATATAATAAGAAGACAAGCGAACAATGACGCCCACTTACATTTAGTTGGGCAGCAACAACACGCCAATCCGTTGACATGGCTTTGTACTTACCTCCTGTGTTGCCAATTAATGATTCAGGTCAAAAGTTACCAGTTTTCGTTGGAACAATGATCAAACATTAAAGGAAGTATAAGTAGTTACTGAAAGAAAAGCTTTTACTAATCTCATATAACTCAGTCAACTTGCGAAATTGTTTTTTATTTAAAAAAAAATAAAAAACAATTTCGCGAGTTGACTCTATACAGAGTACCACTAGCGTCACTCTATCCCTATCGGATAAAGTGCCGCTACCGGCACTTTATTAACACCGCCTCGTCCCGGCTAAAGTGCCGTAACCATTGCATTATCATTGTCACTTGGTATTTTGTTTGATTTTTGAGGTTAGATCGCTGTAAAACATCACATTCCCAAAACCTTACATTCTCTTGTGCCTAAACGGACCCTGGCACTCGCCGGCCGCTGCCGCGGCACCGCTCGCTACGACCACTCGGCTCGTGCGGTGTGGTCACAGTTTTAACCTAACCTACCTAAGTCAAGGGATTATGGCACTTAAGTTTAGCCGGTTATAGATGAAAGAAATTAACATTAGCTTCTCATCAAAAATAAACTCATCTTTTGATATATTTATCAAAAACAAATACGATCAATCAATACAAAGGGCAGCGAACTAACCTCAATAATCAAACAAAATAACAAATGACAGTGACAGTTCAATGCTTACGGCAATTCAGCCGGGCCTGCCACTAGTATGCCACAAATATTCTAGCGGCACTTCGTTATTTTTTAAGGAGATAATTTTCTGTATGGAGTTTTCATTCGTGATATTCAAGTAAGAAATCTAAAGATATATATGACGGCACAGCAAGTGGTGCCATCCAGTTCCGTTTCAAAATGACTGGAAACACCCAAGAGGTCGGTTAAGAGAGTGACACTGGCTGGTGACAGTCACTCTAGCAGAGAGTCGCATCGATGGTTGCGTGGCGGCTGTCTTCTGATGACAGAGATGATATTTGGGCAGCCGCTATCTGTGGCCGCTATCATACCACGTCGAAAAACTGCTAAATTCCGGCACAAACCTGATGATGAAATCTTCTGATACGGTGATTAAATGCACAATATTTTTAATCAAATCAAAGTAATAATAACGTAATGTTTGGACATCTTTTTATTTCGTGATAATTTGCACAAAAGTTCATCACCTTGGCTGGCTCAAGTGGCTCTTATCTCACGGCTCACCCACTGTTGAAATGGCTCATATTTCCCGCACTGTCGAAATGGCTCATAATTATGTTTATTGAATGAAAACTTCTTTAGCGGCGTTGTGCACGGATGGGTAAAAAATGTTAAACCCGCATCAGAACGTGACCGTAAGATCCGTTGCCTAGCAACCGACAAAGTAAATATCAAAATAAATAGTCTTTGACATTACGTAAAGATTTCGAGGTAAGAAATTTTACCCATACTGATGGGTAAAAAAAAGCAGTCGAGTTTTCACTTCTGCCGGCACTCCCGGAGTGCAACCCGTTGTTTTTTTTTTAAAGCTAATGGAATAGGCTTTGGTACTTGTTACTTTTATTTCTTTTATTCATGCGTGACCTAAAAAAGATAAAACCTAATACTACTCAGACACACAATAGGTTCCAAACAGACGGTAGACTTTTACTATTATGTCAGTCTTTTGTCTTTTCCTCTCATAAAAAGTAGTAAGCGGATTCTGACGAGTCTTTCGCTCTTCGAAGGCTTAACCCGAGCTTTAAAACCTAGGCGTTTATTACTTCCACATCATGTAGTACTTGTGTCTATTAAAAAATAGACAATGACGTCATAAAGTCGGTGAATGTGGCCTATTATAAAGTAGGAAACACAGTTAAAGAAGTTAAACATAGATTAAAGGCTCTGGTTTGTTCCTGGCCCGAGGTGAAGTATTAGTAGTAATAATATTATATTGAATTTCCCATAGGCAAAAATTACAACTTCCATAATGCTTCCATACAAACTTTCACCCCCTATTTAAACCCTTTAGGGGGTGTATTTTCGAATCTTCTTCCTTAGTGTTCACTTTCGTTGTTTACCGAACTCTTGCCCAAAATTTTATGCTTCTAAACCCAGCGCTTTATTAGAAACTTTAAGTCGACAGTCGAAAAGTTTGAGAGAAATGTTGCATAATCATAATCAGCCTATTATGTTCCCACTGCTGGGACACAGGCCTCCTCTTTGTGAGAGGGAGTGGGCCGTAATCCACCACGCGGGGTCAGTGCGGGTTGGTAGATGTAACATGTCTACGAATTTTTGGTTCTAGTACATATCCTCAGGTTTTTTTTCTTCGCCGTTTTGAGGAATATTGGAAGACTGGGATTATCTGGGATAGGATATTTATCTGGGACTAGTAAGTACCTACATTCATGTATGAAATGTACCTACTTTGATAGTTTGCAAACAGCTACACCTTTGTCTACCCTACCAGGGAATACAACCACCGTGATGAGAATACAAATTCCATGTTTGCGGTCTACGCCATACGTGATTTTGGCGTACATTCAACGATTAAGAGCTTACGTGGTTTTCATTACGTAGATTGTAACTAGTAGGGTATCGTGCCTCTGTGTGTACTGGACAATGTTCATGAGTACATGAACGTATTTTTTTATGTTACCATAAAAAAGAGAGAAGAGTCGAAAGAGTTATTTGAGATAATCTTTTTTTTTTTGAGTGGGAAGTCGTCAAATAACTTCTCCTGCTCTGGGCGGAGCGGGAGGAAATCAGACTCCTACTGACTAAAACCGACCCATGTTCCTTCGGTTGCCTGTACGTTGCCAGGGGTCACAGTAACCCTTTAGGACTTTCCCGCAACCCCGGCAGGATCGGTCCTAGGGGACCCCGTCTGTTGTGCTGACATCTGTTTGAGCCGCGCGTGGAACACAACGCGCCGTCGAGCCGGGCCTGGTCCTTATCGGACGGCGAGCTACCCATTGCTCTCCGTCCGCAAGCCAGATAACGTAACATCACGCGTGTATTCCCCGAAGGGTTGAGGAGAAGTGTCGCACACCCACATTTCGCTAGTTATGTTTAAAACCCACGTAATAGGGGGCGAGCCTATTACCATCAACCGGGCACAAATCCAGACTCCAGGCTGCTACTGAAAAATTCCAGATGGAAAAACCCAATAACAATTTGCCCGACCCGGGCATCAAACCCAGGACCTCCTGTTCAGCAGTAACAATTACGACTACTAGACCAACGAGGCAGTGAAGAGTTTTTCATGTTTACATAAATGGTCTTTGTCGGTTTCAATCATTGGGTCCCGTCAATGATTGAAACCGACAAAGACCGTTCAATCTATTCTGTCTTCTCACTCTGTAAACTTAGTTGAAGTGAGCTTGAAATGAGCTGTCAATCCTTAGATCAAGTGGAATGACAGCTCACTTCACATTCACATAAGTTATCATGTGAGTTAGCCGATTTTCACGGAATAGACCGGCTCGGATTACCGGATTTACACTAACCACTAATCATGAATTGTTTGCCCAGTGATGTGAGTTTATCCTTTAATAAGTATTTGCAAACATGAGGTATTTGCAAACTGATGTAGAAAGATGGACCATCTTTCTCAACTCAACGCATTCCACAAATGTTTCTAAAAAAGAACTTATCAATCTTCTTAGCCTTTTCCCAACTATCTTGGGGTCGGCTTCCAATCTAACCGGTTGCAGCTGAATACCAGTACTTTACATGGAGCGACTGCATATCTGACCTCTACAACCCAGTAACTGGGTAATACGATACCCCTTGGTAAGACTGGTGTCAGACTTTCGGGCTTCTGACGACTCGTAACCACTGTCAAAGATCCACGAATGACAACCGGGACCAACGGCTTAACGTGCTTTCCGAGGCACGGAGGAGTCTCGGTATGTGAAGATGGTCACCCATTCACTGACCAACCCTAGCAAGCGTAGCTTAACCTGATGGATCGACCCGTGCGGCTTGTTATTACTCAGCCACGAGCTCCTCAAAAAAGAACTTATAATTAACATAATCAGCCTATAATGTTCCCACTGCTGGGACACAGGCCTCCTCTCTTCGAGAGGGAGTGGGCAGTAATCTGCCACGCGGGCCCAGTGCGGGGTAGATGTAACATGTCTTGGATTTTTGGTTTTAGAACATGCTGGTTTCCTCACGATGTTTTCCTTCACCGTTTTGAGAGCAGTGCTGATGAAATTTTTTACACAAAGTAAAACGCCTGCCTGGGTTCGTACCCACGACCTTACAACTCGTAAGTCAGAGCCGTTACCACTGGCCCACCACTGCTCTACTATTTAATTAATATACCTAATTAGAATACACGTTAATGCAATCACCATTATGACCTGCACTTCACATTTAAGCTACAAATAAGGGTCTTACAACTAATCTAATCAACAATCTAAATTGTTACAAGACATCTAATTGAAACAAGTTACAATGGCGGCCGAGTGTGGCTGCGCTCAATACAATATCGTCTATTCACTGCTCAATACTGCCCGTTGCGTTCGACTGCCATTGTTCTGTAGGGCTGTGAGGACTCTTTTGTTTTATGTGTCATCGTCATCAACATTGATTTGGTAAGTGCTCTACAATGATGAGTATAGGCACAATATAAATATGGACAGTATGTAAACATAGGCCTATTTGTTGAAATAATTACCTACACCCATTTTTAAAAAGATCACGTCGACCACTCCTTTCGACACGGCACCCTCAACTGACAGCACCGCGACAATCACTTGGGGTCTCGTCAATGTGCGCGTCCGTGTGAGTGTGCCGTTTCGAACGTTTGCTAAGTAGTTACTGTAGTGTCCACCTCTTTTCTCACAAACTCAAACAAAGCATTCATGTAAATTAAACACACGACAGGGTCTTTTGAATTTTCAAAGGAATCGGTCGGTCAGCAAGATGAAACCAGATGCCCATTCCAAAGCGTAGTATGTTCCTATGGAGAAGAATGAGCAGGAATCTCTATGGGCACTCTTTTAAATTTGTGGTATCAAGAAACTCTTACTTTCAGTTTAAAAGTAAACTGTACTAACATAATTATAGAGTAAGAAATGAGTACATAAGAGGAAGTCTGAAAGTGGCACCGGTGACCGAAAAGTTGTGTTGTGTAAATACAGGTTTGATACTCCTTTCCTAGAGTATGTCAAAAATTATTCAAAATTATTTAAAAAGGTTAGTGTTTATGCAAAATAAAAATTTTTAAGCGATAAAATTAAAAATTCCAATAATAAAGTAAAAACCACTTGGAAAATTATTAACAATGAAACGGGTAAGTCGGTTAAACAAGATAAAGAACTTGAGATTATGGTCGACAGTAAATTAATTACTAAAGCAGCTGACGTAGCTGAGGCGTTTAATGAGTTTTTTGCCAACATACCTATAACTACGACTCGCTCCTTAAATTCGTCCCCGTCTAAAGCTGAAAACCTATTGCTTAGTAGTGTGTCTAAAAGTAGTCGTTTATTTAGCTTCGAACATGTAACGCCTCGTGATGTAATTAATGTTTTTAATACACTCAAATCCAAAAACACTGGTGATTACTGGGGCATCTCCATTAAACTTTTAAGTAATATAATAGACATCGTAGCCCCCTATCTAGCTGTTACTTTTAATAAATGTGTTGACTTAGGAACTTTTCCTGACCTCATGAAGAGTAGTAAAGTCATACCATTATTTAAATCCGGTAATAAAAATGATGTTGGTAATTTCAGGCCTATTTCTATCTTACCTGCATTTAGTAAAATATTTGAAAAGTTAATACTCAAGCAGTTGCTAAGACATTTTAATTCAAATAACCTCCTTCATAATGAACAATATGGCTTTACAAAAGGTCGTTCGACTACAGATGCGGGTGTTGCTCTGCTGAAACACATATTTAACGCATGGGAGAACTCGCAAAATGCTATTGGGGTTTTCTGTGATCTCTCCAAAGCGTTTGATTGCGTGCATCATGACACGCTTTTGCGTAAACTGCGTCATTACGGTGTGCAAAACGAAGCTCTCGATGTTCTTAATTCTTATTTATACAATAGGTCCCAATGTGTAGATGTTAATGGTGTGAAATCTTCCGGGTTACCAGTTCAGTTAGGTGTATCTCAAGGCTCAATACTGGGTCCATTCTTGTTCTTAGTGTATATCAATGACTTACCATTCTTTTTAAAGGGTATCTGTGAAGTTGTACTGTTTGCAGATGATACCTCTCTTATTTTTAAAGTAGACAGGAATAGACATGATTTTGACGATGTAAACAGTGCACTCTCAATGGTTACGGATTGGTTTACAACAAATAACTTAGTTCTCAATTCCAAGAAAACGAAATGTATAAAATTCGCTTTACCCAATGTTAGAAATCTAGGACCCAACATCGTCTTAGATAAAGAGGTGCTTGAAACTGTGGGCTCGGCAGTTTTTCTGGGCATAACAGTAGATGCTAAACTTCAGTGGGGCCCACATATTTCAAGTCTAGCGGGAAGGCTTAGCTCGGCCGCCTACGCTGTCAGGAAAGTAAGACAATACACTGACGTTGATACTGCTAGATTAGTCTATTTTAGTTATTTCCATAGCATTATGTCCTATGGCATTCTGCTGTGGGGCAAAGCCGCTGACATTCAAAATATATTTGTTCTTCAAAAACGAGCTGTTCGAGCAATTTACCAGCTAGGTGCCAGAGTTTCTCTAAGAGATTTTTTTAAGGATATTGGTATTCTCACAGTGGCATCACAATTCATCTTCGCCAATATCCTATATATTAGGCAAAATATACACTTATATACTAAGAACAGTGATATTCACAATATTAACACCAGAAATAAGGACAAATTACGAGCTCCTTTTCACCGGCTTCATAAGGTTCATAATTCATTTGTTGGGCTTGGTATAACCTTTTATAACAAGCTACCCACTTCTCTGCTAGATTTGCCTTTTAATGCGTTTAAAGCTAAAGTAAAATCCAACCTTTGTTCAAAGGCATACTACTCTATCAACGACTACTTAAACGATAAAAATAGTTGGTCGCTGTGATTAACTCAAGACAATATTTATGTTCTTTCTCCAGAATTAGCTTACCTACTGACAGGTCATATGAGTTATATAATTGTTATTTTATTTGACTGTATAAGTAAATTTATTTTCATTTAATTTTCATTTATTATTGACATAATCGACTCATTACAATGTTTTTGTTTAATTAGTTGTATTGCAATATGTGGTTAGCTAGCGACCTCGACAGAAGATCATTATATTATTCTTGCCTAACTGTTGATTTATTTTACTTCGATGGTCCTAGTTTATCATAATTATGTGACTTCGAGTTACAGTTTTATTAGCTATATGTAAGCGGGCACGCCCTTTATACCTGGAGGCTTTATAATTCGGGTATTAAGTTCTGTTTACGTTTTTAGTTTTTTTAGTATTCATTTTCGCTTGAGTTTAGCTTTCGATATATTTTTTTTTTTTTTGTTGGTACATTGGCGTGTGCTAGCTGTCATTATGGCAAATATATTTTTTTATTTAATGATTTGTGTTGAGTAATGTAAATGATTTGCATACTATTGTATAGAATCAAGTTTTTTTTCTAACTGAACAGACAGCTGTGCTGCTGGGGAGTTTGTTGCGCCACTTCTTCTCTCCAGCAAAAGCACTAGGAAGTGGTGAAGGGCGGGCGTTTTTGGGGGACTGTTTTATGTAATTTTGACGTTCGAAAAGTGCTGATTCTCAGCCTAGTTTGAATAAATGACTTTTGAATTTGTGCGGAAATCGGTTGTCATGGTATGGGCATATGATGCGGAGGAATGAGGAAAATGTCGTGAAGAAAGTTTTAAGTATGAATGTCGATGGCTATAAGAGTAGGGGAAGACCAAAGAAACGATGGGTGGACTGTGTGAAAGATGATATGGCTAGGAAGGGGGTGACTACTGAGATGACGAAGTATGGAAAAAAGGGACATGTTGCGCCGACCCCAAATAAAATTCGGATAAGGGCAGGAGAATGATGAATGATGTACTAAAATAATTATGTGGGCTAAGAATGCGGAGAGGCGATGTTTCAGGAACATGGTTAAGAAAACTGTATCTGTTAATAACAATAAATAGAAAATTAAAATAAATCTTAGACAATATGATACCTGTCGCAGCCCTATCGCGTTGTTACCGCTGACATCGTTAAGTTCCTATTCTGTTGGAGGCCTAGATTGCAGCGAGCAGTCGCCCCTGCCAAACGATAGTTATTGTTGTACGGATATCATTGAATATGTATTTATATATAAGTATATTATTTATACCAGCCATTGTGTCATAAGCGCAGTATATCAGGTTTTATACGCGACTTTATACATCAGGATTATAATAGCGTCTTATAAACTTAATCCTAACGTAACGACTAATAATGACTCTTTGTGTAGTAAGTATCAGAAAGAACCAGTGCCGGGAGCCCTCCCGGAGGGCTCATTTTAAATGTAGGTTTTCTTAGCCTTGTATACCGTGAAAATAAAATCTGATGTATATTTTAACAGGATTTATTAGTATACGTTGGTTTTGAAATCCAAGTTTATTTTTTCACTGTTACAAATATTCACAAAAAAAAATTAAAAGGTTAGAAACTACTTACAAGACCCTCTGAAAACCCTATTTTACTTCGTTTTACAGTGTTTTAAACCTAATGCCGTTGACCGCGCGATGCTTAACTTTAGCGCAAACACAATGCCGGCAACCCTCTCGGAGGGTTTACTTCCAACAATATGTATGGCGGCATGTCGTATGAGTTCTATGAAAATGAGTGGAGTCGAAAGTGTCAATAAATTCGATATTACATTCATCTGCCTAACTTATCACTATCACTAAAAAGAAACTTCCAACTAAGTAAAGAAAAGATTCGACGCTATCCGGATAAGTTGTCATAAGTCGTTAGATGTATTTGCCTACTAAAAACCGACCAGCATAACTCTTAACTCTGTAGAGGTATGAGGAACAGGCCAACAGGGTGTAAAGTTCACTCATCCTCTATAGAAAAGGAAGGATCTTCTGACCAGACGGGCTTTGTGTCTGGCGGACAACTGTCCGAAGGTTGAAGTCGGGATCTTGTATATATATCGATCGCTCGGTAAACCCTAATTGCGCGATGTTGGATTTTTTGTGACGTGGCGATTTTGTGTGACGTCAGGTCTTTGATGCGTAGTTCGTATGTTGCGATGTAGATGGCGCCACAACTCTATCAACTATCAAGCTTTTGGTGATCATTAGTTGTATATTCATAACTCACAAACCGTTTCCCCCTTACTAATAAACGTTGTATATCGCCTGTATAGTTACACAACGCTTTGTCTTCTTCTTTCGAATGTCAAATTACTGACGACTGAAAGAGAGAAATAGGTGTGTAACTATACAGGCGATATACAACGTTTATTAGTAAGGGGGTTAGTCTTTTAGCATTAATTATCCCATGTGCAAACTCAGGCTATGCAAAGCCACGCATCCGTATGATTTCTTAACACATCGGTCTCATGGCGAGTTCTATTCAATTTATTAAAACAATTTGAACAATATTAATACAATTTCGTAAAATAATATCGACCTGCTTTCCAGACATAATAAATTGCCCATTCTTTGTCTGTGGAACTATAAATTCATTTATCATACATTAATTTATCATCGCCCGTGTCAGCGAGAAATCCGTCTGCTTCATTATACATAATAGGTTTATTATGAGCTTTATTGCTTTGTGATAAAGCCTCATTTACTTTAAATTGTGTATATTAGGCGATACATAGATATACGTTTGTATTTTCTGGCACGGTATGCGTATAAGTTGCAAAGTAATAAGGTTTTTGTCTATGTGCCAAGATTGAAGGAGCTCGTGGCTAAGTAATAAGAGCTGCACGGGTCGATCCATCAGGTTAAGGTAGGCTTGCCGGGGTTGAACAGTGGATGGGTGACCATCACTTCATACTGAGACTCCTCCTTACTTCGGAAAGCACGTTAAGCCGTTGGTCCCGGCTGTCCTTCGTGGATCTTTGACAGACGTTACGAGTCGTCCGAAGCCTGAAAGTCTGACACCAGTCTTACCAAGGGGTATCGTTTTACCCAGTTATTGGGTTGTGGAGGTCAGATAGGCAGTCGCCCCATATAAAATACTGGTATTCAGTTGCTTCAGGTTAGACTGGAAGCTGACCCCAACATAGTTGGGAAAAGGCTAGGCAGATTGATTGTCTATGTGCCAAGATTTTATCAATTTTTTTTAGTCTCGGAAAATGCAGGAATCATCGAAGTTCCTTTTACCTGTGCATCAGAAATAGTTAAATTGCTGTAATTAAGGAAACAAATTAAAAGAAAATTACGTTAAATGAGGAACGGAAAGCGCAATTAACCACTGAAAGCAGTTTCTAAAGTTTTTAATTCCGAATAAGATCTGCATTTCAGTGCGAGCTATGCATTTCAAAGAGGTAATTATGTATTTACAATGTGGACTACAATACAACATTGAAGAGCGTTTGTCTAAAGGCTAAATAAGTCTACGAAATGTGTAAATTTTGACCAAACTGACCTAAGGTCAATTTGGTCAAAACATCATTGCTAATAGTAAATATCTATTTAAGCGATGCTCTAAAAACTTTTTGAACTTCTAAAGATGAACCCTTTTTGGACTTCTAATGCCGCAAACCTGATTTAATAATGGAGCCCCTATTTAAATTTCTAGCCTTTACTCATAGTGGGTTGCATTAACTAAGTTATACACCCCGACAAAATTGTTTAGGTTAGAACTGTGACCACCCGCGCGCGAGTCGAGCAGTGCCTCGGTAGTGGCCGCTGAGTGCTACTTTCAAGTTAGTCGCAGTTACTCGACTATTTACTATTTTAGGACCGAAAAATAATAATTATCAAAGTTCATAAAAAGAAACATATTCATTATGTTAGTTTTTCAATAATATTTTTAGGAAGACACCATGGGATTTATTTAAGGTTCGATTAAATACAAGCCCTAATATTACAAAGGCAAAATGCTAGTTAGCACCATTTGACTAGAATGTAACTAGAGACCTTATACATGTGATAGCCTATAAAACAGACTACATTTTCAACCTTACCTACATTTGCTAAAGTAGTTTCAAACATGACATGCAGAAAGCACTCCCAACGCCAGTTAATTTAATCAATATTTATCATCGCTTACGATCGACGCATGTTCCTTACTAAATAAGGTTCGAGTCCGATTATCGATACATTGTAGCGATGATCGATTAAATCGATTATAGCAATTACTTACTAATGCGCTGAATTTAATGAGGGCTTTGACATCATGGAGACTTTTGATGGACAACTGTTATCTCTGTTGGGGAGACTGATCTTAAAAGCGGATCTTGATAATAAAAATCAATAAATAGGTAGATACTTATATTATTAATAGTTGAGTAACTTGAGGAGCAGTGGTGGCCCTGTGGTAACGTCCCCGACTTACGATTTGTAGGTCGTGGGTTTGAACCCAAGCAGGCGCTTTACTTTGTGTAAATAATTTCATCACCACTGCTCTCAAAACGGTGTAGGAAAACATCGTGAGGAAACCGGCATGTCTTAGAACCAAAAAATTCAAGACATGTGACATCTACCAACCCGCCCTGGGCCCGCGTAGTAGATTACAGCCCACTCCCTCTCACAGAGAGGAGGCCTGTGTCCCAGCAGTGGGAACATTAATAGGCTGATGATGATGATGATGAGTAACTTATGAAAGCGCAAATTATTTCCAATCTATTTATTTTAAAGTCAACAACATTTTTAACAATTTATTTACGTAAAAAACTCTAATTGATCACGTTATTAATCTATTTATTTTAAAGTCAACAACATTTTTAACAATTTATTTACGTAAAAAACTCTAATTGATCACGTTATTTATAACCTGAATACCAAGTATAAACGCACAATATGTAATAACTATGAAGTAACGAATGGAGTGATCAGCCCTGATAGGGTATACCTTCAATAATAACATAGTGCATTGTCTAAGCTCGAGCAGATATGAAAAACCAATTTCATCGGGGCAAGAATTAGGGCTACTTTTACCGATGATGTTTGATCTTAGACTGCACCGATTTTCTTTAGACCTCAATTCCTTCTTTTGTATAAAAAGGAATATTTCCTTATGTCTACAGCTTTCTCTGCCTACGGCTGGCGCTAGGGCTAGTAAGCTTGTAACTGCTTGTAAAGCCCAGCTCTCCATTTCTTCATACTCCATGTTTAAAACTCACTCGTCTATAAGGGTCAGCGCTAATTGAAACGAGCCGACTTACGGCATAAGTGGCGCTCGTTTGTTCGAACTAAGCGTAATGATGTAATGGCGTGCTCAATTCGTATTAAACCCTTATATACCTACTTGCGTATTAAAAGTTTCTACTTACTCTCACAGTATGAGATTTAATTAGCGAATTTAAGTTTTGTATATTTGTTTTTGAGAAAAGAAATGAAGGAACTGTTCTTGGTCTGGCTTCAAGCAATTTTTTTAATCGTGTTTTCGATAGTCACTGCTCTATTTTCTGTGATAGTATTATTCGAACTCGAAGCAGTACACAGGTGTTCTTGCCCATTTAAGTCTGATTTAGCACTGCACTGAATTTACTCAACTATTTTAACACACAATTTAAAATTACATGTCTTATAAAATAATTACTTTAATAATATAATATATGTATAGTATACCATCTAATTCAACAGATTAAAGCCCTTTTCCTCTGTCGGACGTTTCTGTGCTCGACAATCCACAATGATCATGTCTTTGTAAAACATACCACCCAAGTTCACATTGTGGAATGCACATAAATATTCAGTATTGAATAACGTGCTTTACCCAAAACTACTATAGCCTATTAGAGACATACAAATGCTTTATAATAACTTTATGGATTCCAGAGAAGGCATTCGATATGCTACACATAAAGTTGCCAGCGTACATTGAATATGCATATGTCGTATATTGAATGATTCTACTGCCACGCTGTGACCTGTGACCTGTGACCTCGACACGGAACCTAGCATAACTCATTAGCCAAAGGGACCTCTGTCATGGATCATAAATTCAACTATCAATGATCTTTACACTTAATTTATGCAAGTATGATTTAGACACTTGGATCTAAAGGTAATGTCTGAATTATAATGTATTATTGGTGCCTCGTTCATGATAGCGTCTGTGGGTTAATATCGATATACTGCAAGGTTCTACTAAGGTATTGGGTAGTACAATGGATCTACAATTAACAGTATGTTTCATAGCCCAAATAGTTGACAGGACTTGAGAAATGCCAAAAAGCAAAAATAAAACAGAAATTTAATGGCTTCAGCACGTACGTCCGGTTGCTCTGCCAAAACCTTCGCGTTGACTTACTGTAAGGAGTTAACATTGGTAGACTTTGGTATAGTCTTTATAGATACCCAATTATTCTAGGTACACAAAGAGTTGTTAAATATAGATGCTTTGTATATCCATGAGTATACCTACCTTTAAAAAGCATTTATTTACAAAAGGGTAGCATCATCATCATCATCATCAGCCTATTAATGTTCCCACTGCTGGGACACAGGCCTCCTCTCTGTGAGAGGGAGTGAGCTGTAATCTACCATGCGGGCCCAGTGCGGGTTGGTAGCAAACGGTAGAATATACAACAGTTTATATTAAATACCTGTCCTCAAAAACTTCAAATGCCGATGATAATCGATCGGTTCCCGAAGGTTCCCGAAGTCCCGAGTCATCAATTAGCCGGCATGACGTAGGCCTTCGACGCTGATGCCACCTAAAGTGTTATTAAGTGATGAAAGAAAACCTTGGACTGTTGGTGGTTGAATATGATGGTAATAAGGTATGAAAGGGTTTGAAATTATTATTTTTGAATTTTGTAGTAGTAAATACTCTCCAAGAAATCCTACTCTTGGAAGGGTTAAATATCCTATACTATTAAACGAGCAATATTTGTATATTCAAATATATTTATATATACTAGCGGACCTGGCAGACGTTGTACTGCCCAAACAGCACCGCCTACCACCCGGTAGGTGGTGCTGTTTGCCAATTGTATTTTCAAACCATCCAGGAACTTACTTAAATATACATACAAAATGTCATCCTAATTGGTTCAGCCGTTTAGGAGGAGTATAGTGTCAAACACATTTGCGGAATAATTATGTAAATAAAGACGACACGTTCACGAACGTTCTCTAACAATTCGATTAAAATTGCAATATAGGGGTTAACGGGGGCGAAAAATCGATCTAGGTAGGTCTCATATCTGGGAAAATTCGTTTTCTGCGGATTTTTACGTGAGCAGAGCTCGGTCGCCGAAAGTTTAGTACAAGATGGCTACCTTAGAATAATGACATGGCACCATGGAGTTAGTATGTAATGTACTATACATGGAATTAGTATAATAAACTATCCTAGACTATCAAATGAGCATGCTCTATTTTCACCAGAGCAGAGTTCGGTCAAACAGGTACCTATTATTAAACAACTCTCTCAGACCCAGAGGTCTGGGTCTCAGACCCAGAGGTCCCGGGTTCGATTCCCAGTGGGAGCAAAATGTTCTGCTCGGTTTGGTTGGTAGTAGGGCTTTTTCTAAGTCCGCCTGGCTAGCTACCACCATCTTATCTAAGTCTGTCGCCATAACAACTATGTTAACAGGATCGTTGTGTTTCGGCAGTTAGAGGTAAGATAGCCAGTTCCTCTGTGGTTGAGGATTCCGGGTGAAGTTCGCTTCCACCTTCGGCCTGATCATCACTTACCATCAGGTGAGATGCAGGCCAAGAGCTTCCCCGTAGAAGGTAAACAAAAAAAAAACACAGCTTTTTGGGTTAAAAACTGCGCACTATCTTCCTAAGTTTATAACCTTTACCCAAACATCTGCCGATTTGGCAGGATTAGGCAGTAAACCTCTAATACGCAAGTCTGTTCATAACTCAAGACACCAAATATTTTCGTTATCATAATAAAACCCACCAGACTCGGTACCCTCATTTAAGGCCTACATAACCTAAGGCTCTAGAAAGTACCCAATTTGCACTGCGAGGAAACACCATATAAGACCGACATTCAGATTTACAGCACCGATTTAAGGTCGATCCACACTTACACGGGGTAATTTATAGTTGTGTGTAGCGTGCCGTATCTCGGTGAGACGAGAGCATTTATACCGCGAGTGTGCTCGCGATAACGCGTTACTTCAAGATAGGGTTGACAGATCGGCTATTAAAGGACGTCGATAGAACTGGTGATTTTGTCCTACTTTTGCAGGAAGGAACCATTACCATTCTCGGTCCACTTTCTCCCAAAGACGTATTAAGTCTGTCTATGGCCTGATAATGTAGGGCCTCTCTGGGGACTGAGAATGCCCCTTCCAAAAACCCAGTGACAACATCGTTTTGGATTATGGGGTTGTCCCGATTTAGGATTAGTACCTAGAATTAAAAAACGAGTGAGCCGTACACTAGTTGCATATGATGTGTAACAACTGACATCTTGGCTGACAGTACCAACCTCTCGGAAAATAGGTTGGTACCATCTGACGACCAAGTCCAGCACTGCGTGCGCTCATTGGTCAAATCAAATAGCGCGCGCTTTCCCGGCTTCTTGTAACACACTTCTGTCCTTTTTCACAAAATCACTCCTACAGATTGCAGGAGAGAGAGAGGAAAGATATTACAAATCAAAAGAACAGATAAATTCAAAGTGATGAACGTTTTTGTCATGCAAGACATCGTGAGAAAACCTATACTTATAATTAATATAAGTCTGAAATCGCTAACCTGTCTAGAGCAAGCGTAGTGATCAATGTTCGTGCCTTCTGTGTATGAGAAGAGGTCTTTGCCCTGCTGTGGGACAATAATATGCTGGTTTTGTACAAGATTTAACCAGTCGTCAACCGCGTAATGTTTGGCAGCCCTAATCGAAATAATCCGCATAATTCGAGCACGAATAACGAGAGCCGAGCCATCGTGTTCGCACTTAGATTCTATTTAATTTAGGGCTGAAACAAACACACATGCTGTTTTTGGCGTTGAGCGGCGTTCACGTTTCTGTCTAGTTGTTACACATTTGTTTTGCGGTCACACGTTATGGCTCTGACAAGGAACGTTTGCCTGAATCCATTGTCACGGATTTTACACCTTATATGGGAACTAGAGGTTGACGTTTCTTGTGTTTGTGTGGTCTCGACTTTAGTACTGTCACCTCGGAAAAGCTTAAGCTTTTGTTAGAAGAGAATACGACGGTGTTTTGCTGGGATTACTGATAATATCATTATTCTGGTGCTTATCTCTTCGCTAAGTTGATTACGACATTGTTCTTCGAAGGAAACAAATTGTATCTTCAATTTGTGTATGATCTGTGAGACAATGACGAGCTAAAATTGTAAGAGAGGTCAAGGCAAGGCAGTGTCGAAAGCATTGATTAATTCTTACATTTTTTTACACCCGACTCAGCATGCTACATGAGCCAAGAATTCTAGGAAGAGATCAGATACTGTTATTAATTTACGACTAAAGAATGTAAATAAAACATTAATGTAAATCGCATTAAAAAATTAGTAAAACGTTTTACTACAATTCATGGCAGACGAGAAATTTACGTTCAGTCTAGTCTAATAATATAGACAACAAACCTTAGTATCCACTAAACGATACTGATACAACGGAAACTTACCCGAAACTACATCTCAAAAGTCATTTTCAACTCTATTTCATCCTTCAAAAAAGTTGTTACTTCCGTGGCAGGAATAAAGTCACAGAATAAAAATATCGTGTATGTAGACCACAATGTAGACATCGGCAAACAAGCAGTGTGAACAGTTTAGACAAACTGACAAAATGTGTGTGATGAAGAGTTAGATGTGAGAACGTCTTCTTGGGTGATATTGTACGGAACTCATTCGGGAAGAGGGGGTCTAGCATTCCCTAACAATATGACGCTATGTATTGGCGCTTACTAGTGTTTACTTCCACTAGTAGGCGCCTGGGGGCCTACCGCCACCTTTAAAGCAGTATTATTTTGTTCTTACTTCAGTGGGGGAAAGAGATAGAGCTATTCGTCCTGTAGAGCTTCATCTCTTTCCCACACATAAAGCAATATTAAAATAATTCTGCTTTGGAGGTGGCGGTAGGCTCCCTGTTATACAGTTTCCGTATAGAAACTTTCCCCCGGATAAATACAACAAAAAAAACAATTTTCCTAGCCTTTTCCCAACTATCTTGGGGTCGGCTTCCAGTCTAACCGGATGCAGCTGAATACCAGTATTTTACATGGAGCGATTGCCTATCTGACCTCCACCACCCAGTAACTGGGTAATACGATACCCCTTGGTAAGACTGGTGTCAGACTTTCGGGCTTCAGACGACTCGTAACGACTGTCAAAGATCCACGAATGACAGCCGGGACCAACGGCTTAACGTGGTTTCCGAGGCACGGAGGAGTCTCGGTATGTAAAGATGGTCACCCATCCACTGACCAACCCCAGCAAGCGTAGCTTAACCTGATGGATCGACCCGTGCGGCTTATTATTACTTAGCCACGAGCTCCTCTCCCGGATAAATACAACAATCAGCACGATAAGCCAACCGGGACTTATGAGAAGTAGTGAAGCAGGACATAAATCACACTTGGTAAGTAAGTATGCATGGTCTGCAAGAATAAGTTGCTAGCCAAAACAATACTGACATTAGGAAACTGTTTACTTCATAATGGCGCTGTGGGACTGCGTCGAGCTGCCCTTCTGCTTCATGGACGAGTTTTGGTGAAATAGTTCATATTCTCGCATGGGGATTAGTGGCTCTAATATGAATTAAGTAATCTGCCTCGATGGTCTACTGGTCGCAAGCGCTACTGCTGAACATGAGGTCCTCGGTTCGATTCCTAGGTCGGGCAAAGTCTCATTTGGCATTTGTATCTGGAATTTCTCAGTAGCAGCCCAGAGTCTGGATTTATGCCTGGTTGATGGCAATAGGCTCGCTCCCTATTACATTGGACTTAAACATTGTCCAAATGTAGGTGTTTCCTGTAGGACTCCGTATCAAAGTTGCGACAAACAAAGGTGCGACAAATGCAAGGGCGACAGTACGATAGGTCGACCATCAGCGGTGCGACAGAACATCAGCTCGACGAACGTTAGTGCGACAGATTGTTTTCGCGACAAACGATGGCACGACGAAACTTTTGATCGACGAACGTTAGTGCGACTGATTATTGTCACGACCCATACAAATTACGAAGCAAAAAGACATGACGTCACACAATTCCTACATCGCGCAGTTAGAGTTTACCGAGCGAAAAACATAGATAAGACTATCGGAAATCAACATATGGGCAGTTGCCCGCCAGACACAACACCCGTCTGGCCGGAGGATCCTCCCTTTTCAATAGAGGATGAGTGAACTTTACACCCTGTTCCTCATATCCCTAAAGTACTATAGGTCTATAGGTACACCTCTGTCTGTGATGTATGTTATTATAAGACTTAAGCTACAGTATCAAGAATACCTACACTATTATCTCACCATCGTGAACCGTGACATCATTCCTCAATAGTCGTTTGAATCAAATAAACAATTGAATACCTATATTTCTGATGCTGTGAGTCATCGGGCTTAGGTCTGAAGCACTCAAGGAATCAGGTTTAGAACAACTTTATACTTAGGTATTTTTATAACACTTATAAAACTCGTTAAAATTGGCATTTTAAGTATGCCGATAAGAGATAACTTTGTAACAAGAAGTCATCTTTATGTACAATTAAAAAATCTAGTTTTATTTATAGGTTATAAATATACTGGCGTTGTATGAAAAACTTTATGCTGAAGTTGAAGACAAAAAGCAGCAAAAAACTTACATCATCGAGATAGTCTTTTTGGATTCGAGCCTCAGAAGTATCCTAGTGAAATTAATTCAAATTATAATTAGCTTTTACAGGCGTATTCGTCCGCGTGGATTTCGGGAAAAACTTTAGTTAATTTATAAAAAAAAGCTTTTTTTTTAGAATTGTTTTGAAAAATACTAAACTACTGGTCTGGACAATCTGATAATTTGGAACTGGGATTAATTGAAACATTTAAATAAATCCAAATTAAAAACCTCAGCTCCTTATGGAGTAGGAGTATCAAATCAATCTTTTCAAGCTTTAAAGTCAGTAAGTTCGTGGCTAGTTAAGCGAATGCTAGATATTTCGTGAATGCGATACGCGATAGCTGCGCTTGCGCCTCCCGTCGTCCAGTCACGACGCAGACCTAGCCTGTGACGTCATGCATAACTTAGACTTTGGATTTTTTATGGTTTTTTGGAATTTTTGAACAGTAGGCTGCAGGATGCAAATATGCTTGTAGTAGTCAGAGCTAAAAGCTAGATTTGATTAATGTAGTAAAGCAATTTTTTGAGTTTACTCCATAAGAAACGATTTTAATATAAGGACAGGTATGGAAATTATATGAGTGAAATTTATATAGGCGTTAACTTTTTGTATTGTGTTTTATTCGTAAATAACACGGAATTAAATTTTGTAAAAAACATAATTGCATATTTCACACTTCGATGTAAATATTTCGGCCATGGATTAGGTTTACCCACCCTACTACTCGTATATAATATTATATATATATTAGAGGCCTAAATACTATATTTCTAAAGAAAAATATAGTAGGTGAAACTACTATATTTTTACTTCAATACAAAGTGGCGAGATGATCGCAATAGGACCAGTATTAATCTCATAAAAGCTGAATTAATGGTATTTTGTAACCTTAATTTCAGTGTCAAAAAGTTGAGACATAAAAAAAATTCTGTTATTAAAGGTAAAAAATATGATATATATATTTGATATAAAAAAGTTGGTAACCCTATCATGAATAATACATGTTTTTTTTTTAGAGATTCGTTTATTTACCCTCTTTGCCTATTGCATATTCAAAGACAATCGTATTAAAGAGTAAACTCTAATTATGCATCGGAGCAGACACACACACACTTTTCTTTTTTCATGTAGAATCGAAACACCAATTTCTCTCCTGTTCGATAAGTGTCCACAACAAATCATACCGTGATTGGTTGCAGAAACTTTGTGAAAATACCTAGGAGTAGACGTACTTGATGTGCTTGTTCTAAGTTTAGTAGTTTAATATTTTATTTGAATGAGTTCAAAGATAACATAACACCACGCTTGTTATCCCCGAAAGGGTCAGCAGAAGTGTATCTAATAATCCACCCACGTTGATGAGTTCATCAAGTGAATTCTCTAAGAATCTTCAATAATAATAGGCATTTCCTAACATATTCAACAAAAAAGATGAAATATTTCGCGACACAAGTACAACACATTACATCCCAAACGCGAAGACATCATTAAAAATATTCTCAAGACATAAATTACGGTGGGCAATTGTTTCAAGCGGGTCGTTGACCCCTCGAAATGGGCCGGCCGGCCAAAAAACCACCCAGTGGTCGCCGCGGGCTTTCTTTTACTACTTGGGTGGACAGTTTGCGTATGTACACTTGGGACTTGAGCAAATATGAGGATTTTTTTTGTCTGTTTTTTTTTTTTTTTGTATGGGTTTAAGAAGATTGGGTTTGAGAAACTCGTGGCTAAGTAATAACAGTCGCACGGGTCGATCCATCAGGTTAAGCTACGCTTGCCGGGGTTGGTCTGTGGATGAGTGACCAACTTTACGAGACTGCTCCGTGCCTTGGAAAGCACATTGAGCCGTTGATCCCGGCTGTCATGCATGGATGTTAGATAGTCGTTACGGGTCGTCAGAAGCCCAATAGTCAACCAGTCTTACCAAAGGGTATCGTATTACCCAGTAATTGAGTTGTGGAGGTCAGATAGGCAATCGCTCTATGTAAAATACTGGTATTCAGCTGCATCCGGTTAGACTGGAAGCCGACCCCAACTTTGGGAAAAGCCTAGGCAGATTGATTTTGTTTGATGAAGATTGAGTTATGTGAGTTTGGGAGTGGTGTACATTAGAATTACTATTTACTATTTTAGGTCTGGTCCAGATGTATGAACGTGAACGAGGCAAAAGGAGTATGTAGGGATCGTAGCAGGTGGCGTTCTGTAGTTTCTGCCTACCCCCATGGAAAGAAAAGATGTGAGTTTATTTATGTATTCTAGGTCTAGATAAGATGATTTTCTAAAATTCTTCGAGTAATGTGTGTGTGTGTGTTCTTGGTCATTATTAATCAATGTGGCTGTACTGATGTATTTTTTTAATGACATCAAAATAGAGTAGGTAACTAAATTAAAGGATCCAGAGGACAAGCTAATTGTGGATCCTCAAGTTTCTATGACAAGCTTTTATATGTCAACAACCTACATGAAATCCGATAATATTTGCTAGTTTTTACCCAAATTAAATTCAATATGATATATAATATATCAAGGAAAACACCACCAAAACTTTACGCTTTTTACTATAATACGCTTAAAATCAATTTCCTCTCCCGTATCCAATGTCTATACCGTATTCAAATTCCATAATCCATTATCATAATCCAGTCCAAAGTTATCCGAGTCCCCGGCACCTATATAAAACGTACATCTATCAATGGTGTATAGCCTATAGGGTATCTCAGAAGACCGCATTCCTGTGCCCCACGCCACCTCCCCCCTTCGGCCCGCAGACGTTACATGTTACAATACACACACATAAATACACCACACACCAAACACGTACTTACACCTTAATAACAAAAACATAAGGTTTAAATTTGTATGTAATATTGTTTCTGAATATCGAAGTTATCGTGGTATTTCTCCGCCGATTGGTGTTGTTTTTTTATCCACGGCAGCGAAACCACGGAAAGGATTAATTCGAGGCAAATAAAGTGTTATGTGAAATGTCGGCAGCAATGGTTTGGTTGTATTAGGACGATGATTGGGAGAAATTGTTATCAAATGATAAAAACTTAAAAAGCACAATAAACTTCGATTTTATTCATTCAAACATAGTTTTACAACACGGAATTGAATACGTCTCCTACTAAAGATCACCCAAACTAGCCAAACCTACAAGTTAACATAAATATGTAGCAGTTAATCCTATTAAAGATAAGTGAATAAAAGTCTTCTTTGATTAAACGTTTCATACCATCAAGATTGTAGAAAAAACATGAAAAATAATGTTTCCAGAGAGTAACAAAAATTTGAAGATTCTGTCTTTAGCAAGACACTTTCCAGACACATAAGAAATAATGCATTTCCCGTGCGAAGTCGTATAAGTTTCGTCTCAGTTTCGCGCCAAAGCAATAAGTAAGCTGTACTATAAACTCCCGCTTGACCATAAACATATCTATAAACTTATCAATATCAATTCAACATAAATTCTGTCTATTCTCTCTATAATCTCAAATAGGACTCCTATAATATTTTATGTGAAACCATATATTATTTTACTAAACTATATAACAGTCTATGGAGCACTATAATGTGGTCGTATGAAGATAATTTCCATTTTATAATCGTTTACGTTATGTCACAATTCAGCGACATTTATGCGAATTCTCTCTTTGCAGGTTTTCTCATTGAGTTCCAAGCAAATTTTTTTTGTAAATAATGATGATTTATTTTTGCCCGGATTTTGAATTAGTGCCTGGTTGATGGCAATAGTCTCGCCCTCTATATCATGGGACTTGAATATAACTGGCGAAATAAGGCGGTACTATGTAGGACTCTTGTATCTAGAGAAAAGCACTTGTTCCTTTACTGTAAAAAAAAAACGTGAGTGCTAATGGTGGCGCGGGCGCGGTCACATTCAATGATTGTGAACACTTTAGTAATAACAATATTCAACACTTTAATATTCCAATAAATGGTTTACATACAGCCAGAAACTTAAAAACCCTCGTAATAAAATAACTTTGGCCTCAGGTTGGCAAAATCTGATTAATATTAAACAGAAATCTCACCTAAAACTAGCCCCGCTAATAGTCATTATGAAACAAATTACCAACTAAGTCCAGTATTTGGTTATGCTCGTTAAGAAATAGCATTCCCGTGCGAGCTGAATACGAATTTGGAGTAAAGACAAAGCCAGCTAAGTGCTGAAACTAATGCGATTCAGTTCGAGTGCTTAAACCGACAACTATAGAGCTGTTGTATTATGGAGTTTGTTGATCCAAAACTTCGCCACTTCCACGGAATCGTGTGTGGTAGCACAGAGGTCTTTTTTGGGGCAAATAGGGCAGGATAGGAGATGGGTCACAGGTTGTGCTACAGCTCCACATCCAAACCTTGCTGCTGTACCGTCAAGACAGCCTCACTTTGCGAGGTTGTAGATGCATCGTTCCACTTGTGTTTAGGGGTGGTTCAGATACTTCCAAGTGGGCCACGGAAGGTCTAGGTGACTAATCCTTACACCACGATGGCACGAACTGGTCTTTCTCAAGACCCAAACGGCTCTTTTAAGAGCCAACCTCCGGAATTTAACTTCACTGACCCTCAGTGTTATTTTGGAGTTGAAACAAAGATACGATGTATGGACTGTGTGAAAAATGATATGGCTTGAAAGAGAGAAGGAGGAGGGGTCTAGAAGAAAAAGACATGTTGCGCTGTTCCCGAATAAATTAAGATAAGGGCCAGAAAATGATGACGAACTATAGTTGAATGGTTCAGATATTCATTTCATGTTTTGATCATCTCTAAAAAAGTTACTATAAATAGGTGATAAGATCAGCCAGTTACCTAAATGGGTAACAAGGTTTTCTATTTCAAAAGTAAGGAATTAAGTTAGAAGGTTCACAAATTAATCGAATTTGTAACATCATGCTTTGCAAAGTTCTGTTGACTCTCAATTTACATACAATTCTTTATAACTCACCAGTCAATATAGTTTTAGGACTTCAAAGCAGACGAAGTCGCGTGTACACCTAGTCCACAATAAACGACGTGCATCCATAACTTTCTTATCAACTATATTGTTACTCGTCTATTCATCTTCACACCTTTGTAAAAAGATGAGCAATTTCCGAGCAAAATCTCGAGCAGTATCTACGAGCAATAGGATCGTTAGCTCCGAGCCACATACTGTGAGACAGATAGCTCGCCTGTTCATACCTATGAATACTTTGATGACCTGTTTCATCCATAGGATTTCATGAGATGTATCCCATTCAATGTCTCGACACCTATTCAGGAGAAACTCCTATCTCCTGAATAGGTGTCATTAGGAGCAAAGATGATTTACATACTATATTCTTTAGTTTGTTGATAGTGGGAGTGAGATTTGCAATTAAGAGAGATCAAAGTTCAATTTTAATTTGGATGAGAACCGGCCTTTGCACTGTAGAGGGCCAATTGGATGATTTTCTAGAAATATCATGGTTAATAACTGGTAGGAGGAGATTGGCGTGTTCATTCATCCAATATGCATTTCAAAATTTTCGTTGTTATTTGAATAGACGTTACTTCTAACAGTTGAGCAATTAATCGATATTGACTCTACGTTTTTGTGCAAAGAACAAAAAGTCAAGGTCAAAAACATTAGTTGAGCGCTTGAATGTAGGAAGGAAAATAGTTATTATTGGTAGGTTGCTAGACGGCTAGATTATCTGGTCAATGACCCGCGAGCCGCGCCAATTTGATACACACGCTCCCTCCGCCTTACATCAAGTTTATGTGCAAACTTTTCTAATTGAAAACACGTTGAACTCGCTTTTTGACACTTTCTGCAAGTTCTGGACGCCTGGTAGTTTTGGGAAAAAGTGAGGAATGATAAGAACTTCATTTTTCGATAGACTGTCCAAACCTACAGTTTGCTGGTAGCTCGTAGATGGATATAAGATGGTGATGGATAGTGGTAATACTCAATAGCTCCTCTAGTATACGACAAACAACCCTGACATAAAGATTCTTTAATAGCCTTTGAACTAGCTACTTAGTTATTAAATATTAAGATTCAAATAAATCAGTGAATGTGAAGTAAATAATTCAAATGACCAACGGAAGAAACAGATTGTGAAAACATTTCTACGGCGCGATGTCAAAACTTAACAAAAGACGCTCACTTTCTATAGAAAGAGATATTATTATGTCTATTCATCGTGATCATCCTACGCGTGCAGAACTAAAACCAGCCCAAAGCAAATAAAATGAACGACAATACAAATGCAAATATAGCGCCACAAGGTTATTTTGGGACGTGGCCAAAGTCGGAACTAATGCTGCCACATTCTTTTTATATATTTATTTATAAATACTTTATTGTACATCACAAAAATACATAACAAAAAATATAAATTTGACACTACAAAATATACAATTGGAGGCCTCAATACAATTTAAAAAAAAAACAATACTTGCACAAATGCTAACCAACAGCGCCACCTGTCGACATCATTCAAACGCCAAACGATCGCTGTAGCGGTGTCGGTACTCGTAATAATACCGCTGAATATATAGATACTGGCTTTTTCCCACGGCTTCACCTTAAAATTTCATCCAAATCCTATTAGTAGCACGATATTAGTCCTATTAGTAGCATCCAAATCCTATTAGTAGCAATGATTGAAATACTATCGTGAAATTCACGCAAGTGAAGCTCCCAGTCGGCATTTCAGCCAATTTACACAAAACCTTAATGAATTATACTTCCTCATGAATCACTCCGTCCATTGGTGAAAACCGTATGAAAATCGGTATTTTTTAGGTTATTGCGTTCAGACAGACAGACTCGCCGGGAAGACTTTGTTTTATATTATGCAGTGATTGGCAGAGAAATAAATAAATACTTCTGGCTTTATCGTGTCCTTTCAATATGCTCTTAACATTATATATTACAGATGTTGTAATCAATATTGAGGACGGCACGGGACACGAAGACTTGACGCAGACCGTGTGAACAGACATCATTTGCTATATTGCAATACACATAAATAATTAGTTACTTGGAAACTAAGGTGACATCATCAGTGAATTATGATAGTCTGAAGTGGAGTCGACGATAAGATGAGGTTAGTTGGTACTTGTTTTAGATGATACATCTACTATAAGTTGTAACAACGAATCAATATTCACGCCTCCCGCTTAAGGGTCGCTAGTCGGTCTACAAACGTAGTATGGTGTGGATTACTCGTCTGTTTGACGATGTACGTTCAAAATTAAAAATTATATAAATTTGTCTTGTCATTATCTAGACCTGTATGGAAGCAGAATTGGAAAAAAATATTGGTTTGGAAGTTATGAGCGTCGAAAATTCCATATTGTAACACTACCTTTAACTCGTGTTTGGGCGTAAATAATTAACTTATGTCGTAAAAAAAGGGATAGATAACTTATTCAATAGTTCAAATAATTTTATTTTGAGTAAATACATTCATAAGTTTTTTCATGATATCTACCCCATAGGTCTGTTCATGAAATTTTACGCGCTTGTTTTTGTAATAAATCATTGTTTATTTCACTAAATTAATAAATAAATCAATAAAAAATAGAAAAATAAATACTAAATAAATAAATAATTAGACTAAATAGCATGCATATTAGTTACGTCCACCAACGAGTTCAAGCCGCCGACTAAGGGACCCTAAAAGGCCTTTAAGACCTAAAAGGCAAAATATTTTCTGATATATATTTTATTTTATTTATTAAAACTAGTAAAAAAATACTGTACAAAGGTGGATTTAATGCCTGAGGCAAATCTAGCAGTCAACCTTAGGATAAAACATGGCAGGTACAACATACTTGATAGATAACTTGAAAAAGAATAAATACTAATCATCACATCAGCCGAAAGACGTCCACTGCTGGATATAGGCCTCCCCCAAGCACCGCCACTTCGACCGATTCTGTGCTTCCCGCATCCACCGAACTCCTGCGGCATTTACTAAGTCATCGGTCCATCTTGTGGGAGGCCTGCCAACCCTACGTCTTCCGGTACGTGGTCGCCACTCCAGAACCTTTCGGCCCCATCGGCCATCTGTTCTGCCATTGCCACTTAAGTTTGGCAATTCTTCGGGTTAACCGACATAGCTCGAAGAATTGCCAAACTTAAGTGGCAATGGGCAGGACATATTGCTCGCAGAAATACTAATACAGGCAGAGGAGAAAATAAATCCAGCAAATCAGAGCTGGGATGATTCTGCCAACTTCTTACGAATGTGTTCACGTGCCTTCACTTGATATTTGGATAGCTGATGACCTAAAGAGATGCCATAAAGGTAGATGTAAGTACAAACACTAGTTTTTAACTCGTGTGTCCAAAATAAAAGATTTTAATTAATATGATAACGAAATTGAATTAAAAATCTCGACTAATTTAAAAGTTATGCAACACGCGTCCATTACAAATCATCCCTGCTAGATTTCTGGCTCTGAACTGAAGACTGAATTTATCACCGAGCCCGCAAGGACCAGTACTGAATATCGTTCTCCCCAACGGCCCTAGCTGGACGTATTTGTGATTGCAATTTCTGGCTATTAGACACGAAGACACCGTCATGAAATCATGCAAACTGAAGTAACAACAATTGTTGCATACAAAAGACATCAACGAGCTCGATGCGCACACGCGTTGCAGCCCAGTTTTGCTTCCAAGAACTTTTCTAAAAATAACCTTTATTTTCTCCGTTCCTTTATTTTTTTACCAACAATGGATTGTTATGATTCATTTTTACCTAAACTACAAACTCACATTAATAAATATTTTATTAACTCAATAAATAAAAATAATAGTGTTATGTGAGAGAACGCGTGACTGCATACAAAAGACATCAACGCGCTCGCTGCGTCTGCGCAAGTCACCAGCGTTTCTCGAGTTGTTATCAAACACTACATAGGTCATTTTTTCACTCGACTTATTGTACGGTCAATTTAATATGTAAATACAGTACAGTGCCCGTTAATGTGGTACATGTAGCTTTAGAAATATGGTGATGATCATGAGTATAGTCAGGGTAAAAGTTTATCAAATTGACACACTACGTCAATTTGTGGTGATATAACCATTTTATACACCTGTCAAAGAATGACAGTTGTGTTTCGAATACAGGGTCAAATTAAATAAGCTAGTGCAACTCCACTCCATATAAGACAAAATAAATTATTGATTAGATGACTTTTACTGCGCTGTTATTGTAGTCACTAGAAATATGTGTTTAAAAATTCAGTTTTCGTTTTGTAAACTTAAACAAGATAAAACAAAAAAAATACTGATTTTCTCAACTCAAACTTCAAGTAACAACACTACCAGCGGTCATAGACCCCTTTAAACAAATGAACAATTAATTTTTTTTTTCTTCTTTACTTGTCACGTTTGATACACGTCACGTTTGTGAGTTTCGCTAGTTAATTTATTTTGACCCTATGCACGCATAATTTAAGTAAGTAGTCAATCGGATAAACAAATAATTTAACTGACTTGACTTTAATTAAAGATTATTTTATACTTATGATCATAATAATTGTTAATCTGTTAACGTCAAGTACAATGCATATTTACAACTGTAGCCGATACTTTTCTAGTCAAACGAAATTAGCAGAAACATTCACATTGTGTCCAACAATGTAGCAAATACTTGGCGCACCTGTATCGCATAAAAATACTATTAAAGTTCGTGGCGATTTCCACAGTTTTCTCTTTGAAAGTCGTAAAATACCTGGCATCAACAAAATATATACTTACGCGGTACTTCTGAAGTTCTAAAATAGAGTTTTAATCGTGTCTAGCCAGTTTATGATTTAACATGATAAGTTTCTCAGAAACCACTATACCTACGTAAATGAGTTTGAAAAACTAAATCAGAATTCACTGAGAATTATTTGAGAATAAAAAAGAAAGAGTGACCACGAAGTAAATAAGAAGTAAAAAAAACAGCTAATGGGTTCCTGGATACTTTATTTGTTAAATCGTCGAAAATAACACGTTTGTTGTAAAGGGATCCCCTTTAATTTTTAAGTTTGTTTTATATTAATTATTTGTTGTTATAACGGCTATAGTACACTTTGTAAAACTAATCTATGTGTCTACCTATAACAATTCAAAAGATGCAGGCCCAGTGACAGACGACGTACTCGTACGGATGGACAGCCTTTGGGTACGGAACCCTAATAAACAAATAAAATAATATTATAGAAAAAAAGTGTATGGCGGTATTTCAAAATCGCAATTTATTCAGCCAGATTCTTAAGGGGGATGCGCCAAGGTAGCCCGCGATATTCAAATTTTCTTACGTTTTTTGAAATTTGCAAGTCAGTATCAGGTTGTATGTTGATCTAAATATGATTCGCGGCCGCATCAAATGTTTATTTATAGAATTATAATCATAAAAATCAGCAATACAACTCTCTAAATTCATGTAACTGTATTGAATTACTAATTCATGAAATCATGACATTGGACACTTTTACTAACTTAAGGAGTTGTATTACTAATTGTAATGATTATAATTCAGTAAAACCATATTTGTTACGGTCGCGAATCATATTTTAATCAACATACAACCTGACACTGAGCTGCAAATTGCAGAAAACGAAAGAAAGGACATTGTTCGGCGTCCACACATCGTTCGCCTAAGATCCAACAAAGACGTGAATGTACTTTCTGTGTTCTATATAATGCATATATTCTATTGAAAACAAATTAAAATGACGGACGTAAAAAAATCTAAAACACTTTCGGATTTTGGGGTTATAATTAGGACAATAGAAACATAGTAACTTAGCGTATATTAGTGAAAATACATTGGATTATATCTTCAAACGTTTCATTACATATTATGTAGGTGCATTTATCTATTAGTTGGTCAGAACCATTATTTAAACTAATTTATTTATAGTTATGAGGTGACCATTTGACCAATAGAAAAATGCACTGAGACAAAATGACACTGTCATTACTATTACATGTCAAAGTATCATCTGTCAATTCATCGACTGTCAGTGTTGTTATTGCTTGTTTCACACAGCGCTTTCAATCGCTTTATTCCGTTTGTAACTGAAAACCTTATTCACAGATCAAGCGCTGAGAGAGCGTAATTCAAAACGTCTAATTGAAACAAAAAATAATGGCGCTGGGGAATAAGACCGATGTGAATTACTTTTTAAAATGTTTTCGAAATTATGAAGTGTCCGTTCTATTGTAATTATTGTAATGCAAATTATAAAAAAACTAGTAATTATAGTAAAGGTTTCCTACGTGTTGATTCATAGGCCATTTTTTACAATGTCCTTTGAATTTCGCGGGCTACCTTAGCGCATCCCCCTTAATGCCCAAGTCTGCTGCTTCGCTAAACCAAAACAAAGCTTTACTTTACTTTAAATATAGGCGTGAAAATACATTCCAGTCCTGTCGTAGATGGATAAACAGTGTCCATCGGAAGGGCTAGTCCTGAGTCACTGTTGTTGGCTCAGCACTCCAGTCTGTTTGTCTGTCGTACTCTCGAGAGCGCACTAACACACTAAATTGTACGCGTCATCCGTGACGGGACAGACCAATAACCTGAAGAATACCACAGACTAGCTATACTACTTACAGTCTACTAACTCGAAAGATTTCTCATAAGAATCGTGTCGTGGGGTTGTCAATAAAAATAGGAGTTAAAATATGTTTGGGGAATAATTTAAGCCTTGTCCACACTTGTATCATTTTGGTGTATCAGATCTCCATTGTATGGCACTGTCTTGTATAATTATCGCTATTTTGGACTCCAAATGACGCACATGATCGCGTATTATTCTGCATCCAACTAGCGATCATGATACAAGACGGTATTCCGCTTGACTGTCACTAATGAGACACAATAAAATTTTAATTGTTATCGAGCTGCATCAGTCTTTCGGACAGTTGAGCTCCTGTCACAATTGACCCTGTTCTGACAGTTCTTTTAAAAGTCCCGTATTAGACTTAATTTTCTTAGGAAAGGTAAGTAATATAAAAAACGATCAATCAATCTATCAATCTGCCTAGCCTTTTCCCAACTATCTTGGGGTCGGCTTCCGGTCTAACCAGATGCAGCTGAATACCAGTATTTTACATGGAGCTACTGCCTATCCGACCTCCTCAACCCAGTAACTGGGTAATACGATACCCCTTGGTAAGACTGGTGTCAGACTTTCGGGCTTCTGACGACTCGTGACGACTGTCAAAGATCCACGAATGACAGCTGGGGCCAACGGCTTAAAGTGCTTTCCGAGGCACGGAGGAGTCTAGGTATGTAAAGATGGTCACCCATCCACTGACCAACCCCGGCAAGCGTAGCTTAACCTGATGGATCGACCCGTGCGGCTTGTTATTACTTAGCCACGAGCTCCTCTAATATAAAAAAACGATAAAATCATAAAAGCCCTATAATCGATAAAAGCCCTATTCTCACACTACAAAGTTTATTCAACTGCACGGTACAAATAATTTACATATCACACATTATAAACGGTTCTATTAATAGCTACAATTACTGTCCACAAAGCAAGGAGGATATTTTATGTAGTTAGAAACAACATTCATTATAAACCTGATTAAGCTGCAGGGTCTACAGGTCAGTCGATGTCGCGCATACCTTTGCCATTAGGCTTTGTTCGGACGCCACGACTTTTAGTCGGGGGCACACCTAATTGCAAGTTATTTTGGAAAGGTTAATTGAATTATTTCTAAGGCTTTTGTAATTATTTTATAGATAAATTAGATTGTGTATGTTATCTTAGATTCTGGTTTATAATATATGTGTTTACTTACTATATTCTTCTAATTAAATGGTTTCAAAATAAGTTATAAATATGAGGCTCGAGGCTCTAAATTTATACGCCACCTATTCTTAATGGATACCTTATAAATAAAACACGACCCGCGAAACTTAAAAGAACTTTGAAAGTTGAAAGCCCAAGGGTAATGAGTAGTAACTTCTCTACCCCACAAAGCGTTAGGCCTCAAAACATGTGCGGCCGGCAAAATATAAAGCTCAAAGGAATTCCGCGAAAGTTAAACACATTAAAATTCTCAAAGAACAAAGCAGACTTACTGTGTTGTTCATAAAACTCTCTGACACATAACCACATACATATTATTCATGCGATTTCTTGTAAGGACGCATAATCGCTGAATCTGTTTAAAGCCTTACAGATTATCCGCGCGGCTAAGTGTGTAATTACACACAGAGATGTTTCTCTAGATAATTATCTGAGAAACACCTTTTTTATGTTTGTATATATTATTTACACATTTGACAGGGTGGGGAAGTATGTAGGGTTACCATGTGTAGGGGTCAAATGGCCTCACTTTGCGTTCGTAGGATAACTGTTCGTTTTCCAATAATAAAGTGCATAAATAATGAAGGAGACTGTATTCAGTTTTGGGTATTTAGAAGATTTTTATTAAATCTTATTAATTAATTGTTTCTTTTTAATATTTTGTTGACTTGTTTTTTTTTAATAAGACTGTTTTTTACTAAATCTTCTTGTTTAATTGCCGAAAATAGTTTTTGCCAAATATTTTATTACTGTTTTTTTCTTCATTGATTCTAATTCAAATCAATTTGTATAATCTTACAGATACAGAAACGTTTAAAAAAAAACACTTTTTGAATTTGTAATTAATCACTTTCTGGTCAGGAATCTTTTAGCCAACCCACTCGCGATATATTTTCTAACATTTAAAAATACTTTTCATTTAAAATACTTTTCATTCATTTAACAGATGGGTGATTTTAACATTCTCCTGCGGATCCTATGCTAGAAGAAATTCATAGTGTTCATAGGCAACGTTTTTTTAATAAGAAACATTGTAACAATATCTACAGTTACAACACAACTTAGATGTAGCATAAATATGATTTTTTTTATTCATTCATTCAATTTTACGAATTTATTTGGTTATGTGACTTTACAAGTTCTTGCGTAAAGATTTTCGTAAGGATCATTTTCACCAAAAGCAGTAATAAAGATTACTGATTTTGAAGGCGCACTCAGTTCGGATGGTGATCGGTTTTACGAATTTTGCCGATGCTACATCTAAGTTGTGTCGTACTGTACCTGCGTTTTCCTTAAACCTAAAACAGAATTTCTCAAAAAACATTAAGCAAATGCAAATTGTAGCTGTTTTGATAATAAAATTGTGTAATTAGAACGTTTTCTGAGTAAGTCTGCGACCGCAAGCTAATCGCGAGCTGAACCGCACATTAGGCTTCATATAATTAAGACTGGCACGATTACGCATATCATTATAAGGCGCTCCTATTTGCTGAATGCTACAATTTTGTACTCGTGGGATATGGAAATGTAGCGGATACTACTGTCGTTTTTTATAGAAGCACTTATGACCCCCATTCCTAGCCTTGCCTACTTTTCTGGTTCTCGTTGCTTTTCTCATAATATTGGAAAATTTGTTCACTCCACTGCTGAATCTCTGGTTTCCTCTCTATGAGAAAGATGGAAGAGATAGAAGAAAGAAGAAGGCTTAAGGCTGATTGTCCACTGGAGCGGAGAGGAGAGGAGCGGAGCGGAGTTGTGCCAATATTAACCAATAGAATCTAAACTCCGCTCCAGAGGTGCGCTTCTATTGGTTAATATTGGCACATCTCCGCTCCAGTGGACAGGCAGCCTTATCCACCACGCGGACCTAATGCGATTTGGTGGATGTCAAATGCTCGAATAATAATCAGATATTTTTCTGTAATTCTGTAAAATATACTAATATCAAGAAGAGAGCTATTTACACATTTATCAGGACGTTGCATCGTCGAGACACATTCGTTTTCTCCTCTTTACTCAGCACTCTAAATAACACTGCATAATTTACACCAAGAGAGTCTCGATGATACGGATAAAGAAAAGTGCGGATCAATTAGTTGAAACAAATTAAAGCGATGCGCATGCGCTTGATAAGCGACATAAATCCTTGCTTCGCTGGAAGATAGAAAGCTATCTCTGCTGCCAGTAACTTATACATTGAGGGATCGGCCATAGGATATGTCACACTTAGAAAACCTTTAAGGTTAGTAAAAGTAGCAAGAGGACTGATTGTGTTGTGTCGTGTTGTAATGCCTTCTCACGCAGTGTCAACCAATCAAAAGTCGTTGTTTTATGACGTGATCCAGAACAGATTCGTTTGATTGGTCTATTCTGCGTGACGACACAACACAACACAGTTATGTGTCTGTCCCGTTACACTCGTGATTTTGCAACCACTTGTAAAAGTAGCGACTACAATAATTACTGCCTAATTTGACCGACTGTGCTGATTTTTTTGACGAGCACAAGTGCACAGCAAATAGAAGACTGAGGAGCGAAATGAATATTATCCGAAGAATGAATTCTCAAAAGTCAAATCTAACTAATTTTATTTATTACTAGCTTCTGCCCGCGACTTCGTTCGCGTGGAAGTCGTAAGACAGCACAATATACTGTAATAACAGCCACATTTTTATAAAACTTCTCTGTATACTACGTTTGTTGTTTTGTTTTCAGCAGCTAAAATATAATTATAGAGAGTCAGGACTGGTGACGCGGGAGCAAGAGACGTACACTTGTCCGTGTGAGAAGCAGCTTGTCCTGAGGTCGACACCCGCAGGCTTAAGTGTCTGCCCCTGTGACTTGTTGATAGTCATCGCAAAGCATACGCTCACAGGGAACTGCACGCGCTTAAACTGGAAGGATAAATACTGTCTCGCCAATGCCACAACCTGTTAGAATTTCCGCCCCGATGATGTTTCTCTGCAAAAACACGACTTTGAGCCGGGTTCCGTTACACAGCTTCGGCGGAGTTAAGTTCCGAAGGAGCATAATCGGGACACCGACCTTCTGCTGGATTATGTGCGCAGGAAGTCCACTTGCCGTTAACGAATTCAAAAATTCTACGGGGTAATGTGTGGCGTCATTTTGCTCCACAACAGTGTTAATGGAGGTGTATATCACTTCACTGCCTTCGATTTGCGAGAGAATACTGTGGTTGATCGCTGCAGCTTGATCATTTTTGGGCGTTAAAATGGCCCATTCACACACCCAAGAATTCTCTTGGTACGGTATTTGACTGATGTCCCCGTACACCAGACGAATCAGATCTTCTAAATTGGGAACTACTCTACCAAGAGTCTCTGGTAAGTCGACCTGGCCGCTCTCCTCTGGCAGAGTGCCTTCACCAAGTTTTAGAAGAACATCGGAGAATTCTTGAGCATGTGAATTCCCGCCAAGCCGAGCTCGCATGTTGATGGTCAAACGCAGTCTATGAACTTGCGACCATAGAGTCGACCTTTTCAGCGAAGCAATCACCTTGTCAGCCCTAGTTCCTCGCGTCACCACAGGTAGTGTTTGCCGGAAATCGCCACTAAAAAGAATTGTGACACCACCCATAATGTTTTGGTTCCTGCAGATTTCCTGCAGGGTTCTGTTTACAGCTTCCACTGCTTTCCTATTTGCCATAGTACATTCATCCCATACGATGAAAGCGCAATCTCTAAGCACGCGCCCCTTGTCACTGTTGCGTGACACCCCACAAACAGGCGTTTCGTTGCTCTCTAAATCGATGGGAAATTGGGAATCTTAAACATGGCGCGCGCTGTTTTGCTACCAGGAAGCAGTGTGGCAGCGATTCTGGAAGACGCTACTGCGATTGCAATTTTGCCTTGCCTCCTGACCTCTGCAAGGATACCAGTGGTAATAAATGTTTTTCCTGTTCCGCCAGGAGCATCCAAGAAAAACATTTTACCCTGACTGAGCCCAACGCTTTGGAGAACAGTGTTGAAAATGTGCCTTTGCTCTGAGGTGAACAAAGAGACGTGGTCATTCACGATGGTATTCATTGCGCCCGAATCGTAATTAATTTCGGCGGCGTATTCTACGGTCTTGATGTGCCAATGATTGCGGAGCCGGTAACCCATACTCTATCAGTGGATTGACACCTATAGAAATTACCACGTCTTGAAGTGAATCAAGACAACTGTTTAGAACGCGTTCGTCATTTTGTTCAATGTCAGCTTCAATACGCGCCGCAAAGTTCATAAAAAGTCCTCGGATGCCCATATTTCTACTACAACAGATTTTTTTATGGAAAAACTGTCAGTAATTCAAAATTATTACTCAGAAGTTAAACTTATCTGGCGTTGGAAAAATCTGCCCTTAGTCAACTTTTATAACATCTGGTGAATAATTCTAGGTACACACGCAGTGACTTTAATTTACATACATACATAAACTCACGCCTTCTTCCCATACGGGTAGGCAAAAACTACAGAACGCCTCCTGCTACGACTGTCGACTTTAACTTAATTATTTAATATATATTATAATTCTATACTTAATTTGACCTCACATAAACGAAAAGACGGCGGCATACGATTAGTTCCAATTTTAGCCGTGCGCAGAATTATCTTGCGAGTACTCTATGTACTATATGAACACCAGGTAACTTATTTAAAATATTTGACGAAGTCCTATCTTGTCGCCGCTATGACGTTAATTATAAGGTTTAAATTGCAATAACTAAAAGGAATTCGTGAAATAGTTTAACTATTAAAAAAACCGAACTGTCAAAGGCGAGCGGCGTCGTTTTTAGGTTTTCTTTCAATATTTTTCGGCTTCATTTCATCCTTGTCAATATAAATATAAGTTAAAATAATAAAAAAAGATTAAAAACATACTTATGCATTACAAAAAATTAAATAAATGAATTTAAAAAAAATACGGGGTTCGAACTCATAACCACAGGTTTACAAAGCAATCGTCCTGCCGCTTAGCTATTTGCTTTGTTGGAAATCAGTTAAAATAGCCGTTCTTATATTTCATGATTGGCTGCTAAGCTCCATAAAGGTATAATAATAATAATAATAACCGCCGTATCTCTACGTTGACGTCGTGGTGGGGCTTGCGTGCTCCGAACTCTGGGTTTGTGCCGGTAGAGTTTACTTTGCCGGAACAGGTCTAGGATAAGGAGCCAGACTAAGAGAGATACAGAAAACCGCAGGGCAGCATGTGGCGAGCTGTTGGGCAGTAGCGACCCCACGGACCCTATCTCCCGGGAGAAGTCTTGTTCCTCACCTCTGGCTTGCCTTTGTTGGCCGGCTGGAGTGAGCACTGACGAGGAACAGAGCTCCCACCTCATTCTTGCCTTTATTGGCCGGCTTGAGTGGAGATTCGCAAGAGCAAACGTGCTCGGAGGAAGGAAGTATTCCAGTAAGATGCTGGTAGGGGTCTTGACCGTACTTCCGGGATTGTCCTGATAGCCGTGGAATACCGCTCCACTCCTCATAAGCACCTCAGGACATGTTGCCCCTTGTCGTTGCGACACTTTGTGCTAGCGACCGTTTTCGGGGGCCCATTATTGAGTGTGCAAGTCACCCCCTGCCATTTTACCTGTGTTTGTTATATAAAATATTGGTCAGGCAGGGGCCATAGTCTTTCCATAGTTCTAAATAACCAGTTCACTTAGCCATCCAAACCCATAAACCAATATCTATGTTTTCATATCCAGCAATAGTCCTGCACTAACCGGGGGTTGTCCTTGGGTGCACTAGCATAGTGCGAACAGGGATAATCGTCGGTTAGTGCCTCGTTTCATTAAACACGTCTAACGGGCCTCTGTGAGTTGGCTTCGGCCCCTCTTACGCCTTCGAAAGGTCCGGGACCCTAGGGTCCCGAGAAATGTCAAAGACGTAAAATAATAATAAAGCTTTATTTCATTCCACACAATTAAAATTATGTAAATCATTAATCACAATACTTTCAGCAAATAATTTTTTTTACATTCTTAATATTATTATTTGATTTCATATTACTTACAATTACTTAATTCTCATGCATTAAATTAAAAATGATAAATTTATTCATTTTTGTAAAAAAGAAATAATTATGATTAAAATAAAATAGTTATGATTAAAATAAAATAATTATGATTAAAATTAGTGTGTGGACCCCCTTCGGGTAAAAGCCTCCTCCAAAGAATTCCACTTTTCTCTATCTGGCGCGGTGGCTAACCAATCTCGCCCAGCGTTCGCAATTATCTCGTCCTGCCATCGGGCGCACGGCCGGCCTCTGATTCTGGTACCTCGTGGACCTTCCCATTTAGTTGTCCTTATTGTCCACCGATCATCAGAATACCTTGCCACGTGGCCTGCCCACCTCCATTTCTGGCTTTGCGAAAAAGTGAGAGCATCTGTGACTTTAGTTTTGTTGCGAATGTCTGTGTTTCTTACTCTATCGCTTAGTTTGATACTTAAGCAGCTTCTCTCCATAGATCTCTGTGTAGTTTGAATCTTGTTTCTTGCCTTGTTATCATAAATCCAAGTCTGACAACCATAAGTGAGACATGGCAAAATAGCAGAGTCTAGAACTGTCTTTTTCATTTTAATTGGAAGTTGTGATTTAAATATCTCTTTGTGAGCCCAGTATTTTTTCCATGTAATAGCTATCCATATATTCGGTCTATTTCTTCTAAATTTCGGTTCTTACTAAAGGAGATTAGCTTACCCAGGTATATGTACTCCTGTACGTATTCGAGCGGCATGTTATTAACCAAGATAGGGGTCTTCTCGTTGTTGGTCATCACTTTTGTTTTGTTAAGGTTCATCTCTAAACCCACATATTCGCTTGTTGCTTGTAATTCGTTGACCATAATATTGAGTTCCAAAGGATTTTCCGATAGTACGACAATGTCGTCCGCGAAACGTAAATGGCTTAGATGTTTACCATTTACATTAATGCCCCTATTTGACCATGGAAGATCTGCCATTATATTTTGTAGGACCGCTATAAACAGTTTAGGTGAAATAGGATCACCTTGTCTGACTCCTCTGTTAATATTGATTGAAGCCCCAACTCTATCTAGCCTGACTCGACTTGTACTGTTTGAGTAGATATTTTTAATAATATTTATATATTTATAGTTCACAGATTGCTTATTTAGTGCCTCCCATATACTATTATGCGAGATAGAGTCAAAGGCTTTTTTATAGTCGATAAAAGCTATGTAGAGTGGTTTTCGGTATTCCAGATATTTCTCGATGACTTGATCTATAACATGTATATGGTCTGTAGTGCTGAATCCCTTTCTAAAACCTGCCTGTTCCATAGGTTGAAATGTGTCTAATTCCGAAGATATTCTGTCGAGTAGGCACGATGAGAATAACTTATAAAAGCAGGACATAAGGCTTATCGGGCGGTAGTTACCTATGTCTGCTGGGTCGCCTTTTTTGTACAGTAAAATTATTTCTGACTCTGACCATTGCTGAGGCACTACTTCTTCATCCAGGATTTTGTTGAACAACAGTGTAAGAGGGGTTACTAGAAAAGCTCTGGCATGTTTAATACATTCGTTCGAAATGCCGTCTGGCCCTGGACATTTTTCTGATTTTAATTTTAGTATCTGTTTAAGAATTTCATGTTCGCAAAACGTTTGTACAGTTGACATATTCTTCGGTTGGTTAGACGTCTCTATGTTTTTTATTGAGTTTGGTCGACTATATAAGCTTGCGTAGAAATCCGTTGCAATACTTATAATTTCACTTCGTGATTTACTATAATTTGTTGACCCGTGTTGGAGAGATGGGATCCACGTTTTTGTTCTATCTAGCTCTTTAAATGCTTTTTTGGCTGATCTTGTGCTTTCTATGTGTTTTTTCAAAGTGTCAATTCTGTGTGTTTCATAACATTGTTTTATTTCCTTGCTTGTTTGTTTGTATAAAATTTTCAAGTCTTCTCTGTCTTTTTTGTTAAGATTTGGTTTGTTTTGTAGGGCGCTTCTTTCTTTCATCAATTCAATAGCCTTTTCTGTCAAAATTGTTCGTTTCTTGGATCCTGATTTGCCTTTTAAACTTGATTTTAATGCACTTTCTATCATCTGGTAGTATTCACTGGCAGTAACTGTTTCATGTTTTTCTAGTAAGTTTGGTATGTGTTCGCTTAGAGTTTTTATGTACATTTCACGATCTTCTGAATTTTTTAGTGTGTTTGTGCTGCCGGTGAAATTTCGTCTGCTCTTTCTTACTGCTCTCAGGTTAAGAGTTGCTCTTAGCAGTCTGTGATCTGTTCCAAAGGATAAAGAATTTAGCACATCAAACTTTGAAAATAAATGCGGCTTGGTAGTTGTTATATAATCAATTTCATTTTTTGTCTTTTTGTCTGGTGAAATCCATGTCCATCTGTTCTCTTCTTTTGATTTAAACATAGTATTCATTATTTTAAGATTATGTTCATGTGCGTAATGAATGAGTCTATCTCCTCTTTGGCTTCTCTTACCGTAACCGTATTTACCCATTACTTTGCGCTCGTAAGACTTAGGTTTCCCAATTTGTGCGTTAAAGTCACCCATAGATATAATGTACTTTGTAGCAATAATTTCATGGGCCTTCTGAAGATCTCTATAAAACAGTTCTATCTCGACTTGTGTAGAGCACTCAGTTGGCGCATATGCCTGAATAATCGCGAAATGTAAGTTTTCTAGTTTTATTTCTAGCAAACAGACTCTCTCCGATATTCCAGTAAAGTTTATTATATTTTCTTTATATCTTTTTTTCACCATAAAACCGACACCATATTGACCTTTAGTTTGTCCGAAATGGTACATAATATATTCCTCATCTTCTATTATATTTTCTCCTTGGCGCCGGACTTCACTCAGTCCTACTATATCGTGGTTTATGCTACGAAGAGCCGTCTTCAATTCTAGTAGTTTATAAGGTGTGCTTAACGATTTAACATTCAAAGTGCATATATTTACTGTCTTATTCTCTTTTGTAGTTGTTTTCTTTGGAGGGTTGTGGTCATAAAGGTATAGCGTGATGATAATCATTTGAAATGTTAAATCGGTAACTACCTGCAATATCATAACCTTTTGGCGCACCCATTTACAATTTTGCGGAGAAGAATACGAACATAATGTAATATTGCTCATCCCCCATAGTAAATAGCGTGATAGTATGTACCCTACCATTTGACCAGACTTATAGGGAACATCTATGCAAAATTTTAACAGAATCTGTCCAGTAGAATTTGCGTGATGCTGGAACATACATACAGACAAACAGACAAACAGACAAAAATTCTAAAAACTATATTTTCGGTATTAGAATCGATCCCAGACCTCGTAGCAATTACTTTTTTTCAAAAATATTCAATGTACAGTTTTGACCTCGCTACGATTTTATTATATGTATAGATAGAAGATAGATATATCACAGAGACGACTCTTCTATTACATAAAATAAATAATCTTACTGAGACTTAAGGGTACACTAGTCGACGGCTCGAACTCGTTGGTGGGCGTGACTAATATGCAAGCTAATTAGCCTTATTATTTATTTATCTAGTATTTATTCATATATTCATTTATTGAAATAGACGATGATTTATAACGAAAACAAGCGCGTATTTCATCAAGAGACCTTTATAAAATAAAAATAAAATAAAAATACTTTATTTCAGACCCTTCCGTCCATATGATGTTAGTAATACACACTACTTATAAGCTATGTTAGTAACAAGGTAATAGGTACAAAAAAAAAAAAAAAAACATTAATTCATAAATCTGCTGCACTCACCCGACGCACCGGGTACATGCACATGTACATGCACCCAATGCGCCATAATGGCGCAACACGGCTTATCACTAATTACCTTCAGAATGCCGTTGACGCTCCCACGCACTCTGCGCATCATGGACGCAATCCTTTTTCTTAGGATGGTATTAAAGCCATCGGTATGTGCTTCGGCAAACATTCCTGATGCACTGCAGTAGCGCGGAAGCCCCAACAACACTCTGAAGGCATTATTATATTGAACTCTAAGGGCGTTGTATGCCCTTTGCGTATATCGAACCCACAGAGTGCACGTGTACAACGATTGGCAAAAAGCCTTAAAAAGAGTTACTTTTACTTCCGGTGTACAACGTGCAAACCTGCGGGCCAACATATTGCATCGGACAGCCAACGCCCTCCGTTCCCTTTCGATGTCAGCATCATCTTTCAAGTCCTCAGTAACTACGTGCCCTAGGTACTTAAAATCTAGTACCCTTTCAAGAGCCACACCTTTTAACATAACCGGGGGGATATGTGCTGGTTTTTTACGGTTTACCCTAAACACAAGTAGTTTGCTTTTCTGTACGTTATACACAAGTCCATGCGCTTCAGTATAAGTCTCCTCTCCTTTGAGCGTATAGATATGATGAAAAAACTACTAGATGTATTTACTATAAATAAAGTTATTTGAACTATTGAATACATTATCTATCCCTGCATGCTTTCTATTTGCCATTTTCTTACTACATAAGTTATTTATTTACGCCCAAAGACGAGTTAAAATTAGTGTTGAAATATGGAAGTTTCGACGTGCATAACTTCCAAACCATTTTTTTTTTCAATTCTGCTTCTTTAGGCTAGATAATGACAAGACGAATTGATATAATTTTTCGTTTTGAACGTCCACCGTCAAACTGACGAGTAATCGCCATACTACATTTGTATGGATGAAGGACCGACTAGCGTACCCTTAATAAAGGAAAATCTACCAGATGCAAGCTTGTGTCTCATATTATATGGCCGCTCCCTCACCTCACCTAGCACAGAAGCGCGGCATTTGATAAATGAATGGAGAAGGTCCATACCTCTCACTGACTATAAATTGTACACACGGGAACGATGTGTACCGACTTATCGTGCTTAATAACTTAGAGCCCGTCCGAACTTAAAGCAAATACACCGCTTTTAATATTAATATCTTGGAATTTGTAGATGTTGCAGTTGATATCAGATCAGTAAACTTACCTGCAAATAATATTAAATTTTTCATTGATGATTATAAGCCCATTTGTCCACCGCACCATAAACGGGTCGTCCGTCAACGAGAACGAGATGACGACGCTGAAGTGGCGACAGCTTATTAACTATGGCTGCGTAATCTCGTTTCTCGTTCACGACGCGGTGAACAAACAGTGTAAAGGTCACCAAAAAACTTTCCAATCCTTTTTCTTTCTTTTCTTTACAATCACTCTTGTCCCTGTTTTCGGTACTAATCAGCCAGTATCAATCTGCGCGCAACGGGTGCTGCACGTGTACCATGACAACCATAGATATGGTTTCTCTACGGGTTTGACAGATTGTGATTGTTTATCTGTCATTTTGTATATTCTTCCGTCGACAAAACACGTTTCTATTGTTTTCATGCTAAGCGTGCAGGAAGCGATTTCCGGCCACCGTAAGCGCGGGCTTGCGGACGGAGAGCAATGGGCAGCTCGTCGTCCGATAAGGACCAGGCCCGGGTCGACGGCGCGTCGTGTTCCACGCGCGCCTCAAAGAGATGTCAGCAAAAATGACGGGGTCCGCTAGGGCCGATGCCTACCGGGGTTGCGGGTAGTCCCAAGGGGAAACCGTGGCCCCTGGCAAGGCAAGGGAAGGAACATGGGTGGGTTTTAGTCAGTAAGAGTCTGACACGCCCTTCCGCTCCGCCCAGAGCGGGAAAAGTCATTTGAAGATTTCCCACCCAAAAAAAAAAAGCGTACAGGAAGAAAACTTTTTCACTCTACCATTTAGCCTGAAACCTAATTTAGTAACAGCCCTGGAAAATATTAAAAAATATCTGACCTTTAACTCTCAAAACCTTCGTTCATAAAATGATAATACTACAATCTAACCACAATTTATGTGAACTCCAATCATGTTTACCATAAATATCAAACAAGCCTATATACCAATAGCCCTTATTTAAATTCTATAGATATACTCCCCAGACAGGTCCCTACGTTCATAGTTTCCCGGTCAACGCTTACGCATCTTAAAGTCAGGGGTAACCAATAAATGACATGATTTAAAACCACTTAAATGACGTACAAAATCCCTCTTAATAATGCAAATATCGAGCTGATCTTTTGAAGAGTACATGTTTTCTCTAAAATATTGCAATTTTACGACGACATGCATTGGCAATTTCATGTAGAACGATCGCTAGGGTAAATAATGGTGACTTTGGCTCTAGAGAAGTGTCAACAAACGTTATTTATTGTTCTGCCAAGATTGAGACTAACACTTACAGTGGCGAATACTCTAAGAACTCGATTCCCATCGGCTTCCCTTCGGACACAACCACTCTATCATCATTGAATAATCACACTATAAGTATTTGAATACAATTAAAACATTACAAAACGCCTACATTAAATATTTTGTCTTTATATCCCAACAACAAAACATTTCGCTCTAAAATAACTCGTAGGCGCATTCGGCTTATCGTGAGTTCAATTTCTATAGAAAATAAAATCCGTCTGACGTCACTCGGTCACGTGACTCCGTGCGTTTTATACCAAGCTAGGAAGCCGGCTTGCAACGAGTTATAGTACTTATAGTAGGTAAAGTAGGCGAAAACGCGCGCGTGGGAATGAGAAAGAGCTATTGCTATTGCTCGCACTCGCATTTGATACTCGGTTCTTGTCGTAGAGTTTCGTAATGCATTCGGCTTGAACTTCGCTCATTCGGTCGGACCGGAAATCAAAACATTCATCTATAATTATTGTAGTCTGTGCATTCATCAATCATTCCAATTTCCATTGACAATGTGAGATGTGTGTGTGGTCGATTTTTGTCGTAATCGCATTAGAACCATATAACTTTTTTACAATAAGTAGTTAATTTGCATTTTGTATTCATTAGTTTATCATTACTAGTAGTAGTAATATTAGTTTTTAGTGTAGAACAGTGATTAAGATAGTGTTTGTGTTTTGAGTTTCGTGAAAGAGAAGTACGTTTTAATTAGGTATTTGGGGTAAGTAGATAGTATACTGGTAAGCCGGTATACGCCGAGTTACGCTATGGACAGAGAAGTAGAAAACGCGCGGGAACGAGAAGCAGCTATTGCCACCTCGTTCACGCACACGCAGTTATTCGGTTGTTTCCGTTGAATTTCGTAATGCGTTCGGCGCGGAGTTCGGACATAATATTGACATTGAATTGATACATGTGGTTGTTTGTTTTTTGACGTAATCGTATTTTAAAAACAATTATTTGCATTTTGATAGCTCATTTTTCAGTGAATTCATATTATGTTTCTCATTACTGATATTTGTTGTAGGTATAGAACAGTGATTAAGACAGTGTTTTGAGTTTAGTGAAAATAAAGTACGTTGTAATTAGTTATGTGGGGTAAGAATATAATTTATTATGTTGAAATTACTTGTATATAGTAGATTTGAAAGTAATTAAAACGATCAGTAGGATTAGGATAGATTGTTGCTTGACGGATTATTAACTTTGTGAGGAAACATGCTTTTCAAGGTTAACTTTTGAAAATAAGAACCCAGATAATTATGACTCTATATTACAAACGACGTGATGGTTTTTTCAAACATTTTAATGTTTCCCTTTACGATAAATATCAATGATTGACTGGCAGTTATATCGGAGCTCGTGGCTAAGTAATAACAAGCCGCACGGGTCGATTCATCAGGTTAAGGTACGCTTGACGGGGTTGGTCAGTGGATGGGTGACCATTTTTACATACCGAGACTCCTCCGTGCCTCGGAAAGCACGTTAAGCCGTTGGTCCCGGCTGTCATTCGTGGATCTTTGACAGTCAGTTCAGTTTCGTCACGTGCGGGCAAAAGCTAGTAAAGCAAGTAAAATATATTTTTTTGGCTCCGGCTTTCGGCTTACCCCCTTCGATTCCCCACGCCGCGCCACTGAACACTTATGTACGTTTTTGAAGATATATGACAATTACAACTACAATCGTATGGAAGGTAGCCACTGGATAGTACTTGGCGCAGAATAAACTTGGCACTTGTTCCTTGGGCTTATTGGTGACTCGCCCGAATAAACTGGTACGAATCCGGACGAATCGACCATTTTAATAAATATTAGTTTTACTTGAGGCGATTCGTACGAATTTTGATCGTGTGGACGAATCGACAACTCCAGCAATACGTAGTAGTAAAGTACACTGGTGCACAGAAGTGGTTAGGGTAAAATATAATATATTGAAATAAACAAGATGAAAAATGAATAATTTATTATTCAGATTAAAGGTTTTTATGGAATAACTGTGAAAATAATACAGGATGGCGATTTATTCACCTGCATCCGTCAAGGGGGCCATTTTACCCGTCATACTGAACAACTTTAGCTATGAAATTCATAACAGACTAGACAAAAAAAAACCCTCGAAATACCTAATCCTGTTGTATAGGAATTTGTAATTATTTTCCCCGAGTCGGATATAAGTTTCATATAGCGAAAGTTGTTTTGTACGAGTATGACTTGTAGAATCACCCAGGCTTGATATTATTTTAATCACCAATCACCAAGTCATTTTCTTTTTATCGTTGATTTCATCATCATCATCATCCTTTCAGGGCTTTTCCGACATAAACTACGGCGCACACATACGTACAATGCTATATTTATCTGCACATTTCGGGGATTCCCCGAAATGTAAGCAAGCAACTTGATATATTTTCGCTCGATCATTCGTGATTGATTAGTGAAAACGTGAATACAACAAAATGGCTGTGGTAGGTAACCAGTAAGAACATACACAACCAAAGATAGAAGACTGTGACTGCAGCAACACCCAAACGGTTAATGACAATTTTAAGTTGCTGATGTCCTTATTTTTTTCATTGTTGATTTTTTGTTTGAATGAGACTAATATTGATAATTTTAGAAGAACTGCAATGTTGATTCTTTTTTATTAATATAAACAAGGGATGTTTTTTAAAAATAATAACCGACTTCCAAATGAAAAAAGATTGGCATACCTATGAAAATAAATTTAAAAAATCTGACTTAATTCAAATTAATCCGATTTAAATATAATAAATTCGATTATTTTGAATTTATTGAAAACGTCATGATTTTTATAAACCCTGGAATCACCCCCTTGATGGATGACTGATTAAAATGATCTCAACCCTGGGTGATTCTACACGTCATACTAGACAACTTTCGCTATGAAACTTATATCCGACTGGGGGAAAATATTTACAAATACCTATACAACAGGACTATTTCGACGCATTTTTTTTTACGAGTCGGTTATGAATTTGTTGCGAATGTTTTTCAGTATAACAGGTAGAATGGCCCCCTTGACGGATGCAAGTGAATAAATCGACACCCTGTGTTATTTTCATCTGAATAATGATTCATTCATTTTTCATCTTGCTTATTTCAATATTATTATATTTTACCCTAACCACTTCTGTGCATTAGTATACTTTACTACTAAGTATTGCTGGATTTGTCGATTTGTACACAAATAAATTGAATTCGTACGAATCGCCTCAAGAAAAACTAATATTTATTAAAATGGTCGATTCGTCCGGATTCGGACGAGTTAATTCGGGCGAGTCACCAATAAGCCGTTCCTTGACATCATAAGTTACTGATGGTAGGAAGTGGAGGACTTTATTATAAAAACATCTATGTTGGGACCAATTGCCCAAGTTTGCAAAGAAATAAATGATTTAATTTGTTTTGAATATATAATACAAAATACAAATTTAAAATTGACAATTAATTCAATCAACTTCTGGAAAGTTAACAGCAAGAGCTCTAAATTATCTGTGCACATAACTTTTTGGAAGTGAATGCAGTATAGAATGCCGCTAGAATATTTGCGGCATAATAGTGGTGCTGCCTCGGACAGGCTAAAGTGCCGTAAGCATTGCATTGTCGCCGTCACTTGTTATTTTGTTTTCATCTGTAGCCGGCTAAACTTAAGTGCCATAATCCCTTGACTTAACAAATGAAAATGGCTGAAAGGTAGGTTAGGTTAGAACTGTGACCACACAACGCACGAGCCGTGCGAGCGTAGCGAGCGGTGCCGCGGCAGCGTCCGACGAGTGCCAGGGCCGTTTAGGCACAGGAGAATGTAATGTTTTGGGAATGTAGTGTTTTACTGCGGTCTAACCTCAACAATCAAACAAAATACCAAGTGACGTGACTTAGTGACAGTGACAATAACAATGCAATTCTTACGGCACTTTAGCCGGGCCTAGGCGGTGTTAATAAAGTGCCGGTAGAGGCATTTATCCAATAGGGACAGAGTGCCGCTAGTTGGACTCTATACAATGCCTAACCTATGCCTGCCTTCTTGTTCCAAGGAAAAATACTTACATAATATAATCTATATACATATAATAAAATTGTAGAAAAGTGGTGTCTGTACAATGGAAATATATGAAAAAAAAGTAGCAGGGGTTGTTATTATATCGATGCTGAACCCGAGATTGTAATTAAATTTTTTTTTGTCTGTTTGTCTGTTTGTCTGTGTGTTTGTGCACGCTAATATCAGAAACGGCTTATTCGATTTAGATGCGGTTTTCACTAATATATTGTAGTAAGCTTCACTTAACATTTAGTGTTTATTTCATGTCAATCGGTTCATAAATAAAAAAGTTATGTCAATTTAAAGAATCACGGCTAACATCTGTTATAGGTTAGGCATTTCTTTCCTTGATTTTCGGTATACTTATCTTAATTTTTATTTAGGGTTTGTATATAAATATTATAAGTATTTGGTATAGGTTAGGCATTTCTTTTCTTGATTTTCTTTATTAAGTATAAGTTTATTAGCTCAGGTTAGTAATTAATTTTTCTAACAATTCTTTTGTTTTATAAAGTTAGATAAGACGTGTAAACCAAACGTACTAAACGTTTGGTTTACACGTCTTAACACTTATTACTTAAACTGTGATAATTTTAGACTGTATAATAATCTGTAAGTATTTATAATTTAATTGTTTACGATAGTACGTGTTTACTAAATAACTGTGTGTTAAGTAGTAAGTACTATTTTATTGTAAGAATGCTTCGAAGAAGATCCAACCTCTCCCAATGTAGCAGAAATGCTAAAAGGATGAGATTAGTTCGATCACAGGAATCTGAGGAAGGTCGTGAGGGAAGGCTCTCTGCAATTCGGGAACATCAGGCTAGGTTTCGTGCTGCAGAAACTTCGACTCAGCGGGAATCTCGACTGAGTTCAAATCGTTCTCGAATGGTCGAGGTCGCGAAAATTTTTTTATACTAAGGGGGTCGTGTCATGAAAAAGGTTGAAAAACACTGCCCTACATTAATCCTACTAATCCTACTAATATTATAAATGCGAAAGTTTGTGAGGATAGATGGATGGATGGATGGATGTTTGTTACTCTTTCACACAAAAACTACTGAACGGATTTTGATGAAACTTTACAATAATGTAGCTTATACATTAGAATAACACATAGGCTATAATTTATAAAGATTTTATGTGATTTGACCATAACATAACGATAAGTATCAAGTAAGTCGGAAAAATTCCTGCCCTCTGAAATCTATCTTTGCGTGCGCTGTCATTTTTTTTTTTTGGTTGGGAAGTCATCCAATGATTTCTGGGCGTTTCAGTCTCTTACCGACTAAAACCCACCCGTGTTCGTTCCCTTGCCTTGCCAGATGCCACGCTTTCCCCTTGGGACTACCCGCAACCCCGGCAGGCATCGGCCCTAGCAGACCCCGTCAGTTTTGCTGATATCTCTTTGAGGTGCGCGTGGAACACGATGCGCCGTCGACCCGGGCCTGGTCCTTATCGGACGGTGAGCTGCCCGTTGCTCTCCGTCCGCAGGCCCGCGCCTACGGTGGCCGGAAATCGGCTATCAATTCCCGACGCCCGGGACGTCTCCTACGGCGGCGGCGGCTAGGGCTGGTAGGGCGCGGCCTTTGCCACTCCCTCGCGCGCTCCACCTTCTCCTTCGCGAGCATTACTGCTTTGCAGAAGGAGGTGACGGCTTGCCATGCCCTCTCGCTCCGCACCATGGCCTGAACCAGGGCCGTACGCGAGAGGTCACCGCCGCCGATCGCCTCCACGAGGACACGGCGGTGGTCCACCTAAGCCGGGCAGACCTCCACCGTTTGCTGCGTGCGCTGCCTAAACCGTTAGAGTTACATGAAGAAAATGTATTGTGGGATTGTTTGTCTTAAAGAGTTCTAAATAAAAGTCCGCGACAGCATATCCGCGACACCTTTTATGTGGAAGCCTTTATAACCAAAATAGTGAGCAATAAATACAGTTAAATTAAATACTTTTTTTACATTGCATATTTTAGAGTATTTCGTTAATTCTTATCAAAATAAATACCTTCATCGCTTTTGGTATTTAATTTAGATAAAGTTTGTCTTTTACACTAAGTAATTTGGACAAATAGTTTAAAAGTTAGAACGATAAGAATGACCTGCGATATTGAGTCGACGGCGCTCAGAACGAGGGTGGAGGGGCGGGCCAGCCAGGGGATGACGTGCCAGAGCACCGAGTGGAATAATTATGTTCGAGAAATAACGTAAATATCGCAATTAATTGTTTAACTGTCAAAATGAAACCCATTGCTATTGTAAGTCCGACATCCACGCGGGCGAAGCCGCGGGCAGAAGCTAGTTATAAATAAAACATACCAAAGTTGTACACCCCTGATGCGAAAGACGTTACAATCTTTATGGTCACATTTACGCGTCTTATTTTATACGTAATCCATTAATTGCCGGGATTGGGACCTCTTTTTCAAAAGATTTTTTGCCTTTTTTTATTCAACAAGCACCTGTGTCTAAAAGCGGACCCTTCGATGATTTCAATGACTGGTTATTTTTGTACAAATAGTATTATTTGCGTGAACCGAAATTGAACTTAATTTTCCTTAACATAAGGTTCAAAATGTATCAAGAGTAGTGATGTTTTTAGTAAATCATTTCTGATCGCGGGGTGAGAAGATGCGACCACTGACAGGGCAAAGTCGTGCAGGTAGAAAATCGATTGTTATTAGACGTCAGGGCTCCTCATAATAACATAAATATATTGTAAAGAATCGATTGTGAACAGAATAAGGTGATCGAACGGGCACAAAGAATTCCACGTCAAATTAGCTTTATCGTTTAACTTTTCATGTAAGCTGCAGATGTTTAGACATTATTTCAATCTATCTTTATAGCTAAACTATGTTTGTTTGTATTGTAGCTATGATAACGTTACCAATTTTTTAAAGAAATACACTGTGTCTGGCTGAAAACTCTGCTCAGATTACAATGCTTTTGCAACGGTTTTGGAAAAACACAAATGACAAGATCAATGACGTTAAAGACGTCCCAATGTAAAAGCGCGGGAAACCGCGATGGCGGGCTAACGTTTTTGCGTGGCGGACTTTTCTACTTGTTTGTTTTTAAAGTGTAGGCACCTTACTATCTTTTGCTGGCATAACTACCAAGTTTCCATATTCCATTTTGTTTGTTGAAAAATCACAGCCATGCCCCATGACAGGATGTCAAACTTCTCCAAAATGAAAATCGTAACTCTTAAACTGAACTTGTAACAAACTCAAAGCTAAGATAAGCGACCCTTTAGTAATTATTTTGTGTCTACATGTTTTCCTCACCGTGTGCTGTAGTTAAAGCCTGGGAGGTATCACAAGCTCCTCCAGCATATAAATCGCAATTAAGCTGTATGTCAGCTTGTCGCTCTGAATGACGGCTCACCTGCCCCTTGTACGTACACTCGGCTTTATTATAAACGTAATTATGAATTAAGGACTGCAGGCAAATGAGATAAGATACCAGAACTGGATGTAGCGGAAACTAGTCTGGATGTATGAAATATTTGATATGAACGAGATTGGTAGGCGCCTGCGCCATGTTAGAAGTTACGCATGTACAAAGATGAGTGTATTTCTTGAACATGGCAGGCCGTCTAGATTGGAAGATAAGCTAGGTGGTTTCCGCTTGAATATATAACCCTGTCTTTGCTAGCGGGTAAAAAGAGCCAGTGCAAAGTTCTAGTAGCGTAGTACCTTCGTACCTACTAGAACTTTATTCTACTTAAGTCTTGTTGTTTTTTAACCTCATACCTACTGGACAAGTATGATTTAAACTTTGGTTAAAGGGTTTTCTTATGGAACACGAAATCAGACGAACGAACCTAGTTTTTAAAACAAGTTCTAAAATGAGACAATTCGACCAGAGTTAATGATCCAGAGATAATATTCAGCACATAGCAATAAGATATGCGTAAGGAATGTTTAGCAAGCTAGCCATCCATCAGAACTTCAGAAGTATCATGAACTTCAAAGTTCTTTTGACAGAGCGTGGGCATTTCCATAGACAATGTACGGTAATTAATCGTCCTTTTGTGACTGCTGTGTACGTTACACTGATTTATAGAACGCGGTGTTTATGGTCCGGATAAACGGCGCGGGCGACGCTGTAGGACCGAGTGGCGCGAGAGACGGCCGACAGACGCGATCAGGCTTGCAGTTGTTAAGAAAGACTTTTAATAAATTCTGTTTAGGATAAAAGAAGAGATATTGTTTTTCTAATTCTAAACAATTTACCAATAATAATACTTATTTAAAAGACAACTAATTTTGGTCCAGAACAAGTGTTCGTAGTACACATAATAGTATCTATACACTTTATGTTAGTAAGTAGGTAGGTAATTATGAATTTAAATTCTATTCCATTAAATCATTTACATAAGTACATTTACAGTAAGTACTTTTATGCCGTAAAACCTTTTCAGCTGTAGGTAATAATGGTTTTCGTAGTGCAAATAGTGCAAGTGTTATCAATGATATCATATTATGATCGACACCTAGATATTATGAAAATGCCATGGTTGTGTGGGCATGCAGGTGGTTCGTTTTCTACAAATACGTCACGAAAACTATAAAGTAACTAAGTAAACGATTAAAGTCTTCTCCTTTTCCGAACGATGTAGCCTGTAGAGGTCCGCTTCCAGTCGAAACGATAACATTTTATAAACTAACGATGATTCAACATGGTAAGGGCTTTTATTTTACCAAAAAGCAAAATAACATAAAAGGTACTTCTCTCTTCAACTACAAGGCACCATACACTTAGGACCACAGCGATATAAAATTTTAAAACCATAGACATCTTATGGTTTTCGTGTAATCTAAAGGGTTGAAGTATTTTCTGTTCTTTGTTTTCAACATTTTTGGCTTGGTAGTTTCGGATGTAAGGGGTCAATTTGCATCTATTTTTTAAATACCTTTAAACTATTTACTTTAAAATAAGTAGATCCACACAGTTAAGCCCTTTCATTTCATACGTCACACGGTGCAGTTTGCAAAACTTTTTTTAAAGTTTTTTATTTACATCCCAAAAGTGACCCCCGTATTCTAAATTCATTTATTTACCTACGTTACACATCCGTGTTTTGGTCACAGAAATACATGTATCAAATTTCAACTTAGGTAATCGATACTCGATTCGGAGCATATTGGCTGTTTAGTGTGACAGACGGACTCACGAGTTGATACAAGTGATCTTCTATGTGCTTGGCCAGACTGGCAGCGCGGGCGCGGGGCGGGCGCGGTGCGACGTACTCAAACATAAGAACTTCATTTGAGTGTCCATAGTGGGCACGCGGGCGCGGGGCGGGCGCGGGAAGCGGCGCGAGCTACTTGGCGCGGGGAGCGCGCGGGCAACTCACGCCATAGCTCTTCCATACAAGTGGCCGCAGTCAGGGCGCGGGCGGCAAGCGACAACCCGCGCGGGAGCGGGGATCTCAAAGTAGTTCGAGCTTACAGCGCGCGTTTTGCCATAATTTTCCAGTAAAAATAAGTCTTCTTCGTCCATATCATATTTTGACAAACACTGGTCACGACAACACAAGGAAAAAAGCCGCGCTCGACTGCGGACAGGCACTATCGCGCGCGTTCCCGCACCCGCACCGCTCCCCGCATCGCGCTGCCATCATGCCAGTCTGGCCAAGGCCTTAGGGTTCCGTTTCTTCATGCGGCCAATTGGACCGGACGGAACCCTAAAAATCACTAGTAACTTTTGGGGTGTAACACATAACCTCCTTTTTTTAAGTCGGTTAGAAATAAAAAAGCAAAGGAACGCGGCAAGCCATATCGCGTTCCGATCAGACAGAAGAAAGTACGTCGGAGGCAGGATGATAGCGTCGGAGGCTGCAACCGGCCCAACCGGTCCCCCATTGTGGTCAGTTTTTGTGCCGCACCTCACCCCGCACCATCCGCGCGTTTCCTTCGCCAAAATGTTCTCGATCCTTTGTGGTCAATCGATTTAATTGCTTTATTTTAATTTCTTAACATACTTAAATTAAAAATATTTATTGATTTTACTTTAGCACTAAGCATGGTCAGCATAGGACAAGAGGGATACAAAAGTTTGTAAGGGGAAAAGGGAAGCCGATAGGCATTCAGAACAAGACACAAGGTTACTAGGTAAAAATATGTTGGTTCTTTTCTTTTCAATGAAATTATTAGACTAAATATTGAAAGACTAAGAATTGAAAAAAACTAGATATTGCTGGCGCAGCAGCAATATCAAATTATGTTTTACCGAAATTATTTTTCGCGTATTTTTAGCCGGCTTCAAAAAAGAAGGACTTTCTTTGTTCGTCTGTATGTTTTTTTTTTAATATAAGTTCATCAATATTTTCGTCAATTGTGCAAATTTTCTTTTTTAAATGAAAAAGAATTTTCAAAATTGGTCCACGAAACGGTATTTTTTTCTAGATATTAAGTATATTGTAATTGTAAAGGAAGTCTTAACGTGACTGTAACCTAACTTATCGACAACTGAACTTAGGCATACAAGATTCCCCGCCGGGGTTGCGGGTAGTCCCAAGGGGAAACCGTGGCCCCTGGCATGGCAAGGAAAGGAACACGGGTGGGTTTTAGTCAGTAAAAGTCTGACACGCCCTTCCGCTCCGCCCAGAGCGGGAAAAGTCATTGGATGATTTCCCACCCAAAAAAAAAAAAAAAAAAAAAAAAAGGCGTAGCTGCCCTCCTCTGCCCCCCCACCCCCGGGTACGCCCATGGATACTCCAGTAGAGTGTAGACAGAACCCCAGATGAACAAACAGAAGAAGTATTAATAGATACCTACTGAATTAGGTACAGTACCCATACCCTTTTAGCAATCGGCAACCTAAACAATTATTTTTTACAAGGAGACCAAGAAACGTCAGTTTATACCTACAGGATATCGACTGGGCAACAATAAAAAGCAGTGGTCCGTCCTCATCAGCAGTTTACCCCTGTAGTTGTTAAAAAGCTAGCTGTAGGTATCTCGGCATACCGATTTTGTCGGATAAAAATCTTAAAAAGAATAGCCGTTACCAACGAACGAATAAACAAGGCAATTCAAGTACATTGTCCAGTTCTATCTACCTACCACGTGCTGAACTGTACCTTGATTTATTACACGTAGCGAGACAGTGCCCCAAGACAAAGCAGAAATGAACTGAAATGAATTGAAATTGTTTATTCTGTAAATAGGATATTGGAATCACTTTTACACGTCATTAAAATTTATGTTAAAAATTAGCTAGAAGAGTTCGGCGTTTCCTATCTGACAGTTACAGTGCATTCATCTAATCAAGAGTGTTGAGTAGTGCCCGGCATAAAACCAATGTTTAAAAAAACATAGTACAATAGACCTACATTGGATTGATATTTTTATCCTACATATCATGACACAAGTAGCGCCATCTGTTGTTGCAGCATTCTAATAACCAACACCAATGAAGATAATTTATTATAATAAAGTATTTTATATATTTTAATTTTACAAAGTGATGATACTTTACATATTTACTTATTCATTAATATTCATAACGCATATGTCCACGTGGTTTTCTTAGAAATTGTATTGTTCGTGTCGCGTTGCCCGTTGGTCTACATGAGCCTTTAAACGTAAACCATAAACAATGGATCAATGAAATGACAAGACAACTGATTCTTGAACTGCTTTCTCTAGTCTTTGGTTGGTATTATGTCTGATCTGTCAAAAAATGTCTTTTTGACGTGATTTGCCGATAAAATTATTTGGATAGTACTCTTTTATAAATATGGGAGGTTCTCAAAGCACTCGAAAAGTAACTGTGGATAACGAAAATGCCATCCAAGTGTCCCAAGAGGCTTTAGACCGGATACAAGCTCAGCTCACCTCAAAAGTAAATATGATATTAAGCATTACATAATTTTGATCAATGTCATTGCTTGTTAGGGCATAATAAAAGGGTGTTGTTGTTATAAAAATCATTAAATTGTCTTTACGTGAATTTTCGACTTCATAGTGTAATTCACGAGAGTAGCGAGTTCATAACTTAAACGTAAGTTTTATAGGTTAACTCTTGGTTAACTTAGCAGTTTTAAGCAGAACAAGCTGATTGGTGTTAACATAATTATCTTGAATCAATTTTCGTCATATATATCTAGGCTCTTTCTCCAGTAAATAAATCAATAAAAAGCCAATAATTTGTAGTATGTATACTTCTTGAACTTTTAGTAATCTAACTTTAATTATACTGTTTCTAAATAGCAAAATACTTGGAAATAATTCAAATAATATTTTTAATAGCTAAGCAAAATCAGAAAGGAATAACTGTTCTAGAATAAGCAGACTTATGAGCACAAAATTAGTTGTGTTTTTACACTAATGATAGAAAATGATACAAGAACGGTTGTTGGGTCCTTGACAGACTTAAAAATCATCAAAATCAGTTGGCTGTAGACCTGTTTCAACCAAATATCACCAAGCTCAAAAGGCACCACATCCTCGAGCTGACTAAATGATCACCATGTGCGCGGTGAGCGCTAGAGCCCTGCATTAACCACGCCACAATCCAGACAGCACATTTCCTTATAGCCGAAAAGCTGATTCCAGGTACATAAAAAAACTTTTTAATTAATATTTTTCATCAACACCATTTCAGCAAGCTGAATCGAGACCCCAGCCTGTACAACAGTACACACCACCGGCGTACGAATACAAACGCCAGCACGAATACGCAGCTGAGGAGGCCTACTGGGCACACCGCATTGAAAGCCTGAAAAGGGCACATGAGAAGATAAACAGTGGAATGCATAAGGAATACCAGAAGACATTGAAGGAAGCAAATGACTTATTTAATATGGTTCAGGGAGACAAAGTTGCTTCGAAAGCGTCACCATGCCAAGAGGAGAAGGCAAAGGTAAATAAATACACAATACTCTTAAATCATTTATGGTAAGATCAGCTTCTGAATGAAAAATGTCTGACATAATCTTTATGGTAATATGATTGGTTTTCTTGAGTGATAAGATTAGACAATCAATACTGATTGGATATAGTTTAACTTTGTTTTTGTGGAAGTTCTTTTTTCTGACATTCACTAAATATAGTCAAGTTATAAGCTTACAATAAATTGCAAAGAATATATAAAATTACTAGCTTTCGCCCGCGTGTAAGTCGGAAATTATCCCACGGGATCGTACTACCGAGATAAAAAGTATTGTATGTGTTAATCCAGGTTATAAACTACCTGTATGCCATATCTCATCTAAATCCGTTCGTCCGTTTTTGCATGATTGAGTAACAAACATCCAAACTTTCACATTTATAATATTAGTAGGATAGTAGGATCAGATCAATAAGATGGGCTGCAGAAGCAGTAAGCAAAAATCAAGGAAAAAATATGGCTTGTCAGTTAAATATTACATATCCTTAAAATGCAACAAAATTGTTCATCTAATTTGATGAATGGCTGGTTAGTGTCTTATTGACGTGATTTTCTCATACAAATATTGTCTATACATGTCTGACAAACAAGTTTCTTGAAATTGTACCTTTGTACCTAGTTGTATGAGTTGTCTTCTGTCAGACACTGGAATACGCTGAATTAGATTTATTATTTAGGGCCTAGGCAAGGAAATCTTTATAAATATACACAGATTATTGGTACCCTAGTCTGGAATCTACAACCCAATTGAATTACTGGTGGCAAATGAAAATGTTTGAAAACCATGATTTCATAGTCATTCAAGTAATAAATTAAGCTTTATAATTACTGCCCAGGAATTATTCCAATCTGACACCCTGCTTTGTCCCCTTAGGGGGACCTATTGATCTGTCCCCATACACTCTCACTCCTATACTATTCCTGTTTTATGTATGTATTCCTGTGTTTTCCTGTGTGTTATAACTTTTTATTCCTGTTTGTCCCCCATAGAATTTAATATGTTAATTCTTAACAGTAATGCCACATATTATAAATGATGATGGATGGGCCTACAATGGGGAGGTTTACCAAGCTACATGTTGGCAACAAAGCTTGTTAAACCTTCCCGTGATTATGATTTTCTTTTTTTATTTGTTTTAGTGTTTCTGCATGTTACTAATATAGTTTTTAAGTAAGATGTAATACTAACACCCTATGGGCCTTGATGCCTGAAAATAAAATATTTTTATTTTCATTTACTATAAGCAATATTAAGACATTAAATAAAAGACTAGTCATTTGGGTTTATAATCACCTGTATTTTTTTTTTCTGTCAGTCAGCTTCAGTCCCATAAATCACAGTAGGTATTGCAGGTATAATAACAATCAATCTTCTGATTTGGATTCATACAACTTAGTTACAAATACAAAAAATGTTTAAATATAGATTTCATTTGTAACTAGGTTAAGTATATGAAGTTAAATCAGAAGACTGATTGAAATATCTACAATACCTATTGTAATTTATCGGACTGATAGAGAAACAAAAGTAATATTCTTATAGTTAGTACCAAATTTTTTATTTTGTTGATTGTAACTAAATTGAATTAAGTCAAATACCTACTGTGATTTATTTTGTAATTTATTTTAATACAGATGATTATAAGCTCAAACCACTAGTCTTTTATTTAAGAGGGTTTATTCTGAAAGTTGGCAACGTCGCAAATAGATGTCAAATATTTCGCTGTTTTGATTAATTTGATAATATTTCTGTATGGAAATAAAAAATGTGGCTAACTAGCGAACTAGAATATTGATTAAGAAATGCAACAATTAATATCGTAACACCGAATATTTGCTTTTAGATGTAAAAAAAGTATTTGGAAACTTTCCAAATGCCTTTTGTACACCTAAAACGGGTACAACATCAAATTCAATGATATAATTGCAATTCATTATTAATATTCTAGTTAGTTAGCCACATTTCTTATTTCCATACAGTAATTATTTACAAATTAATGTAAACAGGTAACTATTTGACAGCTATTTACGACGTTGCCAACTTTTAGGATGCACCCTCTTAATGTAATGTTGGTTATGTGTGGCATTACTGTTAAGAATTAATATATTAAATTATATGGGGAACAAACAGGAATAAAAAGTTTAAATTGATAGGAGTGAATAAAGTTCGAACTGTCTCCTTGTTGCTAACAGGGGGACAGATCAAACTATTTTTTTTTTCGATCTGTCCCCTTAGGAGACATTTAATTGTAAACTACCCTTATGCTAGCTTTAACTACTATACTGTGACTACTACATTTGTAAAGAGAAAATAAATATACTTACTTACTTAATTTCAGGTCCTCCAGTGCTACGATTCAAATCCGAACAAATCTCTCCTGTGTTCAGTGTTAGTGAATGAATTCAATGACTGTGTGTGCAAGAGCAGGGTAGCAGCCGTCGCGGCTTCATCTTAACAACCGGAATTGTGTAAATAATCGTTATAGAAAATGTTCACGTCGTCACCAAGCAATCTGCCTCGGAGGTTGCATTCGGCCGCGGAGTAGAATTAATATTAATGCTGTATCAATAAACTGTTATTAATTTATATTATGTGGTTTATTTGGCCTTTTTCGTATTATTTATTTGTCTTTTTATGTTAAACAAAAAGAAACTGCTTTCAAAATTAATAGTTGACATTGATGTATTAAAAGCGGTAGACACGGGACTTAGTAACAGCGACTGGTCCTATCAAACTACGTGATGGCCCGCAGTCGGCACTCAGTCGCGCACGGGATAAAGTCGATCAAACAGTTCCATATATATTTTTTTTGTGATAAATACGCATCAAAATGACTTCTTGTGCAGCTAAACAGTGTTTTAATAATACAAGGAAGAAAAATAAGACACACGGGATTATGAGCGTGGAAACTTCCATATTTCTACACGAATTTTAACTCGTGTTTGGGCCTAACTAAATAACTTATGAATGAATGAATGAAATGCCCCGATCCCAGCGTGGTTTAACCAGACTCGATAAATCGAATGAACCCCAAGATTGGCACTAGCCCATGAAGTCTCATGTTGCATGGGACTTCAAAAGCCATTGCATATCAAAGAGTAGACCGGGTGGCGCGGTAAAGGTAGGGATTAGATATGTGCCCTGGGATAAGGAGGGAGATGCGAGCCTACCGGATAATGCATCCTCCTAACTTAATAACTTATGTAGTAAGAAAATTTCAAAATAAAAACCGTACAGGGATAGATAATTTATTCAATAAGTAGTTGAAATAATTTTATTTGAGTAGGTAAGTAAATACATTTAGTAGTTTTTTCATAATATCTATACACCCAAAGGTCGTTCATCGTTTTCGCTATAAATCATTGTCTATTTCACTAAATAAATTAATAAATATTTAAATATATCAATAAAAATAGATAAATAAATACCTTAGAAAAAAACAAAGTAAATAAATAATTTTTACTAATTATGTACTTACCATGTCATGTATAATATTAGTAACGCCCACCAACGAGTTCGAGCCGTCGACTAGCGTACCCTCTAGGATAATGATGGTGATCACGGTGATTGGTGATAAGACTACCCTTGCAGTGCAGTGAGTTGATTGATGTGCGCTAGCGTCTGACGTATTCGGCGAAATGTCGTTAACATTATTGTTTATTCCCTAATGTAATCTGCGACTGTAATTGACTGCCTCGTTGGTCTAGTGGTAGCAAGCGCTACTGCTGAACACGAGGTCCTGGGTTCGATCCCCGGGTCGGGCAAAGTGTTATTGGGTTTTCTATCTGGAATTTCTCAGTAGCAGCCCGGAGTCTGGATTTGTGCCCGGTTAATGGCAATAGGCTCGCCCCCTACCTATTACATGGGACTTTCAGTATGTTATAATGTACTCTGACTGAATGACTTAAACATAACTGGCCAAATGTGGGTGTATCTACTACAGGTACACGTCTGCCTGCAAACTGCTTTGAATTCTGCTAAATCTGTACCCTAATTACGTAATACACGATCAATCGGAATTTGAATCGTTTTGAAACAGATTGCTAATCCATTACTTCATAAGTAAAAAAAATCTGCTCAACAACGTAAATAACGCAATGAACTGTCAAAATGAAACGGATTAGTCGGAATCGTTTACGAAAATATGTTACGTAATTAGATAGAGCAGCTGGTCACTAGGGCATGCATTCCGGAATTCCGTAGATTTTTTTCTGATATTTCAATTCCGGAGTTGAGAGGAGTAAATCGTATCGAGTAATATCGTAATTCCGATAATCATAAATTTCTGATATTTTGATTATTATTTTTACCTTTTTTAAACCCAAAACTCCTAGCGATCCCATCGACTCTACAACTGCACAAGCCTCCGAACTAGATTCTTGTCATTATTATGACGTTACAAATAATGAATGTACAAAAGCAGCTCGTTATAGAACTAGATAAAAATAAAATCTGCAAGAATCTCTTTAATTAATTTCTACCTCCCAGGCTTTGTCAAAATAGAAAAAGCTATGTATAAGTCAATATTGATAACGGAGGCCGAGGCATGTATTTGATAGAAGCTTACAAGTATATGTTATGCGTTCTACGGCTCTACCAACGATTGTGGAGAGTGAGAGAGTACCTACTTTCGTGTGCTGGCTACTCTTGTAACCGAATAAGAATTTCACTCTCTAACAAAATTTTAGAATTTGTATTGTTCTTGAGCAAGCATAACAACAGTTCCTCTCAAATTTAAATACTACAAACTTAAATAATAATTAATTTTTATTTAAGTAATTTACTTGATTTCAATGTGTTGTTTTATGCTATCTCAATTCATAATGAAAATTTTAAGACTGAAGACTATGTAGGTAATAAAAAATAGTATATACTACCATTTTTTTGTGAGTAGGTAGGTACATTATGTACAGCTAAATATGATTGCACATTCTATCATTTTGTTGATCTATGTTCGGTGTAGGCAGCAAGTGCGGCGAATTCAAAGAAATATCAGCAAAGTCAATTTTCTTTTGCATGTCGCCGATTTTAACAGAATTTTGCCATTTATTGATAATTTTTGCCAGTTCCTAGATTTCGTTGATAGCAAACAGGTGTGCTGTTTGTCGCGAATTTTTGATCGTTTTTCGTGATTCGTAATTTCAAATCGGTAATTTTCTGTGTGTTTGTGTGTGTGTGTCTTGACTGTGTGCGTGACTTTCAAAATGCCTTCCAGATCTGAACAATACTTCAGTCCCCGCGAATACGGGAATATGCTCATGTGCTATGGCGAAGCACGTGGGAACGCAAGTCGGGCTCTTCGTATTTACGTGCAGAGATATCCCGAAGATAGCCACCCACGAGATCCTCGTGTAATAACACGAGTGTTTCAACGTATCTTGGACAATCAGCCATTAATACCACAGCGCGAGGGAGCTGGCAGGCCCGTTAGACCGAATGTTGCGAACCATATTCTGACTGTCTTGCGGCAGAACCCGCGTCTGGGAATAGGCACGGCAGGTCGTATAGTTCGTAGCCGTTACAGGTCTCGAGTCTCGCGCTGGACTGTCCACCGCTACGAGTTTTACGCAGAGATCGGCAGCGACCGTATCGCTTCAACAAGGTGCAGGCCGACAGACTTCATCGTGTTTCGTACTGCCGGTGGTTGCAAGGAAAGCACGTCCCAATGCCTACTTTTGCTGCGAAAGTCATTTGGACGGATGAGTCTACATTCACCCGCAACGGAAAGTGGAACAGGCGCAATTCCCATATCTGGGCTTATACCAATCCGTTCGCATTGCAGCAGACGGGGCACCAAACTCGATGGTCGGTAAATGTGTGGGCCGGAATTTACAATGACCGCGTAATTGGACCCATTTTTCTTCCTGACCGGCTGAACGGGCCACGATATCTCGAGTTCCTAAGAACGACGCTCGAGGAATTAATCGAGGAGATTCCTGTGCCCCAGTTCGGGCAGACATGGTTCCAACACGACGGCGCTCCCCGACACGTGACCCTTCCCGTCTGACGATGCCTCACCGAATCTTTTAGAGACCGGAGGATTGGATGATTCGGTCCACAACCATGGTCAGCTTGCTCCCCGGACTTAATCCCATTAGAATGTTTTTACGACTTTGGCTTTGAACGACTTTGAACGTTTTTGCCCCGTGTCCACACTGAAACTCTGCGCCGCGCTCAGATCTGCGAGCGGGTAGGTGGCGGCCACTTCGAGCCCTATCTCATTACTTCATTAGGAATGAGCAAGGTAAGTTCATTAATTGAAGATTATTGGATCGCTACGTACGTCGTTATTTTTTATTCTCTTTTTCCTTTTAAAGCTGTTTTCAGACCAGCGCGATTTGTCGCGCGACGCGACACCGGTTATTGTTATACCGTGAAGTTTTGTATTGTTCGTGTCGCGTCGCGCGACAAATCGCGCTGGTCTGAAAACAGCTTAACGATTACTTAATAAGTACCTAGCTATTATGGTTATCAAGACTAAAACATGATTTTATGTGGACCTACCACCTATCAATGTTACCTTAAGCGTTATTTCGTATGTTCAAGAAAGTCGAGCGGTTGGCGGCCGCGGCAATGGCGTTGAGACGTGACACGGGCGATGTGTAGTAGCTACTGCGCACGCGCGCCATCCCTTACCGCGGGATGTTGTGAAGTGGAAAGAGCTGGAGGAGGTCTTTTTGTCGCAAAGACACGCCGACGCCCAATAACTAATTTAAACAAGCTCAAATATTTAGATTGTTAAATAATTCATTATATTGATTAATGTAGGGTTAGCTTAGTCGTCAGGTGCAGGGTTAAGTTTATTTATTTTTATTTTTGTCTATGTGTAGAGACGGCTGCGCCCGTCTCTTTTCTCTATGAGATGAAAATAAAAATAAAAAATAAACAACCATGGTTGTGGACCGAATCATCCAATCCTCCGGTCTCTAAAAGATTCGGTGAGGCATCGTCAGACGGGAAGGGTCACGTGTCGGGGAGCGCCGTCGTGTTGGAACCATGTCTGCCCGAACTGGGGCACAGGAATCTCCTCGATTAATTCCTCGAGCGTCGTTCTTAGGAACTCGAGATATCGTGGCCCGTTCAGCCGGTCAGGAAGAAAAATGGGTCCAATTACGCGGTCATTGTAAATTCCGGCCCACACATTTACCGACCATCGAGTTTGGTGCCCCGTCTGCTGCAATGCGAACGGATTGGTATAAGCCCAGATATGGGAATTGCGCCTGTTCCACTTTCCGTTGCGGGTGAATGTAGACTCATCCGTCCAAATGACTTTCGCAGCAAAAGTAGGCATTGGGACGTGCTTTCCTTGCAACCACCGGCAGTACGAAACACGATGAAGTCTGTCGGCCTGCACCTTGTTGAAGCGATACGGTCGCTGCCGATCTCTGCGTAAAACTCGTAGCGGTGGACAGTCCAGCGCGAGACTCGAGACCTGTAACGGCTACGAACTATACGACCTGCCGTGCCTATTCCCAGACGCGGGTTCTGCCGCAAGACAGTCAGAATATGGTTCGCAACATTCGGTCTAACGGGCCTGCCAGCTCCCTCGCGCTGTGGTATTAATGGCTGATTGTCCAAGATACGTTGAAACACTCGTGTTATTACACGAGGATCTCGTGGGTGGCTATCTTCGGGATATCTCTGCACGTAAATACGAAGAGCCCGACTTGCGTTCCCACGTGCTTCGCCATAGCACATGAGCATATTCCCGTATTCGCGGGGACTGAAGTATTGTTCAGATCTGGAAGGCATTTTGAAAGTCACGCACACAGTCAAGACACACACACACAAACACACAGAAAATTACCGATTTGAAATTACGAATCACGAAAAACGATCAAAAATTCGCGACAAACAGCACACCTGTTTGCTATCAACGAAATCTAGGAACTGGCAAAAATTATCAATAAATGGCAAAATTCTGTTAAAATCGGCGACATGCAAAAGAAAATTGACTTTGCTGATATTTCTTTGAATTCGCCGCACTTGCTGCCTACACCGAACATAGATCAACAAAATGATAGAATGTGCAATCATATTTAGCTGTACATAATGTACCTACCTAATAAAAGTTAAATAATTAATTATATTGATTAATGTAGGGTTAGCTTAGTCGTCAGGTGCAGGGTTAAGTTTATTTATTTTTATTTTTGTCTATGTGTAGAGACGGCTGCGCCCGTCTCTTTTCTCTATGAGATGAAAATAAAAATAAATAAACTTAACCCTGCACCTGACGACTAAGCTAACCCTACACCGGTGATTTCTATGACGAATCAAAAATAGATACTTCGGACTCGGAATATTTACAGTCGCTCAGAGATGCTATTAATCATTTAAAGCCACGACCACCGAGTCATGAGAATTCAAAGGCATTGTTCGTATCTAACGATCTTAATACATGTCAAAGTGTGTTCGTTAGGAATGATTTAATGCGAAAATCACTTCAACCACCCTATGATGGCCCGTATAGTGTCATTAAAAGAATAGGAAAGACATTTATTATAAAAATAGGTGACAAAGAAAATACTATTTCTATAGATAGGCTCAAACCTGCCTATGTAATAGAAGATGATGATAACAGTAGTAGTGCTAGTTCTAAATTAGATTTAACAGATAAAGACTTCGGTGTAAATAAAAACAAAGACACTTCTAACCAAGTTTTACATTCGAAAACAACGCGAAGCGGCCGAATAATCAAAACACCGCTACGTTTCGCATAAAACGAATTAAGACACGTTAGTTATCATAAATATTATTTTCTCACCCTCCATTGCAACTTCATTACGATCACCTTTTAGGAGTATGAGGAACAGGGTGTAAAGTTCACTCATCCACCATAGAAAAGGGAGGATCCTCCAACCAGACGGGTTGTTATGTCTGGCGGGCAACTGCCCATATGTTGATTTCGGATAGTCTTATCTAAGTTATTCGCTCAGTAAACTCTAACTGCGAGATGTAGGAATTGTGTGACGTCATGTCTTTTTGTTTCGTAATTTTTGTATGTGGCGGTCTAACCGCTACATCACTCCCCTCCGGAGACCGGAGGTCGATAGTGGGCTGAGTCTTGGATCTTGCGATGCTTCACAGTGCCAGCTGTGGTTCCAGTGAGTCGGAACCGGGTGCCGCTCAGTTCACAGTGGGTCGGAACTGTCTGCAGTGATTGCGGCGATGGTGATTGTGGTTCCAGTGAGTCGGAACCGGGTGCCGCACAGTTCACGGTGGGTCGGAACTGTTTGCGGTGATTGCGGCGATTGTGGTGATTGCGGTGATTGAGGTGATTGCGGTGATTGCGGTGATTGAGGTGATTGCGGTGATTGCGGTGATTGAGGTGATTGCGGTGATTCCCCAGTGAGTCGGGGTGATGTGGCTGAGGGTAATGACCAGGAATGCGCGTTCGCTGCATGCTGGTGGTCAGGATACCCGTTGAAGCCGTGGGTGCTGGCTGGCTGTGTGACTCGCCTCACGAAAGCTTGCGGGAGTGATGATGATGACGTCACGCTGAAGTAGTTGCACGAAGGCTACGTTGACGTTCATACTCGGGGTCACCAATTTAGGGGTATGAGGAACAGGGTGTAAAGTTCACTCATCCACCATAGAAAAGGGAGGATCCTCCAACCAGACGGGTTGTTATGTCTGGCGGGCAACTGCCCATATGTTGATTTCGGATAGTCTTATCTAAGTTATTCGCTCAGTAAACTCTAACTGCGAGATGTAGGAATTGTGTGACGTCATGTCTTTTTGTTTCGTAATTTTTGTATGTGGCGGTCTAACCGCTACAACCTTATTATACCCTTAGAATAAGATCCTTGGTTATGTCAGAAGATGTTTTTGATTGTAAATAATGTATTATAAAATTCTGTAACATTTTTTTAGCTAGTAACTAATTATAAATAAGTATTAGATATTTTGGGCAAATTTTTTATTAAAGGGGGAATGGTGTAGGGTTAGCTTAGTCGTACCTATGTAGCGGACTAGCGGTTACACCGCCACATACGAACTACGCAGCAAAGACTCATGACGTCACACAATCCTGCATCGCGCAGTTAGAGTTTACCGAGCGAAAAACATAGATAAGACTATCCGAAATCAACTTACGGGCAGTTGCCCGCCAGACACAACACCCGTCTGGTTGGAGGATCCTCCCTTTTCTATGGTAGATGAGTGAACTTAACACCCAGTGGCGTATTTACCCTAGGGCCAAAAGGGCCATGGCCCGGGGCGGTAGGCTGCGAAGGGCGGAGCAGCCTAACCTATCCGAGCCAGGGTAGTACCAAGCTCGCTTCGATCGCTCTTGCATCAAAGATTTATAGTAACAGTAGTAGAGTAGTAACATTGCCTTTTGTACATACACAAAATGTTTTATTGCGCTAACGTCAACACTCAACCAAAACACCAAGTGACAATGCAAAGCTTTTTTTTTTGGAAGGGAAATTATCCAATAACTTCTCCCGGTCTGGGCGGAGCGGAAGGGCGTGTCAAACTTACTGACGAAAACCCACCCGTGTTTTTTAAGTTGCCTGTGTGTTGCTAGGGGCGACGGTATCCCTTTCGGACTTTTCCGCGACCCTGGCTGACATGATGATGTGCTGACATTTCTTTGAGGCACGTGTGGAACAAAACGCACCGTCGACCCGGGCCCTGGTCCTTATCGGCGGCGAGCATTGCTCTGCGTCCGCAAGTCCGCGCCTACGGTGGCCAGGAATCGGCCTGGGATTCCCGACGCCCAGGGCATCTCCAGCGGCGACTAGGGGCACGAGGGCGCCTAATTTGCATCTCCCTCACGCTTCCCAATGCCTATGCCTCCCGCTCCGTACCATGGCCTGAACCAGGGCCGGACGCCAGAGGTCACCGCCGCCGATCGCCTCCACGAGGATCCGCCCAAGCCAAGCAGACCTCCACCGTATGCTCCACCGTGTCCTCCGGGCGATTCACACAATGGTGACACCCGGGCGTTTCCTCCCGCTTTATCCGGAACAGGAACCTCCCGCAGCAACCGTGTCCGGTGAGGACCTGCCTCAGGCGGAAGCGGAGGACGCCGTGGCGTCTCTCTAGTCACTCCTCAAAGAGGGGACTTATCACCGCAATTGTGGCGTGCCCAGCGCTGGGTTGCGACAATCGCAGTCTCCATGTCGCCATGAGATCCCGCCGGAGCTATATCTGCTGTGCCGTGATTTCTCGCGGCAGTGGAGTTACGCCACTCCCATATGTGCGAGAGGACTTTTGCGTCCAGATCCCATGGCGGCAATCCGGCAAGGAGGCTCGCCGCCTCACCGGAGACCGTGCAGTATCCCCGAACCACCCGGATGGCCATGACCCTGCGGTCTGGCCGCCGCTTCAAGGAACGCGCCAACACCGGTGCCCCATAAAGGGCCATGGACCGCACAACCCCCGCGTGTAGAGCCTCCGGCAGGAGGCGTTAGGACCCCCACCGGCAGGAGCCGCTTCAAGGCATCCCCAGTCCACTCCAGTCTGGGAGCCAAAAGTCAGAAATGCTCCATAAAGTTCCACCGGCTGTCGAGGACGAGTCCCAAGTATTTCATCGTCAACTCGACGCCGATGTGAACCCCTCCTACCGTTATTCGGGAACCCGACGGTGGCGTGTTCCGAGGTCCATGAAAACACATAGCCATGGTTATATTATAATATTGAAAGTTTTTGCTTTTTTAACCGACTTCCCAAAAAGGAGGAGGTTCTCAATTCGGCCGGTATGTTTTTTTTCTATGTTTGTACATCGATTACCCGCGGTTAATGTACCGATTCGCGTGATTCTTTTTTTTTTCGTTAATTTGCCGCCCCCATAAGGGGCGGTAAACCTTACCGGCCCAGGGCGCTGAATCTTAAAATACGCCACTGTTAACACCCTGTTCCACATACTACCAAACCTATACGTAAAAATTCTATAATGTAAGATTTTATTGAAAACTGTGCTGGCAATAAAGGCTTAATAATAAATAACGCCTACAATAAACTATCTGGTGCTTTTACTCAGTGCAGCCTAATAATGGTTAGATTATTTTTTGCTGAAGTCCACTCTTCCAATGATTATTTCTTCTACCCGCATTGTTTGCTTCGAGTTGAGAGGATCTGGCGTTAACTTTTGCATGTACCGTCGTGGTGGTATGGTGTGTGAGAGGATTATTTCCAAAAATGGTCAAGGTAAAGCCGTGGTCGGATGCCTGTCGGCTACACAATTATAATGGCATGTGACGACGGCTTTACCTTGACCATTTTTGTACCTACCTATGTCTAGATTTCTGTCCGAAATATTTTCTTGTTTCATACTTTTTAGAGCGTGACTTTTCAGTAGTCGGGTTTTAGTTTTTAAAACTTACTTTTTTTTCTTCTAAATTTATCTTGTCATTGAAATGCCAGTGGATTGCTCACCACGGTGTTCTTGGTCAGGGGGGTAAGTGTATTATCTATGTCAGGGGGGTTCAGAATCATGTACTGAATACATGGTAACCGGCTTCGCGTCGATGTCCCTGCCACCCTGTATATTATTGACCAAACAGCTGTTTCAAGTTGGTTTCAGTTACCAAAGCAACAATGTCTTAGCGCTATAAATAATAAATTACTGTTCCCACGACTTTAGAAAAAATCGTTCACAATGAATCAAGATAAGGAAAAACCTCCAGAGAAGGAGAAAAGGAGACGTATTCCCCTGTACCCTGGATTCCCAGAGTTGGCGCGATCCGATGTCAGCATACACCCTGCTTACTCTACATTGGCATTGGCCTAGTAAGTAAATAAAACATAAAACAAATAAAGAGATATTGCAGCCCAGTGCAAGGAATATATACTCTTAGTGCAATGTTAGTCCCAGAGAGTCAGTATGTCTGTGCTTAAAATAATAATTTAATTTCAGTAGAGTAGTTTGCCGCCACCGCTACCACTACGCCAAAGCAGCCCAACGCAAACAATTTATGATGGAACTGCACAGTTTCGAGAGACTACAGTCAAATGCCCTGGACGGAGTGAGAGTACATCGAGAATTCTCGCAAGGAATCCTCTCACACACCATACCACCACGACGGTACATGCAAAAGTTAACGCCAGATCCTCTCAACTCGAAGCAAAGAATGCGGGTAGAAGAAATAATCAGTGGAAGAGTGGACTTCAGCAAAAAATAATCTAACCATTATTAGGCTGCACCACGGTGTAATTACCGTGGCTGCACTGAGCAAAAGCACCTAGTTTATTGTAGGCGTTATTTATTATTATTTATTACTAAGCCTTTATTGCCAACACAGTTTTGTCAATAAAATCTTACATTATAGAATTTTTACTTATAGGTATATTTTTTTAAATCAATATAATTAATTATTTAACATTCTAAATATATTTGAGCTTGTATAAATTAGTTATTGGGCGTCGGCGTGTCTGTGCGACACGAAGACCTCCTCCAGCTCTATCCAGTCTGCTCTTATTTGAGTTGTTCTGTGCCATATTGAACCTGCATCCTCCTCTTTTTGATGTCATCAGACTAACGTTTTCTTGTCTTCCTCTTTTACTCTTTTTCTCTTTGTTTGGAATCTATTCTCTCTCAACATGTGGCCTACCTACCTCCATTTGAGTTTTTTGGTATAGACATCTTCAGTTTTCGCAATGTGTGTTATATACAATGTCGCCCATGCCATGCGCATGTGACCGCCCGTAATTTTCTGAATATTCATGAAAAAATATCGAAAATAAACTTCAAAAGCATTTTTCATGTTCAATTTTTAATTTTTTAAAGATTTGCTTTCTGTTTTTTGACACATCTCCGAAGTTTATGGGTCGATTTGGATTCTGTTTATTATTTCCAAAAGCTTATGAGTTATTTTAACAGGTTAATTAAATTTTTTACAAAAAATTATCGACTACGAAAAAAAAAACGGAATCGAAGTCATTTTTTCGGTAAAAAATTGTGTATTTACTTTAAAAAAACTAGTGAAAAATGTTATAGATAGACCCCCCCTTTTGAAGTTTATTTTCGATATTTTTTCATGAATATTCAGAAAATTACGGGCGGTCACATGCGCATGGGCGACATTGTATACGGCTCTTTTCCTGTCTCTTTTTGTGTAACCCAGAATACTCCTCTCCGTGGCTCTTTGACAAGTTTGAGTCCCCCCCCCCCCCCTCCCGAGTCCGAGTTGGGTATTGGGTTTCTGGGGTTGGGTGTACCTTCCGTTTTTTTTGTCTCTGTTTATTCCTGATGACTTCTTCACTATAATTCTATCACGTTTTAAAAATGCTATGTTTCCTTTCTTCATCCACTTGTACTTGTAATTGCTTCCGCTTTACACACTCCTTTGGAGTAATCTTCTGTCACATACGAGTATATACCTGGTGAGAGCTTGGACTTGTTTTTCAAAATCACGTGTTTTATCTCTATGGACGTGATGGAGACTACGATAGGGCGGTTAACATTTTTGGTCTTGCCAATTCTATAAATATTGCTAATTTCCTGGCTATTTAGATGTGTGCCTGTTCCTAGAATTGTATCCTTGAGGTAGTCTATCAGTTCCGATTTTCCAACCTCCTCAATGCCAAAAAAGACCAAGTTGTATTTCCTTTTCTCTCTTTCCATGACACTAAGTTTTTGATCCAGTGTGGATATTTTGTCTGAGCATAGTATTTTCTTCCGCTAATATTTTTAGTCTCTCGTCCAATGCCTCAAAATTTTTCGTCTTCGACACTGAGTTTAGCTTGTTGGTTCAATTTCTAATCCAGTCTTGACAACAATAGCTCCATACTTTAATCCATCGTTTGGTTTATTAATTGTCAACACTGATTGGATAGTCGATAGTCGTATAGGTTATTGATACTGGCAACACTCACTATGTCAGTGTCAAAAAGACGTTGGTTACCAAATGTACTCTGTGTTGGTTACATTGACATATAAATCATATGGACTTGAAATGTTTGACTATAGAAAAAACAGTTATACAAATACGAGGCATATCGACGCCAAATTCATAAAAATACTGCTATCTCTTTTTAACTTTAATAATTTTGCGTAAGTGAAAAAGGATAATAGTGTTTTTGACAGTTACTATCATGGCAACCCTACATTTCTAACTCATTGAAATACCTATTTGCGGCCGGGTCGCCATTTTATTTTCTCGCTGTTTGGTATCAAAGTTGAGTACGTGAACTGTCAAATCACTCATATGCTGTGGTAAATATTGTGAATTTTGGAGTTATTTGCTGTAATATTGCGTTTGGACTCGGTCCTATATATTGGAAATCGTCAATAGCAAGATGCCCAATTGCAGTATTATCGGATGTGGCATAAAAAGAAGCGGAAATCACCCGAACATAACTTTACACAAGTACGTACATAATTTCAGTTAAAATATCTTTAGATTTAGATGATAAACAAAAGATTCTGCATTCAGTGAAGAGCTTCAACAGTAAAGCATTCATATTTTCGCTTTTGCCTCTATTTTCAACAGTTTTACTTCATTAAATCATTTTCTTGTTATTGAAGGGATAGAGTAGTGCATTTAGACATTTTTATATTGTCGATAATGCTATTTTATGGTTCTATAGTGGTTTTATGTTTTACTTTCAAGGCCCTCTAATAGAAGAAAACAGAAAATTTGGCTGGAAACAATCGGTATGGAAAATTTAGAGATGTCGACAAAAAGAATACATATTTGTTCTCTTCACTTTGAAGAATCGTCTTTCAATCGGACACTCAATAAAATAACATTGCTTTACCTTCACGATCCTTATTGGTAATGGTAAGTAACATTGCATTTTGTAAATTTGTCCAACATTATTCTGTTGTGGTTGAAAAATTATGGTGATGTCCTCAATTGCACTTGTCTAATGGACACAAAGAGTGATTGATGTAAAGAATGTGAAATAAAATCAGGAAACATACTAATCATTTTATTACTTGTTTACAGCCTGCGATTCAAACAAATATGTCTGGCATTTTAATTGAGAATGATCGAAATCAGACAAACTCACAATCAATATCTAGATGTGGTGCTCCTAATAAGGTAACTTTTATTTTGTAATTAATAACAGTAGGATCACCATACTGTTTTTAAAGTCATAAAATTTTTGTGTATAATTTTTTAGTTTTTGACTATTCTCGGAACCACGGAAGGCGTACGAGGGGCCGAAGCCAACTCGCAGAGGCCCGTTAGACGTTTGTAATGAAATGAGGCACCAACCGACGATTATTCCTGTATGCACTATGCAAGTGCACCCAAGGACAACCCCCGGCTGGTGTTGCAGGATATGGAAACAAAGACCTGGATCTATGGAAGGACTATGGCCCCTGCCTGATCAATGTTTTATATATACACGGATAAAATGGCAGGAGGTGACTTGCACACTCAATGATGGGCCCCCGAAAGCGGTCGCTTGCACAAAGTGTCGTAGCGACACTATTCTATTTTATTATTATTTATGTTAATAATAGAGTGGTTTTCAGGTCGAAGCTGTTTGTGTGCCTACCATTCAAAATAAACCTGGAGAGATATCAAAGAGTGGCATAGATTTAGCCCCTAGCACATCTGCTACGCTAGATTTAGTTACTAGCACCTCCGCTGCGCTGCATTTAGCTGCTAGCACCTCCGCTGCGCCGCATTTAGCTGCTAGCACCTCCGCTGCGCCGCATTTTACCGCTAGCACCTCAGCTTCGTCAGATTTACCGGTATGACGAGCTTCAGTTTTTTATCTCATTTATTGAATTGAGACTGGGTGGTATCTGTTGCTTGTCTTCAATATCTATTAAAGCTTAATTTTATTTGATTTCAGGTCAGGACATTTGAAATTATTACATTAAAGGAAAAATGTCAAAAACAGTCCAAGAAGATAAAGAGACTTAATGAGAAAGTTAGACGACAAACGAAAAAAATTGCTCATTTTAGTAATATTATAAAAGATTTAAAAGAAAGAAATTTACTAAATACAGAATCCCAAGCTTTACTTGCAGAATGTGCAGGACCCCAAGACTTCTTGAAAAGGCAAGAACAGTTGCAAAATCAACAAAGTTGTATTGTTCAGAAATGAATAATATTGATTTCTATATAACTATATTATAATTATTGTTGACTTTTATTTAAAACCCACAATCATTGGCGTGTTAGAAACTTAGTACCTATCAAAAATATTTATAACAGTTGTTCCGTAAATTTTTTAAATTGGTTTTTCACTGGTTATCCGTGAAATTCAAATTCAAGTTTTTTGGTAATTGCAGCTCTGTATTATGTTGTATGTTGATCAAAATGTGATGTAATATAAATTATAGTATTTCATTTAAAAATTACCATCTTCGAGCCATTGAGGAAATCATCATAAGCGAACAGTATAAAGAAACCGTGGGGACACTCTGGGACAGCAATCAAGCCAAAAAGTCGGTTGAAAAATTATTTGATGTAAGTAGGTACATGAAATGAAAAGCAGTAAATACAAGTCGTATCATTAAAGTTGAGACCCAATTTATGAGTCTCTAGCGGTATGAGGTCCCCGCCGCCCTCCGTGGCGGCGTAAAGAGCGGCGAGAGGCGCGGTCAAGTCTCAACTTTAATGACACGACTTGTAATTACTGCTTTTCATTTCTTGTAATAGCTAGAAGCATAAAATTAAAAAAACGACTTCAAAAAAGGAGGAGGTTCTTAATTCAACGGACCGGCATCGGGATTCGGGATAAACTTGTTGCTTATATTATATAATGGAGTGAAATCAGTTACACAATACTAGGTCGATAAAAAGCAGCTTATTATCTGTCCTCCAGGTTTCAACCTATTTCAAAGGTAAACATCAAAATAAGTTCTAGCCGTGAAATAATGACGAACCAATACAAACAAATGAAAGGCATGTGTTAGAAAACTTGGGGTATTTCATTGAGATCAATGTAAACTAGAGAAGACACCGTGAACAAAAAATGTGTCCCTCGGATGTCAAGTTTGACAACTGCGGTGCATGCGCGGTGCAAGGAGATTGTCATAGATATCCGTACCCGCAGATGAGACACAGTCTGCTTCTTCTGCCTACTTGATAACTAATTTACCACAGCGCTAGATTTGCTGCAGAAGTGTATTTATTCTCGGCAAAAAGGTCTTAATTGCGGCGCGATCGCCGCAGTTGAACGAGACAAAGTAGGAATTTACGGTGTCTTCTCTAGTACGTTAGTACTTATATCTCAATGGGGTATTTTTATTTTACCCGTAGGTAGGTAGATATTGTACCGTAACATTATGAAAACATTCTCACAAACTTTTATCGATGTTATTATATAAAAATATCGATAAGGACTACCCTATTAGCCGCCATTTTATTTTCTCACTAAAGTGTAGGTATGCACGTTTTTCTTGTAGGTATGCCAAGTCCATATGATTTATAAGTCATTGGTTGGTTACTACCACAGAGTACATTATATATACGGGTTGCTACGTAGACAGAGTATTCTAGAATACTCAATACTCAATACAGAATACTCTGTCTACGGGTTGCTAGTCTTGGTTGGTTATGTTGGTTATTGGGTACTTGGAAGCACTGCCAGTTTAGCGCCACAGAGCACTATATAATACTGTTTAGCGCTTTCGGCCATAGATGATACTTGCGCACAGAGCACTATTATAATATTTCGGCGCTAGAACTAGAGCTTTTTTTAAACTAAGCGCGCGTTTAAACATTTTAGCGCCTAGCTGATACTCTAGCGCTTTTTTATTTCTAATATGTCAACACATAAACATACATATATTATAGTGTATTACCGACATGTTTAATATATAAAAAATACTTAATTGAGTTTTTATTTTCTGACATGGCAGTGCGTTTTAAGTAAAACAAACATTTCGATGTAACGAAATTTTCTAAAACACCAAACACTTAAAAGTTAGAGGAAGAAATAAATAACCATTTTCAAAAATTATCTAAGTATAATTATGAACTTTGACACCAGTTATTTCAAAATTTTACTGAGGCATTAAGCGTACAAATTACGGGGAAGACATCTTTATTTAATCAGCTATTAATTAAACACACACACACACATTTACACACATATTTTATTCCAAGATTATTGTTTTACACTATCTTCACTTTCCTTTTTCGTTTATTATTGTCTATTTTGATGGATTTTGTGTTGTAACACTTTTATTTTGCACTTAGTTGGTACACTAGTATTAATTCATTTTTGCAGAAGACTGACATACGTGTTAAACACCGGGACCCGAATTGTAGGTGTAGGTGTTAGTTTAACAGAAAATATAGGCACAAGTAGAAAAAAATAAAACCCATAAATCAACTTGATGTTGTAATTTTATTCAACCGATTCCATTGCTTTTCTCTTCTTCATTTTCTTACTTTTTTCCACATTAGTCTGTAGATAGTGGGCCTCCTTTTTAGCCTGTGATATCTCAGCCCTTAACCTCTGTTTGAGAGCAGCCCTTTCATATGCCAATCTTTCACTCAAATGGATCCACTTGAACCTCGGGATGTATTTGACATTCCATATCATATCATAGTATCGTGATTTCTTTCTGGTGCCAATCTTTGTATTGTTTAGTTTGGTTGCAACCATCTTGGCCACTTTTTTCTTCTGGAATTCTACCCAACCTTCTGTAAATTGATTTGGTACCCGCTTGCGTTTTTCGCCAGGCTCTGTAAAAGATAATTTTTAAGTTTAGTTGATTGACCGTAAAGTAACAATTGAATGTGAAATAATATCAATAATTTAAAACTATATTTACGTGTTTCATGATTAACACATTGTGTAAGGACTGTACAATTTAGATACTAATTAAATAAGACGAGATTTGGACAATAACAAACAACATAACCTCGAAAACTTACTGGCACTCGGCTGCAAATATATTCTCCCAACTTCACCGAATTCGTTGAATATTTCACGTATCTTAGCCACATTCATGTAAGGAGGGATAGTCGACAAAAATACGATCCCACGCTTTCTAGTCCTTTTCGTTTTTAACCCATCACCAGAGGCTGAATTATTGTCTGCATCTGACGCGTTCTGTGAGCTAACTTCGCAGTCCGAGCCATTTTCCGGCACTCTATCCATTTCAATGTCACGCATTTTATTAAAATCTGTTACAAAATGATGTTATTTTCAAATAATTATTAGTACTTTCGATGAAAATGAAAAAAAAGACCATTCATAGCCATGTGAGCCTGACAGCCAACGACATAACTCAGTGACGTGACAGTGACATTACAGCTGAGCTGACAGCTCTCGCTCCTAGCCTAGAGCATAGATAATACACTTAAATACGGGAGCCTAGAGCCGGTGTAGCTTCACAAAAAAAAAACCAATACAATTTTTTTTATCGCAGATTAGTAACACAGACAATAATTATAAATAAGGTAGTTAGTAACGACCTGCAGTCGGAATACGGATTAGTTATTTACTCAAAGTTCTAATGGTTTTTACACGACACCGAGACCGACACGCTGCTTTTGTTCATATAGACACCAATCGGAAATAATTTTTGTTTTGATTGCTGACATTGACAGTACTGATATTACTGTCATTGCTCTTCTTTCAACTTTCATGTACGGGAAAATCTTAGCAGATTGTGTCGCAGAAATGAAAAGATAGTTTTGCCAGAATCACCTCCGCAGGAAATTAGTAGGATTAGAAATTGACAAATTACCTGCGCTTCACGCTTCACTTCGGTAGTAATGCTCTAGAAATATTTAAAGAATTCTACCATTCTTGAATAACGTCAGAGTTTTCTTACTCCACTGGCAGCCCTCAAATGCGTTTTAGCAGAATTTCCTGTAAATTTTATATATTTTTCGAGATTTGTGTAGATAGTGTACTTTTTTGCGTAAAGAAAATATGACCAGACCTATCTGAGTGGGAGAAGCATCCAAATTTTTCATCTCGGTTATTGCGTTTTTAAATTTCAGCTTTTTTTTTTTAATATTTCAAATATAAAATTATGACTTCATTCATTGGCAGAATTTTGGCATTAATGATTTATTCTGTTGCAGTATTGAGAAATTTGATTTGGTGTAGTAAGGGTTTAAATTTTTTATATTTTTTTTATTGCAGAATTTAGGTGACCATCTGGCAGAATCTTTAATTTAAATCTGGTCACACTGACGATACGTCACAGTCCAGTCACTCACCAACCTATCAATTTATAAAAACATAAATAATTTTGTTTTTAATCAGTTTTAGTTATATATACTCCACTATGGGTTGCGATGGTGGCACTATCCCACGTCGAGATGAACTTGTGCGAATGAAAAAGAAGCCAGAACAGGTAAATGTCTTCAGGAAACTTTTATTTTTACTCAATGTAAACATTTCATTTCCAGTGTGTTAATTTTCTTATTCTCTTGTAGAAGGATAAAGATGCTGAACGATCATTCAAGTGGCGCAACTGCGCTTTATCCCAACAACCGCTACAGGCGCCCGTGGTGGCATGTGGCCTCGGCAGGCTGTACAGCAAAAGCTCCGTCCTTGAGTCTTTGCTTGACAAAGAAACCAAGCCAGAGTCCATCAACCACATCAAAAATCTGAAGGTAAATGCTTGTAGTATTGATTTAAGCATCTATTTATGATGAAGTGACCAGAGTACCTACTGGCAGATATGGGTATTCTATGTCTATTCCAGCGGGCTCTGCCATCAGCACTAAATTCTCTTAACTAGTGGTCATAATATCAGAAATTCAGAATTCGAACATATAACATTAAAATGTTACATGTTATTGTTACAAACCTAACGGTTTGCTAAAGTCCAAAAAATTTGATGAATGCCATCATACTTTGTGTTGTAATTAAAGGTTTCTTTATACTTAGGAGATTTTTCTTGGCTCAAAAATGTTTATTTTTAACTTTATAAACCTACTTCAGGCATCCTTTGTCTAGCTACTAGGTTCTAATGTACTAACTACTACAGTTTTAAAAGTACCTTAAATATTGTAAGTATATCACTCCAAATCAAAATAATCAATCCCTAACTAAAATTTACAGGACATCAAAGACTTGAATCTTGTGAAGAACCCTGCATACACTGCTGCTGACCATACGGAAGGCGCCGTGGGTGAGGGAAATGCTCCCTACATCTGCCCAATCAGCGGCTTGGAGATGTCTGGCAAATTCCGCTTCGTGTTCTTGTGGAGCTGTGGTTGTGTACTCGCCGAGAGGGCTCTTAAGGAAGTTAAACAGAATCTCTGTCATATGGTAAGCTTTTAATAGCTTTATTTTTGTCACAATTATTAAGATAGGCACTACTGCCTCCATCTAAAATACTGGTGTACTTATACGCAGCTGCATCCAGTTAGACTGGAAGGCGACCTCAACTTAGTTGGAAATGGCTAAGCAGGTGAACAAGAAAAAATAGGAATATTTTTATTTCTATTGGAAACTGTTTGAACTCTTAACTTTTATAAAATCCCAATTTGCTTTGTTTATTATTTATTATTATTCCTTTATTCCATTTATATACAAATCCTGCACATTTTTAAATATTCCAATTTAAAAGAAAAATTGTTAAAAACAATTGATTGATTTATTATTATCTAGAGTCATGATGTTTGTGGCCAAACAGATCGGTCAAGTCCTGCACGCGTAGCATGAGCACCGCTTTGTCGACAGAAGAGTAGACAAAAATGACGTTCCGTGTAGACAGTACGACGCGCGACGGCAGCAAAGTAGAAAGAGTCAACTGCATTTTTTTACGAAATTCACATTTTTACATAATTCGACTCAGAATTCTTTGTTTCGTCATAGAATGTCTTTTTGTTCGATTCTGTCTTACTGATACTACAACTTTTTTTTTTCAGAGTGTCGAAGTACAGTGTTTTGGAACAAAAACATATTACAGTAATATTGGCATTAACCATTTCCTTGGTAATATTAACTAAATCATGTAAAATAGGAGAAGATAGCTTTGTTCTTATATATAATTAGTTATCACAGTTTTGCGTTTAAAACGCTCTTCTGTAAAATCATGATTTTGCAGATAACCATGTATACTTTGTGACCGACTGACCGTCGACTAGAAAGTTTCACTATCTTAGACAACTGTCAGATGTCAGTGTGATTTTGACAATTTGGGATAGAAAACTTTCTTCCTAAATAGTCTACATGTAAAGGGACCTAGACAAAGAGAGTTAGAAACGAAAGACAAAATGACAGATTGTAGAAAGATTTCTACAGTGCGATGTCAAAAATGAACAAAGGAAATGTCACTTTGTATAGAAAGAGCTATGTCTATTCTTTGTAGACATAGAAAACGTCATGCTACGCGTGCTGTAGGCACTAAATAGTGCCAGTTTCCGCGCGCTTCCTTTTAGCGTGGGTCAAATTATATCGCGATAAGCCGCGCGTAGCGGTACTCTAGGGATTTTTCCGCGCAATTTTTGCGGGACTAGACAGGTTTAAGAGTCTTTAGAAATAGACTACCATATCACTAGTGATAAATTGTTCCCATTTCTTCAACTACTATTATCAACTTAGATTGTAAATTAGGTCAATTTTACGTGATTTATTAACTATACCCTTTGCCCCCAGTGCCAGCAACCATTTATAGATAACGACGTTGTTGTACTCAACGGTACTGATGAGGACATTGAGAAGTTAAGAGAAAAGATGGCTGTGCGTGTTGCTAGCAGAAAAAGTGGAAAAAAATCAAAGGCTGAAAAAACCGAAAAAGTTGAAGTCAAAGTTGAACCATCCACTCCAGTACCATCCACATCTACTGAAGTTGTAACAGAAACAGATGAAGGTGAACCAAAGAATGGCGTAAAAGACGAACCAGAGGCTGGACCAAGCACAAGTAATGCAGTGAAGAAAGAAATTGAGACAATACCACTGTCTTTACCTAAATACAATCCTAACAAGCAAGCGAGAGGACATTTCGGGTCATCGAAGCGCGTCCACCCCACAGAACTGGCTCAGGACCCATCTTACAAGAAAACTAAGAAAGATTACAGCGTCGCCAAAGATCCGCAGACAAGTGAAGTGTACAAATCATTGTTTACATCACATAAAACTGATAAAGATCAGAAGAGAGCTCACTGGGTGACCTACAACCCATTCTACAATTAACGGTATTGGGGTCTATGCACACGACGACTTTATCACACGTTGTTACGAGCTGCGCTCGCGATACAGTCGCATCGCGGGTCGAGTCTGATAGGTTTTTGAAGCACGTTCTTAAAGCGAAATTATCGTTGTGTAAAGGCATTTATTCCTAGGATTTAATTGTTTAGTAAATAAAATACATAATCATGTTTTCAATACTTTTATTTCAATACGAATCGTCAATAAATATTGCACTAGGACATTGCAGATCAAGACTCAATCAATCAATCAGCCTATTAATGTTCCCACTGCTGGGACACAGGCCTCCTCTCTGTAAGAGGGAGTGGGCTGTAATCTACCACGCGGGCCCAGTGCGGGTTGGTAGATGTCACATGTCTTCGAATTTTTGGTTCTAAGACATGCTGGTTTCCTCACGATGTTTTCCTTCACTATTTTGAGAGTAGTGGTGATGAAATTATTTACACAAAGTACAGCACCTGCTTGGGTTCGAACCCACGACCTACAACTCGTAAGTCGGGGCTGTTATCACTGGGCCACCACTGCTCTCAGATCAAGACTATTTTAGGTGATTTGTCATAATTAAAATCTTTGTGCTTTTTGGTTACATGAACTTACAACTAAATAAATTAAGAAATAGTGGAACTGTGGAATGTCAAGATATCACTACTGACTGTTCATTTTATAGTGAACGGTCTGTACAAAACACCGAAAAATTTACTATTTTAATATGTTTGGTATAACTATACAAGATTCGATCCCTTTACAATAGTTATTTATACTACAAGTGCGAAAAGTAGGTGGTTTCCGACGAGTGGCATTTTTATTAACGAGCGAGCGAATGTATTAGACGACACGAGTCGTAAATCATCTTACGCACGTGTATCATACGTTTTACTATGCATTGTGCGAGGAAATAAAAAAAACGAGCGAGCCTTATAGTAGTCGATATGATTTGTAACATCATCGACATCGACTTTGACTGACTTTTGACTATCGTCATCGCCATCGCCGTCATCATCGCCATCGTCATCGTCATCATCATATAATTTGTAAAACTTTTCAGAAATAATAAAAACTGCGACGGACTAACGACGGAGCAAAAAAAAATAAAAAAACGAAAAGTAAAAAGCACTATACTCGATTTGAAATAAGATTAGACATTTAAACAAACCTTTTTTACAGTCTGTTCAACCGATTTTGACTTCTATTGCGTTGATGGCATGACAAAATATGGCAGTTGGTAATGTAACCACTTTTTTGCTTTAAATGGCATCCATATGCCTACGGTATAGAAGTCAGAATAGGTTGAAAGGACTGTAAAAAAGGTTTGTTTAAATATCTAATCTTATTTCAAATGAAGTATAGTGAAAAAGTGACACCGCACAATTTGGCTAATGGAAAACGCTCTTTAACGCACATGGATTGTAAAATGAAATCTTTAGCTAGTTATCGTTAATAGTAATAAATAAATGACCGTAAACAATACAGGGTGGCAGGGACATGCGCGGGCGCGGACGTGGCGCGCAAACTGTAACCGTGAATTCAGCAGAAGATTCTGACGCCCTACGTTGAAATTTTTCGTCGGTTATTTAAAAAAAAACATGCGGCATACTTAGTTTTCACTTCTATCGATAGTCTTTGGGGACTGCCGATAGAAGTGAAAACTAAGTAACGCCATCTAACGAAAATGTCAGGAATTTATGTGGCTTGCTGTCAGTACCAGAACGAAAGCTGTAGCTCCATTAAAAAAAATCCAAAAAAATTAAACCGAGTGCGCTGTCAACAAAAAAGTGCTCAACGCGCCTTCGGTGACGATGACGCGAGTTCAATGATTTTTGTTCACCCAAAAAGTGCTTAAGGCGCCTAAAGAAGTTTTCACTTTAAAAAAATTCGCTGTTCCATACATTTTGACCACGTAGGCACTTCTATATGAAACAGCAGTTTATTTTTTTTATAACCGACGATAAATTTCTACTCTGGGCGGTCTACCAATCCACGGTAACAGCTTGCGCGTCAATGCCCTGCCACGGGCCACCATGTATACATGTAGTGCCGACTGTAATAGTGGAAAAATTTGAGATACTACTAATTTAAAAAGTACACTGAGGGAAAAATGTGAGAGTATTCGTCAGCTAAACTTAAGGCAGTTTTTTATCCTATAGTAACTTTTTGGTAAAAACCTTGCTCTTTGGTAAATTCTTACACTAAAATTCGACTACAAAACATTACGTTTACTAAAGAAATAATTTAAGAGGCAGAATCTTGCTGTATCGAGGCCAACGTGGCTTCAATAATGAGGTTGAAGTCCAATTCGTTGAGGCTGGCCTTAGCTGTCAACAAGTCCAGGAATGTGTCCAGTGGAGACAGACGTTCCCCTGAAGGTAGTGCTGCTATACCTGTAATGAAAATTTATATATTCTATGAATAACCTTTCATCTCAGAATACCAGATTCTCAAAATAGCTTATTCTCAAAACACCAGATTCTTAATATATCCGATTTCGACCAGTCGAAATCAAAATGATTATTTATTAGAATAAGGGTCTGTTTCACCACCTACGATTAAGTTTCTATTAACTAACTTGGCAGATAATTTCATACAAATTCTGTTCCATTCTTCGATCAATAAGAAGGTTCCATTTTTGAATTTATTCGGTAAGTAGTGGCTATTCGGACATCGTGAAATAGGCCATAATAGGAAATAACCTAGCTACTTTTTGCAGCAAATACTTTGCATATACACACACATACACATTGTACACTAAAATACTATCTGGTTTTCCCCTGCTATTTTGTTTTATTGATATTGTCATGACGTTGAAAAGTCATTAGTCCTCCTATTCTTCACATTTATTTATTTCATCTATAAACACATAATTCATCATCAATCATCATCATCATTATTATTATTAAATAATTTTAAAAAGTCAGAAAGGAAAGCCAGCGATAGGTACTGCACGCAGGGTTAAGGTACAATTTTTGTTTAAAGAACAAGTCTGGAATTGGCGTTGTTTCAGACCAAAACATTAAAATTGTATACTTACAAAAATAATATTATGTCATGTTATTGTCTTTGGTCTGAAGCAAAGACAATAAATTATTTAGTATCTTAAATCTCTTTGGTCTGATGCAACTCCAATTCGATGTTACAGAATCACGGCCGCCTGTCTCAACTGAGACTAATCGAGTACCTACGCAGGAAATATTATATTAGTGCACAAGTGCACGCCCTGTTCCTTTACTTTCATATTCTGATGGGACGTAATCGAGTACCTACGCAGGAAATATTATATTAGTGCACAAGTGCACGCCCTGTTCCTTTACTTTCATATTCTGATGGGACGACAATCCGACACGATCAGGGAGAGATAGAGACTGCTAATAATCAGCAGGGTGAGCGTGGTGTCTGCACTTCTATAGTACGAGACGAGTGCTGTGCTCTAGTACCACAGATTGGAAAATGGTTCTGGACTGCTAGTACAGTACTGACCAGTATCCTTGACGGGCCGGTGTCGGCTGGCCTCGTGCGGGCCGGGCGCGCCGCCGCTGAGCAGCTCGTGCGCGTGGCCGCGCGCGCGCAGCACGAGCGCGGCGCGATGCGGCCAGGCGCTCAGCGCGCGCCGCGCGCGGCCCTCGCCCACCAGTTGTATGAGGCGCAGCTTGTTGTTCACCGTTGTTTTGTTCTCGTCGTCTTTGGCTTGAAATGGTAAGAAAAATTATATTTAAATGTTAAAATCGAACTACGGTAGGTACGGTATGGACGGACGTGTATAATATAATATTGGTCAGCACATCAATAGACTGCTATCAGAGTCTACTGATGTTGGCCGACGTGATTGTTGACTGGTGAAGCTCAAGCTAGGTACAGACGCCAGCACATCAACACGGTAGACGGTAGAATAACTAAGCCATATCTTAGAAATAAGTGCCTACAGCCGCGCGGTACGTAAACATGCGATAGGGCTGCCAGCCTCCAGTATTTTAATTACATTTGCCTACTTTGTGTTTCCATTTAGTTTTGTGATTGTAAATATACTTTTTTTATCTACACAAATAAATAAAATACTTTGTGAATTGAATAACAAAACAAAACACAAATGCCCGAGGTTTTAAAACAAGCGTACCTACCGTATTAATTCATGAACCTCCTATAACTACCTATTTCACTCGTGTTATCACTTTCCTTTACTCTATTCACTTTATTTATTAATCCAGACATCTTTTTTTCGGGAGATAAAAGGAAATACTTATCCATTAAAAATACACACAATATGTACCTACCTACCAGTAAGTAAAATTATTTTATAGTAAGACTATAAAATAATTTTGTTGTTGTTGTTTGTTAATAATAATACCTTTCAAAGCTTCCAGGTAATAATAAATAAAAAAAGTTATCTCTGGATGCGTTATTGCCAAATTCATGCAAACAAAAACAGCAACAATATATCCTACTCGTCATATTAAATATGTACAATTTATTTTTAGTGTAAAAATCGCGCGGTTATTGTTAAAAAACAACACACCGTTCGTTCGTCACTGCGGCACAGACGCGACTGTCTGCGTACCTCGCGCATACCTCGATCGAGGCGCGTAGGTATAGCTCGCGCTTCGTCCGTTTCTATGAAGTTGGCCTACCGTCTACCGTGACATCAAGTTACTAAAATCTGTCAAATTTCTTTAATAGATTTTCAACTTTATCGCTAAAGAATAAGGTTCAATATTGATTGGGAAAATTTAACAGATTGGAGTAGGTTGATGTGCTGGCGTCTGTACCTACAAAATGTAACTAAATTTTATAATTCAATCAATCACCGGGTTTCCCGGTAACGAAACCAGGTCAAAAATCATACGATATAGTTAGGGAGTCAGTGCACATTTTATAAAATTCATTGGCCCGAATTTAATAAAAAAAAAATCGGATTATTATTTTTTATACTTTCATATGTCTTTGTTAGGTACCATTTTAATTTAAAACCTACAACTAGAGACCCGCCCCTGCTTCGCACGGTTTTACGACTTAACAAAACATGGAGATTATTATTTGTTAGTTTAAAAAACCGGCCCATGGGGTGTACCTATTCATAAACGATGACTAAAGTTAAAAGACGTTTAAACGTCACAAATATATGGTTAAACAGGGGCTAATCATTACTTAACTTTAGCAGCGTTTATGAATGAGACGGATAAACCTTCCGGAATTAATTCTCTAAATTATAGTGAGAACCGCATCACAATGCATCGCGTTGTTTAAAAGAACAACGCGATCACACAGACATGAAATGCGACTTTATTACCCGACTACGGCGAAGCAACAAGGAGGGTTATGATTTTGAGCGGTATGTATGTAAGCATTTTCATCTCTTCCCTCATAACTTTTAAACTGCTCATCATAATTTGACAAATGAGGTATCCTTGGAAGCGTCTTGATCATCGCTGGTTATAGGCTATGTTACGTTACATTGAATATGGCGCCCTCTAGAGGACATAAAATCATGAAGTAAAAAAAATTAAAATATGCTGTTGGGTTTCAAAAGAGAGGGCTTAATTAGCAAAAAAAAATTGATAAATTTTAACGCCAAAATAATTTAAATAAAAATAATAGTTTTAAAAACTAAAACCCAACTACAACAAAAAAGTCAACAACAACTAAAAAGGTCACACGTAATCACGACATCACAGACAAAAAAACCGGGGTCAACAACAACCAGGGGTTAACACTCTGTCTGTGATGTCTTGTTTATACCTTTTTAGTCGTTGTTGACTTTTTTGTCGTAGTTGGGTTTTAACCGTTAAATCCCGCGTGTGTTAGAGATCACACCAAATGCCACACCCGTCAACCCAAGCCCGTGTAAGATATATTATTATTATTTATTTAATAATCAAGTAACAAGACTCATAGTGTTAGTAACAAAAAACTTACAAAGTATGTTAGTAAAACATTTCACACATAAACAATTTGACACAGAAACAATTTGTGACGTCACTGCAGCAAGGTGACAGGCCCAGCCGATACCTAACACGGCGGGTAAACGCTTAGCCATTTGGACACGATGGGACTATAGCGATATTCCTTTGGTCTGTGGATTGTTTCTCTCTATGGCTTGAGGTATATTATTGTCGATTAGAAGTAAAATTGTCAAAAAATAATAGGTAACACCGAAAAATTCTGAAAAATTACAAAGTGACGTAATGCGACTTTCAGTGACGTAATCGCGGGGCTTGACAGCTATTGCGTAACAAACGCGTCAGAGTTTTTAAAACTTTTATTAATAATGTATGTATAAAGTGGCCTACGAGCCAAGAGTTGGATCGAGGTAGCTCTAAAAAAGGATATCAGGAAGGATTTGGGGAGGCCTTTACTCAGCAGTGGGACAGTGTAAGCAAACCTAAAAAATAAATGTATGTGTAAAGATATATAAAAATTTAAAGATTTATACTTACATGCAATAATAGCCTTCATGACATCAATCTGCAACTCGAACACGTTGCGGTGAACGTATTGAACGAACGAATGGAACGGCAGCGTGCGGTACCCGAGGTAGGTGAAGAATGAACTGAATCCTTGAGGCAGAGGGAAGGCGATCGAGTCAGTTGCCAAGTAGTACTGCTCCAGAACTTTAAATACTATGAACGCGTGCGTTGGGTCCATTTCATCGCTGGAAATAATTAAAATTATAGTCAGTTTTGTGCTTAAAAAATGTCCTCCAACCCGAGAGAGACAGATTGAGAATTAACTTGAGATTAGATTTAGGGTCTGTTTCAGTGTCCGTAAAGGCACAGCACATATTTACCAGATAAAATAAAAAATGGAATGAAATTATATGTCAAAAAAAAACTCAAAACTCAAAGCATTTATTTCAATTAAACCATTTACAGGCACTTTTGAATTGTCAAAGAGTCAGTCAGTTAGTCAGAAAGTTGAAGCTAGTCGCCCATTCCAAAAAGTAGATCTCTGTGGAGAAGAACGGGCAAGAAACTCCCAGGACACTCTTTTAAATAAAGACATTACAAAATCCTGGGTACATTATTCTTGTTGCTTCTATATGTGAGAACAATGTGAAAAAAAAGAAATAGAGACAATTCAAAGTATAAGATTTAAAATAAGCCTTGGCAGAAAAGAGATGACCAGTCTCAACCGACGGCGCCCGTTCACGAACATGACGCGTGGATCAGCACCATCCAGCTCAACCATTTTGTAGGGAACCGAATGATCCAACACACTCGCCACCATCGGCGAGACATTAAAGTAAGCATGACAAAGTCTCAACTGCCATGCTCTTTCAAGTCAACATAAAACATAATATAATAACAGAATAAACAGCCCCATGGTACTCACATTTACAAAAACTGAAAAAATGCTTCTAAATTATACAAAACTATAGTTTGCAATGTATTATACTATCAAAAAGAAATATATCTATATATATATTATACTATCAAAAAGAAAGATAATCATTATCAAATATTGGAATATTCAACAATACAAAATTGGTTAATAAAAAATAAAAATAAAATAAACATGATGTTCGTAATGTCAGAAAAATAATATAAATAAAAATAAAAAAATAAGAAAAGGGGTAGCAACTCTTCCAAATACAATAATTTCAACTAGTGAGCCCAAGTGGCTGTGGAGCAGGACCAGCATTAAGCCAAGCATTTTTATCTAGGATATAATCATCTAACTTATAATATGCTTGTCTACATAGTGTGCGTTTAATGCATGTTTTAAATTTCTTCTCATTAAGTTGAAGAATATCGAGTGGTATTTTATTATAACATTTTACACAGTACCCCATAAAAGAAGTGTGTACTTTAGACAATCTAAAACGTGGTTGATCTAATTTGTTCCTATTTCTAGTGTTAAAATTATGCCTGTCACTTATCTTACGAAAAAGATGTAGATTTTTTCGAACATACATAATGTTTTCATATATATACTGACAAGGTACCGTCATGATGTTAATTTTCTTAAACAGTTCCCTTAGAGATTCGCGTCTGCGGAGGTTATAGATGGCTCTGACAGCCCTCTTTTGCAGAATAAAGACAGACTCAATATCTGCAGCCCGTCCCCACAGCAAAATACCGTAAGACATGATGCTATGAAAGTAACTAAAATAGACCAGTCTCGCGGTATCCACGTCTGTTAGTTGGCGGATTTTCCAAACAGCGTAAGCGGCTGAACTTAGCCGCCCTGCAAGTGATGTTAAGTGAGGACCCCACTGTAGTTTTGAGTCAAGCGTGATCCCTAGGAAAACCGTCTTTTCGACGAATTCTAGTGTCTCCTTATTCAATACAACGTGACATTCACTACTTCTAACATTCGGTAACGCGAATCTTATGCATTTAGTTTTCTTCTCATTTAATACCAAATTATTTTCAGTAAACCAGTTATGGACCTTAAGCATAGCGTTATTTACGTCGTCAAGCTCCTGTGCATGTCTGTTAACTTTAAAAATAAGTGATGTGTCATCGGCAAATAACACCATTTGTGGTCGGTTTTGCAGTAAATGAGGTAAATCATTTATATATACTAAAAAGAGGAATGGACCCAATATCGAGCCCTGTGGTACACCCATTTTGACTTTTAAACCCAATGAATTTACACCGTTTATTTGAACTTGCTGCAGTCTATCATTCAAATATGATTTTATTAAGCTAAGCGCAAGTTTACCCAATCCGTAATGCTCAAGTTTTAAGAGCAGTGTTTCGTGATTCACGCAATCAAATGCCTTGGAAAGGTCGCAAAAGATGCCTATTGCATCCTGTGCTTCTTCCCATGCGTTAAAGATGTGTTTTAATAAGGTGACACCGGCGTCGGTTGTGCAACGTCCTTTGGTGAAACCATACTGTTGATCGTGTAGGATGTTGTTACGATTAAAATGATTGAGCATTTGATTTAACATTACTTTTTCAAACACCTTGCTGAAAACCGGCAAAACCGATACGGGTCTATAATTATTAGTATCTTTGCTGTCACCAGATTTGAAAAGTGGAATAACTTTACTGTACTTCATTAAATCCGGGAATACCCCTTGATCTACACATAAATTAAATATTAAAGCTAAATAGGGTGCAATTGTCTCAATAATTGATTGACAAACTTTAGTAGACATGCCCCACAGATCTTCGGTAATTTTGATCTTAAGTTGCTTAAAAGTCTTTACAACGACCACTGGGTTTATATGTTTAAATTTAAATTCCACAGGACAGGCAGAAACATTCGCTCTTAATAAATCAATAGCAAGTGAGGGGGAGGAGTTTAAAGTTTCTGTAGTTTTAATTGGAATATTGGTAAAGAAAGTTACAAATTCCTGAGCAACATCGACACGGTAGACGGTAGGCCAACTTCATAGAAACGGACGAAGCGCGAGCTATACCTACGCGCCTCGATCGAGGTATGCGCGAGGTACGCAGACAGTCGCGTCTGTGCCGCAGTGACGAACGAACGGTGTGTTGTTTTTTTAACAATAACCGCGCGATTTTTACACTAAAAATAAATTCAAGTACATATTTAATATGACGAGTAGGATATATTGTTGCTGTTTTTGATTGCATGAATTTGGCAATAACGCATCCAGAGATAACTTTTTTTAGATTACCTGGAAACTTTGAAAGGTATTATTATTAACAAACAACAACAACAAAATTATATTATAGTCTTACTATAAAATAATTTTACTTACTGGTAGGTAGGTACATATTGTGTGTATTTTTAATGGATAAGTATTTCCTTTTATCTCCCGAAAAAAAGATGTCTGGATTAATAAATAAAGTGAATAGAGTAAAGGAAAGTGATAACACGAGTGAAATAGGTAGTTATAGGAGGTTCATGAATTAATACGGTAGGTACGCTTGTTTTAAAACCTCGGGCATTTGTGTTTTGTTTTGTTATTCAATTCACAAAGTATTTTATTTATTTGTGTAGATAAAAAAAGTATATTTACAATCACAAAACTAAATGGAAACACAAAGTAGGCAAATGTAATTAAAATACTGGAGGCGGGCAGCCCTATCGCATGTTTACGTACCGCGCGGCTGTAGGCATTTATTTCTAAGATATGGCTTAGTTATTCTACCGTCTACCGTGACATCGATGTTATCGCTAATGAGACCGCGGGAAGTGTCCAGTGTGTAATCCGTGTTATGTCTTTTGTTCTTGTTCGTTTCATTGTTAATAATTTTCCAAACTGTCTTTATTTTATTGTCAGCTGATTTAACCTTGTTGCTAATGAAAGAAGCTTTAGCTGCTTTGCAGATTTGTTTAAAAATTTTAGAGTAAGTAGCAACATACTTATTAAAAGTTTCCGTGTTAATATACGGCTTAAGGCCATACAGTTCAAATAGTCTTTCCCTACTTTTCCTGATGCCTTTAGTTGCCCAGTCACTGAATAAAAACTTAGGGCTAATAGTTTTAGTTTTTTTCTTAAAAGAGTTATTGAACTCTGTTTGCACTAATGAAAAGAATTGATCATACAAAATATTGCCATTGGACATATTTACGCCCTGAGCACTTAACTTGCTAATTAATGTGCTATTAAACTTATTTAAATTACCGGATGTAATTGGTCTAATTTGAATCTGCACTTTTTGTAATGGTGTATTGGACTCAAAAATAACGGTTTGACCACTGTGATCAGAAGGGAGATAATTTACAATGGCTTTATCTAAATAGTCGCAGCAACAAAAGACATTATCAATACATGTAGCAGTAGTCGAAGTTATTCGCGTTGGTTCTAAAAACACATTTGACATATTGAATGATTTGAAGAGGCTTAATAATCTACTGCTATTTGGATTATTTTCTAAGATATTAATATTAAAGTCCCCACAAATAATTACTGATTTATGACCAGTTGCAAGTTTTGCCAAAACATCTTCCATTACTGACTCAAATATAGAGTAGTTTTGATAATTTGGAGGTCTGTATACACACACTATAAAATGTTTATCTAGCTCAACACAGGACAGTTCAATGCTATGTTCCACCGATAGTTCTACTATGTCATTACGAGACTTAGATTTTATACAATTTTTAATTAGGATTAGTGAACCTCCACGTAGCATGGATTTTCGGTTAAAACAACTGCCCACACTATAATTTTCAAAATTAATTAACATTTCATAATCTTTCAACCAGTGTTCAGTTATACAAATAATATCAAACATTGTTTTTTCTAAAAACAATTCAAATTCTAATTGTTTGGAAGAAAAACCTTGAATATTTTGATGAAATAATTTCAAGGAATTCTGCTTAGCCCCTTTCTTACAATTAACTAATTGAGTGCCAGAAGATACCTTGTTGATTGTGAGATTAAGAACATTGTTACTGGTACCTTCTGTTGTCTTACTGACTAGTTTAAATTATTATTAGTATGATTACTAATTTCTGTGGTGCTAATTACATAAGACTTCGACATACTACTTATGTCTGAGTTTATATTAAAAGCTAATAGCCATGCTATTTGACGTCTAAAACTAATAGGCAGATACGCAGTATCCCTAGTCGATTTTAATTTCTCAACAAAAGTGTTGGTGTCAAAAAATATAAGTTTGTCTATGTTTGTCTATATATGTCAGATCATATAACGGGATTTTTCCGGACGGGGTAAAAAAAGCAACTAAAGCGCGGGACATACACAAGGGGCGCGGGCGAGGCGTGAGCGTGGCGCGACGGTGTGCATTATCTATGAAAAGAGTAATAAATAAGAACCAAAAAAATGAAACAGGTTTTAATATAAGCCTCGTTCGTTAACATTATCTATGACTGGATGGAGGATATTTAAAAATTATAGTAAAACAACCAACAAAATGATGAATGACCAGTTGTCAGGTGCTTAATGTTCATATTTAAGTAGTTAGGTAGGTACGACAATAACTTAGCCACTACCACAAAAAAAAATCGCAAAACAATGAAAACCAACACAATAAAGATTCCCATACTTATTTTGGCCGAGTCGGTCTTAATCAGGTCCAAAATTACTGCCAAATAGCATATTTTATTTTTCGATGCCAATGCCCTTAATAAGTATGAAGTCCACCTGAAGTAAAAACAAAAACAAAACCAGACACAAAAAAACAAAACAGAACCACAACAAAAACCCAAAACATGGACTAAGAGCCGTCGTATCGTACATAAAAGTGAACCCCCTCTGCTGGTTGTTCATGGGCGTGGCAGCGAGCGGGCGCGTGAGTGCGCGGCACAGCGCGCGCGCCGCGTCCAGCTGCGCCGCCGCCCAGCGCGTCGCCACCGCGTGCACGCCGCTCTCCACGCGCGCGCCGCCCGCGCCGCCCGCGCTACAGCGCATCAGGTGCACGCTCACTTCGCGAAGATTCTGTCCGCCCCATTAAGTACGAATACGGGTTATTTGTTATTGGCATGCTTTACGTCAGAAATCAATGCAGTTTAAGATTAGATGGTTAACAGTTAAAAGGATAAGTCATGCATAGACATGAGTCGTTTTTACAAAAGGTGCGTTTCAACGCACGCGCTGCCCGAGCATTCGCGCATCAGGAGACGCTCATTTCGCGCAGATTCTGTCCGCAGGCGTTAAGGCGACGATAATCGACTTATTCAAAGTCTGGTTTTATACTGAAGATCACGTCTAAACGAGTAGTCTTAAGGATTTGGAAAAATATTATGTTAAATTAGAGCATTTTCTTAATAACTTAATATATGAATATTTTAGATTATGTTTAAATTACATTGTGAAATTAATTTGTAAAGTTATATCTAACGCGGATAAAAAACTGAAAATCACGCAAAATCTATCAAGCCAATTTTTCTGAAACCTTCACCATTTTAAAGATAATTTAATTATTAATCTTTTAGTATACGTGTTTTATTAAAATACCTTGTGTTTTATGTATAAATTAATAATACATCTAATTTGGGACAGCGCTCCTGGATGGGCGAGTCCTATTACTGGATGGACGTGCGACACGTTGCGTGAGCTCAGTACAGAACACGCAAGCTAATCATTCAAGGGCACTGGCAGTCTGGCATCTGCGTCTTAATTACGACCAGTATTATCCCATCAAAAACATCATATACAAAAATGCAAGTCTCGCAACGCAGCTCTTCTATCGCAAAAAGTAGTGTGATATCTAATGTAAAACTAAGTCAATTAATTTATTCATTATCTATTTATGGGAGCATCTATCTAACACCTTTGTCATAAATTGTTACCTAGTTAATTAATTAATTAATAAACAACATTTTATAGTGACCGTATCAATATTAGAAATCTTTAATTATTTAATACTAGATTTTACCCGCGGCTTCACCCGCGTGGATGTCCCACGGGAACGTACTACCGGGATTACATACATAATAGCTGAGGAAAAGGTCATTGACTCCTACCGCGGCGCCCGCGTTGACGTCATCGATAATTATTTTGTTACGCGTAATTTTGAATCTTTTAAACTATTCATTTAAATGATATGATGTCAATATGATGGCATATTTTAATCTAAATAAATGCTCAATATGAAATTTTTATCAAATTCTGAAAGATGAAAATGGTTACTGTGGGACATCCTTAGAAGATAGACGTATGCCATCGCGGATAAAACATACTTTTTATATATCTTTTACGGTTTACGCGGCCCCCGCCAGTAAAGCTCCCAGTCGGCATGATTTTTTGCGACACCTTCCACAATAATCGTCATATTTCAGCCAATTTACCTTATCAACAAAATATACACTAAAACCTTCAGCATGAATAACTACGTCCATTGGTGAAAACCGTTTGAAAATCCGTTCGGTAGTTGTTGAGTTGATCGCGTTCAGACAGACGCGGCGGGGGACTTTGTTTTACAATATGAAAGGAAATAGAATTACTTGGCCATCGCAATATTCGCAATGCCCTCTTGGGCACTGAAAATTGAGGCTTCTTGCTTTATCCACAACGAAGTTGTGTTGTGGTGTAGTGTGGTCGAAAGGATGGTACGACCATAGATGTACTATTAAAACTAGCGTGGTACGACTGTGCTTTTGTTTTGTTTGTTTTTGCTCGATTTGGCAGGGGCCCTGCCGCGCCATGCACCCAGATTATTGGCATGCTCATCTTTACATTATGCAAGTTAAGATTAGATGGTTAAAACTTGTCAATCGGGATACGTGAAGAGATAAAACTGAACAGACGAATCTGATTCAATCAGTCTGACTGACCGGATGCGTGCGCGCACGAAACGATCATATTGTTTGATTTCAACAATGTGTTTCTTATAATGATCGTTCAGACTGTCGCAGGACAGCCTCACGGCACGCATTTCGATCAGATAAGAGTCAGACAGATCTAAACCATGTATCCTTTACACATGCAATTTACTGTGAAGAATTCCTTATCAGTTCTATAAGTAAATTAGTAGGCATTGCGTTAATTTGACAACAAGATGCATTTATTATATACATACGACTTACCGCAGCAATGATATGCTCCTGCTTGCTGGCAGTGCACACATCGAGTTCGAAGAACGGTAGCAGGTCTTGTCCACTGCCGATGGACGAGCGGCGCTGCGGCGCCGACAGCGGCGGCGGCGGCGCGCCCGGCGACAGCGGCGTGCTGCAGCGGGACAGCGCCTCGGGCTGCGGCCGACAACATGCTACTATACAGATTTTAGTAACGGGTGCTGGGTTAAGCCACCTGTCTCAGACCCAGAGGTCTCGGGTTTGATTCCCAGTGGGTTCCCAAAATTTTCTGCTCGGTTTGGTTGGTGGTTGGGCTTGTTCGAAGTCCGCCTGGCTAGCTACCACCATTTTATCTAAGTCTGTCGCCATAACAACAATGTTAACAGCATTGTTGTGTTTCGGCAGTTAGAGATAAGATAGCCAGTTCCTCTGTGGTTGAGGATTCCCGGTGAAGCTCGCTTTCACCTTCGGCCTGATCATAACTTACCATCAGGTGAGATGCAGGCCAAGAGCTTCCCCGTAAAGAGTAAAAAAATTGAAACATAATTTATTTCCAAAATTCGTGTTCTCTGCATTTGCAAGTCAATGCAATGTTTAATGATGGTGTTGAACTGAGGTTAAATATTCCGTTTATCCACCCCAAAAAAACACCCTAAGGTGGATACTTGGAAACGTATGTCCAAGACTTCACCCTAGGCCCAGTTGGATAAACGGAATTTATAGGCTTAGGGTGAATTCTCGGACATACGTTTCCGAGTATCCACCTTAGGGTGGATTTTTTGGGGTGGATAAACGGAATAATCCTTGAACTGCAAAATGAGTGTGTGTTTTAGGTCAGTTTTCACACTTACGAGGGTGCAAACAGGAAGTTGGAACGTCGCAGTGCTGTCAAAAATTTACCTGTTACTGAATGAAATATGAAATATCGCTATAAAGTGCACTAAATAATATGAATTATGAATTCGAATACTTATTTTGATAAATAATTGTAATAATGCTTAATAATAATAAGTCTCGTTCAATATGAATTATTGCAATTAGCTGGCAGCTATTTGCGACGTTGTCTGATTGCATCCTCTTAATTATAATAGACTACCTATAGATTTAGTGCCCTATGACTTCCACAACTACAGGTATTGGCCAGGTACTTATAGCTACTTATAATTTCGATGAAACGGTGACCTAGGATGACGGGTCACTGTGAGCGTCGACGGATGATGATGTGACGGTTTCTATGGTCTATGATTAGAAAACAGCAAAAATAGTAACACACTTTTTTTTTTTTTTATGCGGGAAATCATCAAATATAGCTCTGGGCGGCGCGGGATGGCGCGTCAGACTCTTACTGACTAAAACCCACCCTGCGTTCCTTCAGTTGCCTGTATGTTGCCAGGGACCACGGTCTCCCCTTAGGACTTTGCCGCAACCCCGGCACGCATCGGCCCTAGCGGACCCCGTCAGTTGTGCTGACATCTCTTTGAGGCGAAATAAGTTTATGTCAATATAAATCTTAGTTATACCTGATAACAATGCAAGCTGACGCGTAGTTTGTCTATAACAGCTTGCGGCTGGAGCCTCTTCTGCGTCTGGTCGTTGAGTGCGACCCACAGGCGCGTCCACACGTCTTCCGCGAATTGACACACGCGCTGACGAGGCGCCAGCACTACCACCGAGCTGTTCCACAGCTTCTCTTGACTGACCGATACGCACATGTCGCGGACCTAGAGCACGAAGACGAAGATAATATAGTCACAGCATTGTACAGTCGTACGACGTAGCTGGTTAAAAAAAAACTAGGTTTTCACTAAAAATTGCTAGCATTCTTAAAACAACACTACCTTAACATCAGCGAACTTGAGGTGTTGTGTGAAGGGCAACATCTTCATGAGATTGAGCGCAGACGCAGGCAGAGAGCGGCGCGTCACCGCATACGTAGTGCCGACTAGATACTCCTGCATAACGCGTTGGAACGAGCCGAAACCGTCGCGTTGGTTCAAGCACATCCAGGATATCAGCTAAAATATTACGTTTAAATTAAGCTTACAGTTTTTCTGGCTACGTCTGTCCTGCAATTCAAACGTCTGTTACTGGTACAAATTCTGGTACTTTTTGATAGGCCTACACTGTCCTCTCATACCTATTATCACTGTAATTTTTAAAAAATCCTTTGTAAAAACCATTTATTTTTAAAAGAGTAACCGTGGAGTTTCTTGCCGGCTCTTCTCCATAGGAAACGACCTTTTGGAACCGTATACCTAGCTTCTGACGTTTCATAAGTGCCCTTGTTGGTTTATGTGAAATAAAATATTTTGAATTTGAGTTTGAATTTGAACGTGGCTAGAAGAGAAAAAGAGGTTTAGAAGAAGAAAAGAAAGGGGAAGTCTGAATTCCTAGTTAAGGAGCCAGGGTTTCAACTTATGACTTTATTCAATTTATCTTTAGTGCACTTTGAAACAAAATAAACATGTACATTATATTACGTCAAAGTTTAAGTTTTTGTGGATAAATTATCTATTGACCTAACTTAAACTCTCTCTTAACTCTCTTCATCACACTTCTCTCTTCACAACTTAACACACCACCATTTAAAAAAATATAAACAGATTTTCTAGCTTATATGTCAGGACTAACAAAGAGGATCTATTTATCTATCCACTTACCTCTTCAGCCAAATCCATATTCCCGTCATGCTGAATCAAATAATGTAGAATAGCCAACTTATTTTCAACTGCAGTGTTACTTTTGAAGGTGGCCGTCAGGTCCTTATCTGCTACTATCATGGTGACAACGTCCAGCGTATTCAAGTCGACCATAGCATGGGCCCCCCAACCCAGCACAGGGGCCAGGCTGGGCCCGCTGTCACACTCGTCCATAGGAATCACAATGTGACAACACGGCTCGTGGTACAGACTGATGTCAATCATTTGGGTGTAGAGCATCGGAATGTTAACCAGGAGGTAGTTGTCTGTAAAGTCAAGATGACGTAACCATCTAGTTTTGCTGAGAAGTATATTTTTGATCGTTGATTTGTCAAATTCAAATATGAAGCAAGAAACAGAGACCAACTTGGAACTTGCAATCACAGTGTAAAAATATAGTCATAGTCATTTATTGGCAAAGGATTTTAAAAGTCATAATCAAATCATGCATCTAGCATGGGGTTTATTTATAAACGTTGCTTAAAGTTAAGTGACGTTCAAACGTCAAAAATTATGGTCGCTAATCATTACTTAACTTTAAGCAACGTTTATAAATAAAACAAACACCCCTTAAATATCACAAGACAAAAAAACGGTTAATTAATAAGAATAATAGAAGAAGAACAAAAATAGAAGAGTTAGAAGTCCGTTCTACCATTTGTTGCTCTAACAAAACCCGTAAATAACTTGGTGATAGAGGTATGATGGACTGGACTCCTTTGTGTTAATTAACATAAGGGGTCAGAGGAGTGTCAAAAAATCGTGCGGAATATCTATTATGGAAGTTATCTCAATTCTTACCAGCATAAAGGGTGTAGGAAGGTCTCAGAGACTTGGCCAGCGACCACGGCAGATCAGGCACCACGCTATGCACCACACAACCATGCTGTAGCAGAGTTATAGAGTAGGCGAAGTTCACGCCCGAGTCCTTCAAGTCCGCACTGTCTTCTAGGACCAAGGAGGTGGTAGAGTCATCTAGAGGCTGTGGAGGAAACAAAGCTTCTTTACTACATTACAAATGATTAATATTTCATTAAATATTCAGAGTGGATCGGTCCTAGTCTTGGCCACCGGCGGTCATGTTGTCGAAACTAGGCAGGGACAATTTGTTTCAACACCAGTGCTCTAAAAACGAGGAAGAAAAATCATGAGAGAAGTGGCCACATAGAAATAATAAATTCATGTGATGCGACACCCACCAATCGACACTGGGCCTTATTATAGTCATGCTGGAGTGGATAACCCTCATAGAGCCCCAGCAGCAGTGGGGATATTATAGTTAGGCTGATTATGTTATACAATCTTCATAAGTAGGCAAAAAAACTCGATACAGATAGTACGCTTACTTTATAGAGATAATGATGGCAGATGCACAGGACACCCTTTTGATCGCAGACGATCTGCAAGTCGAGGCTACAGTCATGCACTCGCAGTGGTATAGGATCGTCTTCATACGCCCCGCAAGCGGCCCCCTCGCCAGAACTCGACACGTGGGGCAGGCTCAATGGAATGTTTAGCTGTTTTACAGAACATATAGACGCTGTATTAAAACTTTACGGCAAGTTGCACCATTTTCGGATATGGTTTTAATATATAACTTACTGGTAGATCAGTTAATAAAATTATAGTTCCTTAATTTTATTTAGGTATATGGTGGATTAGGATCCTATATGGAGACTGAAGCAGATCGTTTGTGGCTATTTATTCGAGTTCTATCCCCAAACATGCATGCGACTGAACCGTAAATATTGTAAGATCGTACATATTTTAGGTATGGATTGTTTGTTTGATTTGTTACGTGGGGGGCGTAATGTTACAAATTACACATTCAGAAAACTATTGTATTTCAAGTAGATGATATAGATGTTTGTAGCTAACTCGTCTTCTGTTAATATCGAGTACCTATAGTCGATATAATAACCGTCACTTGGCTTTTAAAGAAATCATGCCAAAGAAATCAGTGACTTTCTTTCTACTCGATAATTTGCATAGTTAACGATGCATACTAAAAGAAACTTCCACAATTAAATATTAACGTACAATTGTTTTATTAATCTTTTAGTTTACTGGTAAATGACTTGAGTTAATTTCCGTTGGCATTCATTCAGGTTTGTACATTCTCGGTTATTTCAAGTGTTCGACGACAGTTAGTCTATAAATAGTATTTTGTAAAAAGAATAAATAGTCACGTTCGGGCCCACCGAGTAACACATTTATGAATGTGTACGAATTTAGACTAGATTGCCGAGAACCGTATTATTAATAGGTGAAAGTAGTGACCATTGTGCAACCGAGCACTTGTTACTGAAGCAAATGTTTCTTCAACATTTGTTGGGAATTTTTGTGACCGGAAGTGATCATTAAATTATTAATTATTTTTCTTACAATAAGTAGCTTATCGTAAGATAGTTACGCATATTGATGTGGGTAAAATATCAACAAAATGCACCTTGAAGAAGAGTCATGGTTCTTCATCTATCGTGGCGATATAATATTAGGCAAAATTGCTTCTGCTAACAATTTTTTTTATGGTTATCGCCATGTGCGTTTTGCAAGATAACCGAATACATGTAATAAGTAGATTTAAATGTTGAAGAAAACAATCGGTAGGAATCCCGAACATTAAACTTTTATGGCAAACTCAAGATAAGCTGAAAGTCTTTTAATAAAACGATTTTAAAAGATATAACTGTCTTTGTGGGCCGCTGTTGTCTACTGCCATAATAAATAGAGTAGTTGCATATAATTAAAAATATTAAATACATACAACAGTCTCATGCGGCAGGTCGGCGTGAAACTGCAAAGCGGATAACGTCGGCGTCATTTCCGACGGCGATTTCACCTCTTCACCTTCAGCAAAACTCTGCGTCGGCAGACGATAGTGGATGTAGTACAACACCTGAACAAAGTGCACAATATTAATTGCCTGTAAAAAGTGCACGATCATAAATAATGCTCATTTGATCGTATAAAAAAAAACTAATTTGAATAAAAGAGCCATTTTCAATAAGGAACCCTATTGGTAAAATAAATTTATAAAAAAAAATAGAGTAATTTAATTGTTTTTTTCGCAAGCTACAATGTTTTCAGGTTTCACACTTGATTGACGGGAAAAGAATCAAATTATTTTGATGGTTTTTCGTTCCTGCTGCATTAAATCAATCTTTGAAAAGAACAGAATTAATCTCCAAGTTCTGTGTACTGGAAGGAGTGTACCTAACATAATAATAAAAAACAGTTGCTGAAAGGAGGCAAAACAAATTTTTCGATCGCAAAGCACTCTCTAATGCTTCGCATTATGAGTCTATTTCTGTCTATTAGAAGACTAGAACTATTATAATCAACAGTTGGTAAAACAATAGAATGTAGGTAAATTATATTGATGATGAATAGCAAGTTTGTTCAATTTGTATCGCAATTCCACACGTCGTTGATAAAGGAGTCGTACTAAAGAAATTCCAGTGAAGGGCAGAGTTCAAACAACAAAAGTATTAAATGTCTAAATACTATAAACGTGTTTAACATGTTCCCTAGCTCCTTCACTATTTTTGTAATTCTAATTTTACAAGACACAGAATTAGGTTTACGCCGTAGGTATCTATGGCACCTTCCTACGGCAGTCACAACGACATGATTAGACAATGAAAAAAGATCTAGTCTCGTATAATAATAGAATTTTTTGATAACTTGATCCTCTCTAATTGAATGATATAGTTATTTTCATAGGACGTTATGAAGTTGCGATAGCCCAGCGGTTTGCGGTATTCGATAGTGCCGCGATAGCGTGTTGTCGCGAGTTCGAATCCGGGGGTTGGCCATGGTGCTTTTTCTGTAATAATTTATAAACCTACCAACATTTTATCTGTGGTTTTAGCCCGAGATAAACTAAAATAGATTATTGGAGCAAAATAATGCTGAAATGTAGTGCTGAGGCAATGCTAATTTGTTATACAAAAGCTTGCATATTTTTTTTGTTTCGTTTTTGTTTTCGCGTGGGTCAACAGTTTTTTTTCTGTAATAGCACTTGCTTCTGAATTATTTTAACTGAATTGTTGTTCATAACTCGGCTGACTGATTGTGCTATACACATGAGTGATTACTGTTGTTTAAAGTTATATCTAGTACAAGTACCTACAACTATTTTATGCCAGTTGTTATTTTAGTAGTAGTTGTATTTATTATTTCTTGAATAAATGAAAAACTTTTATTTTTCTTGCCTTGTGAGTGAGTGATCACTGCCGCATATGAACTTCTGCAATACCAGCAGTACCACAGGTGTGTTGCCTACCCTATTTGAAGAGGATGGCTTACCTGATTGACACAGTCCCATTGTGCCCATGAAAACACTTTGACAATCTTCTCAGGTTCAGGGTAAATGCCATCAAAGCCCCACTTGTCAGTGCCGTCATCACATTCATTGAGGAACATAGGGGTGCGGTAGATTTTGATGCCTAAAATGTAATCCAAAAAGGTTAAAGGTGATATTTTTTTAATAGAACTAGGTATTTTTTTTATTAACCTAGTGACTTTTTGGCCCACTGCCCAGGTTGGCAATGGAACAAAAACTTTGGGGTTTTTATTAGACAGTTAATGGCCATTTAGTTTATTTGTAAAATACAAGTATTAGGTTTACCAGGTATATTTTATTTATTTTACCCAAGAACATTTTGAAGTTTAGTTGCCCCTTAAAATGTATTTTGAGGCCTGTGTTTCAACAAAGACAAATAATAAGGATTTTAACCTGATTCATTTTACTTACACTCCAAATGCTTGAAAAGCAAGAATCTATCATTCCGTATTCCGGGACTGTATTTAGTGCTTTTTCCATACACATACTGAACCATGATTTGCTTTGTAGATGGCTCTTCGACTGCTGCAGGGCTCCTATCACTCTCAGGCATTAAGCATATCAAATAAGGACAATACAATGGATCCTTAACTTCAGTATTTTCACTTGTAAGACTTTTCACAATGTAAACTAACAAAGTGTGTGTAGCGTTTACTGATGCTTGTATTATATTCAACTTCTGTTCAAATGTGTGGAGAGTAATCAATGTCTTGTTTTTATTGGTATAAGATCCAATGTTGAGGACCTCTTTTCCATCCTTATCTGATACCCAGCTCAAGACTTGCGACCCATCCTGTTCTTGGCCTAACAAACGCCATTCTCGCGCCGTTACCTCTGCAAATATAATTGTAACACAATACTAAACTGGTCTCAAGGAAATTCAAGACTGCGTAACATGATTGCTGCGTAATTCATTGCACAGCGACGTTACAATCTAAGTGGACAAAAAAAGAGGCTAACATATCTTTGGATATTTCAAATAAAGTTTCATGTAAGGCTTTACAGCTTTTAGTATAATATCAGGCTAGATAAACTCGTTTGATGATAATAAACAGTGTTGATGTTACCTTCTTCGCCTTGCGCTTGCAGCACACCACACAATTTCACCGCTATATTTTGAACTGCCATATTGTTACTATGACCGATATTCACTAGAAATTCACCTGCCGTGAACACAATACATAAATATGTTACCGTATCGCCACGTTATCAATACCGAAATAGCGCACCTTTATTGACTTTTCTCGCTCAATTTTCTATCAGCTGGCGCCCAGCTGTGATACGACGTGAATTTAGCTTTTATTGGGATGCCAACAACAAGGACAAACAAATTGTCTATTATTGTGGTAGCACTGTGGCGCTAGATGCATAAATCAACCAATAGAAAAGAAGCGTTGGTTTTCATGTGAAGTTCCGTTCTACTTAACGTTTTATTGAAGAGTTTAAGGACTATTGAACGTTCTCATACAGTTTGATTCAATTTAATATATTTTAAAGTTATTTCAAACAAGACAAGTAAGGAAGTAACCAAAGATGTAAAAAAAAATATTATGACAACTTACACATCATATTTTTCTACATAACCAGTGTTTACTTAAAACTTTCACATTGATTTTGATACTAATAAACAACATACATTTGTTTTTCATTAGTTATTCATTTTATATAAGATGCATCGTTATTTTTTCATTACACAAAAAGGCGCACATTTTCTTCATGAAATGGATTGCGTGGAACGACTGACGTTTCGTTTTCAGAAGAAACAAACATGAAGTTAGTCCAGAGTCAACCCCCTCAGTACCGAAGTTTTACCGCGACATTTTCGCGCGGAAAGCCGGGCGTTATCGAGCCGTGAAAAGCTGAAAAGTATCATGTAAAATTAAGAAATACAGTAATTGTATCGTTTTTACTCATATTCAGTGAATATAGTCTTATATGTGACCAAAATACAGTGTAATCCGTCGTAAATGTGTTGAAAGTTCATACATCGTATCTAGTTCATGAGCAAAGTACGTTTTGTGTAATTTGGAATAATTTGTGAATGACCAGGTATGTTATGGAGTTGCATTTCATTTCTTAATGATATGGCATATCTTGCACAGTAAAATATTTAGAAAGAAATCTTTAGCTTGTAGGCATAATTAGGTTATAAACCTTTGGTGGGCGATAAGCCAAGCCAATTATATTGTCAACGGTTATGTCGAATAAGAAGGATTTATTTCAGTTTAAATCGTTATATTTCAATAATACATTAGTAATGTGATGATATTGTATCGTCCGGATGCTATTTTTATCAATTTCCATAAGTGGATGTGCCGAGAAACCCAAGCTTGCGACGTGTCTAATGGCGCTGACGGGAGAATTTCGCGCGCGATTGTGACGGATTCGTGGCATTTTTTACAGCAGCTGATTCATGTATTTCTATATTTTTATCAACCTAAATCAAAGCTTATGTATTCTAGTGAAAGTAAATAGCTTTATAATGCGAATTTCTCGTAATTTACCACCCTAAACCAGCCTCTGAAAAAATTTCTCCCGCCAATCAGCAGGGGGCACGCTGCGGGATCCTCCGCCTACAGAGGGTGTTTTACGGTGAAATACTTTATAATAACGATGAATATGCTATTCTAGAGAGCTTGTTATTAAAATAGAATGCATACGTTTTATGATAAATTTGGAATTATGCCCTCAATTACGGTTGTCAAGTGACATAACCCTATTTACAAGTTGAACATGACATGCGGTAATTTTAGGCCACTAAATCCAAGTTTTGATGATCGATAACAGCATAATTGATAAATGTACTAATTCGTGGTTTTGTTACAGGCTGTGGAAGTAGAGTGCCAGTTGATATATTACAACTACAATGGCACAAAGTGGGTAAGTGCAGTGTTGTTGCTCCTACACCCAATACTGACCTTGATGGTTGGGGTTTGTTTACTTATGGTCTCCTACACTTATTACAGTTCCTTCTGTGAAGCCAGTGATAAACGTTTGACCTTGAAAAGAAAAAGAAATTCCACAGACGATGAGGTTTGTATCATTTCGTTTTTCCCATTCATTATTTATGAAAATGTAGAGTGTAACTTACCTTCCCATGTTGTAGTTAGAGAATATGCCACCGGTGAAGGTCTCATCGGTATTAGAAGAGGAACTAAATGACCAGCCAGCACACAATGTAGTAGTTGAATCATCGTCCTGCTCCAGTGATGATGAGGGCTCCCAGTATGGGCCAGTAGACCAGCCAAGGAGCGTATACACAGACATAGACTACAACCCTGATAGTTTTTTAAGCCCACCGAGTATATCTGACCTTCCTAATTGTGTGCTGAGCCCCTTAGAGAATGTGGCTAGAGGCGAGTCTACACCACACTCCAATAAGAGGCCCAGGTATGTTTCTACTTACTTTCATACACTTTTAACACATTCCAACCTAGGCTGCGAATCTTACTTAGCAATTCAGGCCAAAATGAATTTGCAAGTCAATCGGAATATGAGATTCTGTCTAGCCTAGAACTCTACATATTAAAATGATATGCTGTAAGCAAAACAGACTCGTTTACCTTACCATAGTGTTATAATCAGATCTTTGTTAAAAGAGCTCACTCTGCAAAAAGGTAGCTTACAATAAATTGACCTTCCTAAAGAGATAGTAAGCACACACCTATGTGCATAGTAAATAGACTATTACAACACACTGCAGTGTGTCCTAGAGTAACCTTCAGATCTGTGTAACAGCCAAATGTGTACTAAGTTGCCTTTATTTCAGCACTAGTAAGATACCATGCCCCTCATTGCCCAAACGGAAGTGTCCACTGCCTGGCCTGTCCTGGGCGGACCCAGCAGATGTGTGGAACAGCATGTGTGACTGTGATGCCAGATCTAGTAATAAGAAGAACCCTAATATGTTTGACAATCACCCTAATCTACAACCTAGGATGAGAGCTATTCTTCTAGACTGGCTGAATGAGGTAAGATACATTTATGCATTAATTTCAGTCAACCATGTGTGCCTTGAAATTATTACAAGTAGTCATAGAAAAAACCATTGACACTAAGAGAATGTGAGCTATAAATAGATTGGGGGATTGGTAAATTGAGTGCCAAGCACTTTAAATTAGTATAATGTTTAACATTATCTTATAGGAAATGTTGGCATAAGATCACTAGTTTCCTATAGGAACTAGGCAAGGTATGGGAGAGTACTGAGGATGTATGATAATGTAGTACTTTAATCTATAGCCAGACAGTTTGTCCTGAGACAGACAACATTAGCATATAATGTAATTTATACAAAAACTTATGTTTAGGTGTTCTGTGTTCTGCTAATGGTTCTCAATACAAAAACTTCTGCATGATTAGATTCTAACACCCTCTATCTTATTTCCATGCGGCATTTCAGTGGTTTTTAACAGGTTAAGGTAAGCATTTTTTTTTTCAATTACACATTTTGTAAGTAATGAACTGTTGAGGTCATTGACCCCTTTTTTTGTCGTGTTCATTGACCTCTTAACCAACGCGTTTTGAAGATGCTACTTTCAGCGTTTTCGTCTTTATTTAAAGTATATTTGTAGGGTTTTTTTATGTATTAGAAGATTTAATTGCTTTTTACAAGGTCGTTATCGCAGCATATGGGATGTCGATAAGTGGCATTGACCCCGTGGTATTAGGCAAACATTTCGTCAAACATTCTTCGTACTTCTGCTATGATAATGCCATGAAATGCGCTTACTCGTTCAGACAGTCATTTCAGGCTTTGCGAATTCTCTATTTATAGAATAGAAGACGTCAAGATGTACTGACCTTCACCGGAAAAATAGCGAAAAAAGTAGCTAACGGGCTTTTCGTATTCCCGGCCTATAATAAATAATACCAGACGAATTAAACGGCTTTGCCGGAATTTAAATCGGGGCTGTAGTGACTAGCCTATTAGCGCATTTGTCAAAGTAACAATAACTTATTCAAATCATTGCACATTGTTTTCCTATACATGGAACTTCGCGCAAAGCTTTGCTTCTTTTTAGATAAGACGCGTACTATTTATGTGCCAGTTCAACGCAGGTACTAATTTAATTTGTTGTGAAAGTGGGACACTTCTATTGTACGCAGGAATATGATAAGGTTTCAAAGATTAAAATACTTCTTTATATAAATTTTGTAAGGTATTGGTCGATGAGATATTAGGGTATCCGATTGGGAACGTTGAGTCTCTTTTTCTTCTTCATATTGGCTTTCCCGCCGCTTTGAAAAACCGTTGTGACCTCATTAGTTATCGCACGATCGGTTCCTTTATTGATGCTAGCGCTTGATTTTTGTTTTACAAGGAGTTAAGTCTCCTGGATGCAAGGCGGAAGTAATCCTCGTAAACCTTGCGAGATTCAGATTTATCGCAATTCCATAATTCCACAAAATAAATTGACCTTACTTCCGAACACTGTTTTCCTCAATCCCCGTACTAAACGCCATGATAGAGATTATAAACTATTTATTCATTACGGCACTATCAAAAATATTGCATTTATTACTCAGAATAAAAACAGCAATCTTTCGATTAGATTAAGATAAACAAGGCATCGATATAATTGGACTGCACCGACTGCACGACTCGTATCTCTTTATTACCCGACTGCGCGACAGCACAGACAGGGTTAGGTTTTTTCTAAAATTACAAAGGATAATGGGTAACTAAAGTCATAAAGGCCACCACGTACCCAAAAAAAATTTGACTAGCTTTATAAACGATGTCTGTCTTGTATGCCCTCGGGGAGTAGTTTAATTAATCCTAAGATAGTATGTCTGAATTCACTTTGAGAACAAAATATGTAACGATGTTAGATTGATAAAATAATCCTAATAAAAAGGGAAATATTTAACTTATCCTCTTAAAAAAATGTTGACCTTCTAATTATGAACACTTTGAAATTAATGAACCTCGAAAACTTTTAGCGCTTCTAATGATGCAGTTTTTTTTCCATACTTGAGCCTCTTCTTAACTTTCTGGTTTTTTGTCACAGTTGGTGGCAGTAGTTAAGCTATACCCAGTACCCGGAACAAACGGGTTAGGTTAGTTTAGGTTATTCCCATTTTAGAATCCGCGCTCGGCGGCCGCTGGCCAGGCACCGCTCGCTTCAATCGCTCGGCTTGCGCGGCTGGTTTCAACTTAACCTAACCAGTGTTTGGTCAGGGTCCCTAACTGAGTTAATGCCACCAGCCGTGATAAAAGGCCAGAAAGTTAAAAAGAGGCTCAACTAATTAAAATAGTTTAAAAAAGCGCATCATTTATAGCCCAAAAAGATTTTCTTTTCATTAATTTCGAAAAGTATCCATCATTAAGCACGTCAATAAGTTTTTAAGGACAAGTTAAATATTTCCCTTTATTGCATCAATTTAACTTACTCACATATCTTTTTGCTCCAAGTGAATTCAGACATGCTGTCTTAGGATTAATTAAATATCTCCATAAGGGCAACAAAGATCGATATAGTTAATAATGCTACAATTAACTTTTGTGTCTGGGTACGCTCTCACCCATTGATTGTCCTTTTCATCCTTTTAACTACAAGGCTTTTTTTTTTTTTGGGTGGGAAATCATCAAATGACTTCTCCGCTCTGGGTGGGCGTGTCAGACTCTTACTGACTAAAACCCGCACGTGTTTCCTTCCCTTGCCTGTGCCAGGAGCCACGGTCTCCCCTTAGGTCTTCCCTTCGCAATTTGAATAACAAGGCTTGTGTAGCTAGAACCGGGTTCTAGCTACACAAGCCCTGTTATTCAAATCTGTCGAAAACGTCACTAATTAATGCTTGGTCATAGGTCAATGCAAGGGCTAGAACTACGTGATATCTAAAATTAGTCACCATAATCTTCGAGCAACGGAATTTTAGGAGAAGAATCTAATTGTGGAACGAATACTCGGATAAAATTCCCCAAACACTGTTAAGCCAGGCAAATCAATATGGGATTTCGCAGGACATGAGACACGTAATTAAACAGACCAATTTTTCGGTAACGTAACGATTCACGTTAGTTATTTCGCACAGATCGATCCGGAACTGTAGGCACATAACAGTACATTTAACTTTGTGGTAACAAACTTTTTGCGAGCGTCTCGTCTGCCTCTCGTTTAGACGCTTCACGTGCGTATTTCGGACGGGTTTTCCTCAATCGTATGCGCTAATAGTAGTATCACAATATTATTATCTCGTATCCTTGCATTTCCGGCGTAAGTATAGGGATTTGCTTAACGTAATTATGAGGTCATTCGTCTATTTCTAAACGATAGTTTTGTAACTGTGCGAGAATTATTATATGGATTCAGGACTGCAGGCATATTTTATTAAAGTTCCGTAGTCTGCGTATCTATCCATAAAAGTTGTTTATTCTGACCGACCGACGACGTAACATTTGGCGACATAAAAAGAATTTGCCCCATTCAGTTGTACCGGATTTCTTAGAATATCAATGCGCAAGTTTTTTGTACCGATAACTGAACCGTTCAAGTCGCTCGAGTACTGTTTAGGACTTTCCGAACATGTGCGGGACCTCCGCTTATTGATTTGGACACATTCAGATAACAGTTTGTTGCTTCGCTCTCAAGTTTCAAAACAAGGTGCAACAAGTACGATTACATCATTTATTTAGTATCGGTTAACGGGAATTGTGTTGCAATTGCAAGTTTTTTTATAGGTCCAACATTTAAACTAAAACGAACAGTTGTTATTCTTGCAAACTAGGACCTTTGTCTTATTTCAATATCAATTAAACACCAAGTTGAATACAGCTCTTAAAGACCAATTAACTCACAAATTCACAGAAAGCTTCACCAAGATGCGTCATTTAATGATAGAACCAGGAACAAAGTGAAGAAGACAATTTACCTAATTTATGTCTTAGCCGAAATTAATCTCGCTTTAGCCATTAAGACGTCCGGGAGTGTTCGGTACAGATAACCCTAGCGGGAGACAAACGATGAAACACGACGGACAATAATAACCTTTACACGATAGCTGCAAACATTGTTTGTTTGAGAGATATCAAATACTAGCTGTGCCCCGCGGTATCGCCCGCATAACTCTCGATCCCGTGGGAATATCGAGATAAAAAGTATCCTATGTCCAAACCCAGGTCATAGTCTACCCATGTGCCAAATTTCATCCAAATCCTGTCAGCCATTTTAGCGTGACAGCGTAAAAAACCAACAAATACACTTTCGCATTATTAATATTAGTTAGGATTACTTTATAAATGTTAGTACGAAATAAGCATAGCATAAAAATGCTATGCTATGGTATTCCAAAAGGAAACAGTCTGACAATAGATCTAGCAGTGGCGGATTCAGGATTGTCGTTTGGGGGGCTTGACCCCGCTGAGGGTTTGTTTTAGCAAAGTAAACACTAAAAAAGCACACATTTTATTTTGCATAGCGCATAGCTAGCCTGCTCAGATTACTTTTCGCAAATTCCTCAATGACTTCGTTAAGTTGTAGACTACCAGAGATATCTCGGTGAAAATTTAATATATGGCGGCCAGAGTTAGTGGCGCGCGGATTCAAAATTCGTCACGTAAACAAAACATCATGTGGAAAAAAACTTGAAAGTGCTATTATTTTTAGGATAAACGCTCTTAAGTTAAAGATAATTGATGACAATTGCACCATATGTAGTGTAATACTTACTAAAAAGTTTAATTAGAATAATATCAGATTCACTTTAAGATTGACTGAGCCCTTTAGCCCCACCGGATCCGCTACTGAGATCTTTTAATGGGCTTCCTAGTTTTCGCATGAAATATGGATACTCAGGTGTGCCTGCGATCCCAATAGAAACATGACGCAAGACTCAACTTTCATTCCATTGCACTTTTGTTTATTTTTCCCCTTTCTTTCAACAGGTATGTGAAGTATACAAACTGCATAGAGAAACATTTCATCTCACAGTGGACTATGTGGACCGATATCTTTCTAACACTGAAGACGTTCAGAAGGGCCGGTTGCAGCTTATAGGTAAAGGTCACATCAACACTGATAGAGTTGAAACTTTCCACAAAATTGAGTTGCTAACACTAAAGAATGGGGATGGGGAACTTACCTCAGATATCTGACGTTAAAACTATAGAAACCCCTATAAATTTAGACACCTGTTATCAAAACCTTTTCTTTCAGGTATCACATGTCTATTCATAGCGGCGAAAGTCGAAGAAGTGTACCCACCTAAAATCGGCGAGTTCGCGTACGTCACAGACGGTGCGTGCACCACAGACGAAATACTTCTGGAGGAGCTGCTCATCCTCAAGATATTGTCGTGGAGCATCACGCCGATCACCATCAACAGCTGGCTGAATGTGTACATGCAGCTCGCAAGTGAAGGCAGGAGTGCCAAGCGCAGGCTGCTCGGCGAAAGTGACGTAGGCGCGAACGCTCTCAGAGGATACACATTCGTGTTCCCCCAGTATTCATCGCTAGAATTTGTGATATGTGGACAATTGATAGACTTAGCAGTGTTACATGTGGACGTGAACTTGTTCCCGTACAGTGCCGTCGCGGCTGCGGCCATAGGACACGCGTTCACCAAAGATCTAGCTATAAGGGTATCAGGTGAGTTCAATACATTTGTTGTTAATAAGCTATAAGGAAGGTCGCAAGGCGGTACATAAATAGCAGTATTTTTGTTTGCGGCGCGTGGGTCGCGTGTGAGTCAGCAATTTGTCACTTCGGTTGTAAAAATATAATGTTACGAGTAATATCAATAAAAAACCTTTACAACAAACAATAGATTCGAACAAATAGACACATTAAAATCGCATGTCAAGTTCCATTTTGGAAACACGTTTTGACTGAACTAGTACCTATACAACAGAGATCGTAAGGGCGTGTGTCGTATGCAGGTTACAGTTGGGAGGAGCTGGAGCCATGCTGGCGGTGGCTGGCGCCCAGCGTGGACGTGGTGCGCGAGGCGGGCTCCGTGTGCGTGGTGCGCAACGGCGACGGGGAGTTCATGCAGCGCGGCGGCGACCTCGACCTCATCTGTCCCGAAGTCAATCTGGACGAGAGCCATCGCATACAGTCGCACAACGTCACCCTCGACATGTTTGTGAGTATACACTACTCTTTCTCTATGTCATGGATACTCCAATGTAGAGGCGAGTTGACTTGAAATGCATATACACCATGTATGATAACAATCTAATTGCAGGCTGAATATTATGCTAAATCATTCGAAGTAGCATCATATAAATAACGCATTAATGCATTCGATGTGGCCAAGACTTTTGCAAGAACAAATAAAATACATGATGGTTGAGGCATTTAAATTGATCAATTCTAGCACTTACCATTGTCAAATTTAAATAATGGGCAAAAAATGTATGTTCTTTTTAGATAAAAATAACAATTCCGTTCCTGAACAATTTTGAAAATCCACTACCGGAAGATAATCGCGTCTCATTTCTTCACGCTACGCAATTATGTTTCCGATGCGACTTATTGTGCATTACAAATTCGATAGCTAGAATTTACTTTTTCTTTTCTTGATAATTTATCAAAATTATTGCTACTATACAATGATTATTATCGTAGCTAATAATATCATTACAATGCTGGGTATTTTGTCTGGTAGGATAAAGTTTACCAGATAATGGTGGAGCAACAGTCGTCGACTCAGACGGACACGGCGGCGTCGACGTCCCAGGACAGCTCGCACATCTACCCGCCGACGCCGCCGCAGTCCGACCACAAGAGCCCGCACACGCCGCGCAGCAAGACGCCCGCGCCCGATGCCCGGCGGCTCTCCACCGAGTGATCGCACACTTTACATTAAGGTGTGTTTATTGTTGTTTGTTATGTTCCGATACGGACAGTAAGTTGTTTTAAGAGCAGTTGTTTAATACTCTATTGATTTGGTACAACTTGATGTCATCTAAAGCTGAGGAGCTCCTGATTTTATCATTGTACTGTTGTTTGCCTTGAGCACGAAAAATAGTTAAGTCCGTTTAGGTAAATTGATTGATTCATTACAATAAGCTAAAATCTATTCACACTCGCAAACTTGACTTTTGGTTAAGATATTAGAAAATGTATTATTTACGAAGGTGTTATATTCTGGTATTGTTATAATATGCAGCTTTTTACAAAAATAAATCGAACTGAAGAGCTACCTATTAAATGTCATATTTTATCGTGATGAAGTGTAGTTGAGTCTTGAAGTGTAACACTAATATTTATTTGCATTATTTAGTTGACTACTAAATTTGACATCGAGGAATGCGAATAAACATATCGCATATAAGTACATCAATAAGAAGTAGATAAAATATGAATAACTTTATCTATTACACATTGTCATCACATGTGGACCACCAAGAATATAGGTTACGGACTTTATTCAACCAAACAAATGGATTTATGTAGAAACTCTACTGATAGACATTGTCATAAAATATTTATTGACTAATAGGAGCTTGCAACGAGCCGATTTGCAATGGTAACTCTCAATTGACTCTCGTTTAGTTTTTGCTAATAATTCGTGAGTTTCTAACGCGAGCTGTGTGGTGTGAGCTGCTTATTAACATTACTAAGCACTTATGACGCGACTGCAGTGTGCATGACACTAACATTTCAATTGAGAAGAGATCATTCAAATACAGGCTTGTCTATTTAAATAAAAAATTGTTTAAAAAGTGCTAATGAACTAGATCTGCAAGGATATTGAAGGTGCCTTGGCTTGCCTTAAATTCCTTTAAATAGGCAAAATAAAACTAAATAATAATCATTTCAAAGTACAGATCTACATCTAGAGGTACCAGGAATGAACTGGTACTGTTTCGGTATAAGTAAGTAAGTAAGTCATTAAAAAACATAATAAAAATAGCTACTTAAAATAGTACTGGAATATACAGATATTTGTTATGTATGTCAAAAAACAAGGGATCATATTGTATGCTTCGTAATATTCTATATAAAAAAAGGTCTGTATATTCCATTATTATATTAATTAGCTAGAAAAAAAATGTTGCTCGTACAACAAATAAAACTGTAAATAGTATATTGTTCCTACTTATGAAAATTTATAATATATATAACAATGGTTTTGGACTAACTCTGGCAGTAGGCCAGTTCATAGTGCTTAAACATTCCATACAATTATATGTTGTCACTAACACCATGTTTAAGTAGAGATAATCCACCGTTTTAATTTTTACGCAATTATTATATGTTCAAACAAGGTTGTGTCCTCTCAATTCTTGTTACACCTACCTTATCTAATACTGTTTCCATGTCAGCAGGAAGCAGCTACCCTATGTTTAGTTTAGATCAACTATTGCTAAGTACACCACTAGAAATTATCGATGTGGAAGCATAATATAATATTTTTGTATAAATAAAAATACGAATGCATTGCAATTAATCATTTTTCAATCATTACTATATTCTGTATCTTTAACTAATTAGTTTACCACCCTATTTCCATAACGAATATTTTTTTACGTATTTTTTTTTGTAAAATGGCCGTTCAATCGTGCATCACACTCACGAGTTACCAAACAATCATTTTCTCTTTTATATTCAATTATATTCTTGAGCATCCAAATCAAATGATAATTTAAAATTATAAGTCTAATAAACTGCTCCCATTTCGTTATAGTGATTAGATGTATGCATAGTCTTTGATTTTCTTTCGACATTTTGTATATAAAGTGATGAACATTATAATTTATTTCTAATTGATGATAAATGAGCGCTAAACGTTCACGAGACTGATAACTAGAGCTTTGAGTCAACTGTTTTATTTAAATTGATATAAAATTCTTATAATTATAGTGAAAATATCTTTCGCGGCTTATTTTAACCAAAGACTGCCACAAGGTTGGAAACGTTTGTCCTGTACTGTTCCTGTGGGTATTTTTTTAATTCGGCATACTTAGAAATGAAGTAACATCGCATGTATAGACTGCCTTATGAGTTGTAGAGCACTATCCAATGAACTGAATGTATTTCTATCCCTTGACGCCAATACAGCATATTCTTAGGTATTAAGTAGGTAACAGTGCTTTATACAAATCGTTATAGATAATGTCATTTCTAAGTATATTGAAAGTAACTCAAATTATGCTTGCAACACAACACCATTGTAAATATTTATGACCAGAAAATAAGCTGCTGTAAGAGCAAAAGTGCTCAACAATTGCTTATTTTTTTAAACAGCCCTTGCGTAAAGTGTTAACAGAAAATCCGAGAAAATAGTAGTAACTACTTACAATTGAATAACTTACTCTCTGGCTTCTGCGGACATTTCTCCCTACTAATGCTTAAATATCTTGCGATATCTAGTGAGTTCGCTTTGCCCATGTTTCCTTTTTTTTCCAAATAAACCATTGAGTGAATCATTTTCTAGATTGATATTTTTAAGATCAAACAGATAGTGTTAAGAAAAGTAATCATTTTTCAAAAATTGTATCGGGTTTGTGTTGTTCTCCTTTGTTCTATTCGAACTAAGGCATAATACAATATCTTATAATTAGATTAACTGTGATTTATTTGCAAAAATAAGTAACAAACCATTACTCCACTGTCAATCTAACTAAATCTTTCCATTTCACTCGACACCTACTATATGTATAGAAAATATAAAGTTAATCTGTTGTACAAATCGTATTCACCATATTTTATGGATTTATTGTATTTTAATTAATAATATATATAATGTTGTACAGTGTACCTAACTCCAATAGAACCGGGTATTGTTCGTTTTAGTAAAATTCAATGTAGAATTAAGTTGAACGATTACGCTTATCCACTAAGGCGACGCTGGCCTTATAAATAAGACTTAGATTTGTTACTTTATACTAAAATAATTTAAAATTATATCCTTAGTAGAAAATGATTAGAATTTTTAGATTTAACCGGTCAAGCCGGACCGAAGCCCCAGGCGCACGAAAACTCCCAATACCGTCAAGCCTCGTCGTGTCCCCGGGAACACGGTACGTTCATGCAGATTGCAGCTCTATTTATATGTAATATACGGGCTGATATGGTCTGTGGTTGGTTTTGATTTATGGTAGGATAATATACCTGTCGAATAAATCGACCATAACGTCAAAATATGCAGAAACAATTCTAGAAAAAAGTAAAAATTGAACATTTTTGGTACGGCAAAATGGCGTCCGTGCATGCGTTCAGCGCGCTGCACTCGGCGTTCTATTTATTTGTTTTCTATTGTTTTTTAAGTGTAAATCGACGGGAAATGGTGTTATTTCAATAATTAAGTAGTGTCGTCATCGTATTTAGATAAAATTTGCACAAAATAACATCGTAATTACCTATTACGGACCCATCAAAAAATGTAAACAAACTCGGTAGTGAAAAAACGTGTTGATGTGGAATTTTGAGTTTTGTGTGTGTTTTGTGTATGTAATCGCTGGTAAGTCATTTATTTTATATTCTTGAATAACTAATAAATAATAAAAATGCATAATACAGAAAGAAAAAGAGTTCAATATTTTTTTGTCAACTAAATAATGTTACGTAATGATACGGTTAACGATTTATTGAACTTTTTTATTTATATGTGTTTTTATTTATTATTATTGTCCGTAAATAATGGTTTTGACCGATAGTATATGTATTCATAATGTATCCTGCGAAGTTTCATGTGAATCGAACCAGTAGTTTTATTATAAATAATCAAAACAATGAACAAAGGAATTTCTTATAAGAATCTTATAAGAATGTTTATTTATCAATACTAGCGTTCGCTTACAAAGATTCTAAGTATTATAAAAAATCCTTTGTCTAATCAGGAACCCAAAACCATTAACGATAAGACTATTTACTTAAGAAAAAGCTCTCAGTTTTTGTTTATATTAGCGAGCTCTTATCTCTGACGCGCCGCGATCGTGTCGCGCGGCTTGACGGGTGTCGCAAAATCGCGTCGCGCGGCTTAACCGGTTAAGTTATTTTTATATCAATTTATTGAATTTAATATAAAAGGTACCTAATTGTAAATGGAACGACAATATTGTATCCCGGATTTCATCGCATGTGATCTCATGTCATGGATAATAAAGTAAATCGGATGTCATTTGTGCAATAACTGCATCGATCACATTTTGTATGTACAGTCAATTCACGGCGACATAGTATTAAATAAATGGTGTTGATTATTTATTTGAAAATGTTTTTATTTTCCATTCACTGTGTGCACATAGGCTCTTTACTTACAAAATAGTATAAAAATAATTAATGATGTAACATGTAGCATCGTGAAGGTACCCGAACATAGAACTGGTAACTCTTATAATTAATAACAATCACATGATAAAATAATCTCCATCGGATTACGTATTAAAAATGCTTACGTGAATACGTATTACGGCCGTGGGTCTGCCATTCTGTAACAAAATTGGGATAATTAAGACGGATGGCACTGGCATGGCACAAAAAAAAATCTGACACTTGTTCACAACTTATAAGGGTTTATAGATGGCCGATCTGGAGAGCATCTCCGCAGCTTGGCCCAATTGAATCTCAATAGCTAGCGAAGATCTGATGTTGTCTCCCAAATTAGAGCTAGATCGAAGAGCTTACGAAAAATCTTCGATATAGCTCTTTGACTATAAATTAAAAGTTGAACTCGTTATATTATTATCTTCTAAACTAAGACCCGACTAATCTGTCAGTTGCCGAAATATTACGACAACATTTTCGACGAGTTAACACGAGATGTGACTTTATCGTCCGATCGGTGCTAATATGACTGCACAAACAACTCGTCTCAATATGTCAAAAGATACTTCGTGACAAATTAGTCTTCAAACATGGCAGCGCATACGAATTATTCCACTTTGCCCCATCCAGCCGCCCCACTGGTTCGGCAAAAGTGGAATTCCAAAAATTTTGCAATCTGCATCACTAGTTCGATTTGATAGGGCAGATTCCTGAGCATAGCGGTCATGTGAATAAAAACGACAATCGTTGGTCATCTCGCGCACATGTTAACCCTGCAATTCCCTTATTTTTAAGAACATTCGAATTCTAATCTCAATCTATCAGTAATACCCCTAATTTTCCAACATTACATTGGCTGTCGTTGAGATGAGACTGTTGATGAATGCGACTCGTTTTTGATAGTTTTTAAAATATTTCAACAAGTTATAAAAGTCGGACAAAAAAAAAGAAAGAAATAAGGAAAAAAAATAAAGAAAGTCGGTTGTCGAACTTACAAATGTATGCTAATCTTTGGTCCTGAGGTGACGGCCGAGGTGTCCTGCGGAGTGAGGAACACAAACTGGCGCCTTGTGTTGCCGAGCGCGTGGTCGATTAGGAGCTCCATCACTATTTTTCGGTTTACGTTGTCCTGTAACAAGACGGGTTTAAATAAATCTGTCTTGTTAGAATGCTTGCCAACATCACAATCAATTTCGTGTCATTTGATCTCTAACAGAGGCTACACAATTACATGCAAGTCTACAAGAATTCTTCTCAGGTAAAGCACTGGGCACTGGAGGGCGGGCGGTGGCGGGCGTTTTGGGGACTTTCTTATGTAACTTTGACGTTTAAAAAGTGCTGATTCTCAGCCTAATTTGTCTGACTTTGATTACCATAAAGACGTCGAACTCGTCCATGAAGCAAAAGGGCAGCTCGACGCAGTCCCACAGCGCCATGATGAAGGCCACGGTGGAGTAGGAGCGCTCGCCGCCCGACAGCGACGACGTGCTGGCCGCCACGCGCCTGGCGCTGCTCTCGCGCCCCGAGCACTGGATCTCCAGCGAGCCCGCGCCGTGGTCCATCTCCATGCGGCCCTAGGGCACGGGACACTAGTCTTAGCAGATATAATATAACATGTAAAAAAAACCCTGTCCGATCCGTGAGTGTTATAGTATCGTGAGTCTGTATATGTGGTAATTTTCTAGAAAATCGTATAAAAATATTTGTCTTTTTTTTCAAAGGGAATTTTAAATTCAGGTTATTTATTTGCAAAAATAGATTACAGATACACTGGTGTGTGACTTTTTTGTTAGTTCCACTGCCACTTCATCAATTCAAATATAATTTTACCGGGTTATTACATGTTCTCAAAAACGGTGAAGGAAAACATCGTGAGGGAACCGGCATGTCTTGGAACCAAAAATTCGAAGACATGTGACATCTACCAACCCGCACTGGGCCCGCGTGGTGGATTACGGCCCACTCCCTCTCACACAGAGGAGGCCTGTGTCCCAGCAGTGGGAACATTAATAGGCTGATGATGATGATGATGATTACATGGGGCGCGGGCGGCCGTCGTTTAGCGAGTGTCTACAAGTCATAACTTTATGAGTTATGAATTAGATGTGATTTTTAAATAGCAATAACTTTTTTATTTTCAATAATAATTAGATTTTTTATTACTTTATGAGCACCTTTCGGATCGGACAGGTTTTTTTTTACATATTGTATTCTATAGCTATAGAACAGAGTAACCATTTAGGCAGTAGAATGTTGAGCTACAAAAAGGGATGAAAGAAAGACTCAGGCATATAATATGTGTGATCAGAATGCTGAGGCGAATGTGTGGTATTGAAAAGTGAAACGATAATATCAAAATTTTGTTACGTAAATTCCGATTCTATCCTTCACAATCGCCATTAATTCTCGGTCAGTCTTGTATCTTTTAGAAACTTAAAAATGCGCTACTGAGAAAAGTTGAAACTATAGATTGATTGTGTAAAAGAACGATAACATGGCTAAAAAGTGATGAATACAGAGCTGACAGCGATTGACAGAGAAAGATTTTTTGCGCCGACCTCAAAAGAAATTGGGAAAGATAATACGGTAATGAAGCAGTAGATAATATATCTTACCGAGTACCCTCTCAGCTCCAGCACGGATTGGAAGCTGACCTGCACTTGAGTAGCAATCCTGGTCTGAATAAAGTAGCATGTCTTCAAGTGGTCTTTGGTTACGAGCTCCAACTGTGAACAAAGTTTGCCGTAAAATATTACAATTTGTTTATTCGAGGTCGTTCATTAATTACCTGAGACGATTTTGGCGATTTTTGAACCCCCCGTCCCCTCTTTGTGAGCTGTCGTGAGATTTGGCTCGATCCCCTCCCCCCACAACCCTAATCACACGTGAGATTTTTCAAAATGCGTATTTTTTGTGTAAATTCGTTAATCTGTGCATTAAAAATCATCCCCTCATCATCTGCCTAGCCTTTTCCTAACCATGTTGGGGTCGGTTTCCAGTCTAACCGAAACCAGCGAAATACCAGTATTTTACATGGAGCGACTGCCTATCTGACCTTCACAACCCAAACTGGGTAGTACGATACCCCTTGGTAAGACTGGTTGACTAGACTAAACTCATTAAATTTTCAACGCCAAATGTCAGGCAACTAACTACCAATGTTCAAGTTAACGGAATAGAGTTGAACCCTGTTGAGTCAACAGTTTTTCCTGGAATAACGATTGACGGTATATTACAATGAACACATAGAAAAATTGTCAGGAAGGCTAAGTTCGGCCGCCTATGCTGTTAAAAAAATTAGACAGATAACTGACGTAGATACAGCCAGAATTGTTTATTTTAGTTATTTTCATAGTCTGATGTCTTATGGGATTCTTCTCTGGGGAACCTGTGCGGACATTAATTCTATCTTTGTTCTACAGAAAAGGGCTGTCCGAGCCATTTACAACCTAGGCCCAAGAGAGTCCCTTCGAGAGAAATTCAGAGAAATAAATATTCTGACTGTAGCCTCACAATATATTTTTGAAAACCTATTGTATGTACACAAAAATATATCAAATTTTAAGAAAATGACCGATATTCATAGTTTAAATACCAGGAACAAACACAACCTTGCTGTATATCGCACACGTCTCCACAGAGTAGGCAACTCGTTCATGGGTCAATGTATACGCTTTTACAATAAACTTCCCATAGACATTCGAAACTTACCTATTAAACGATTTAAAAGCTGCATTAAAACCAAACTTTGTAAAAAAGGGTACTATAAAATTTCAGATAAAAAAGCTTGGGATTGAGCTGCTCGCTCTGCCAAGCCTTGTGATAAAACCATAAAACTTGACATTTTAATTATTACTTATAAACATCAAAATAAACCAGATTTATATTCACATTGATATTATTTAAAATTATATACAAAATGACATGATTACTTTGTAAAGTATTACATTATTTTAATTATTGTGAATGTGAGGACTTTGTGGGTTCTTTTCCTCTTTAAATTTTATTTCTCAGGTAGTTTTAATGATGGTCTGGCAGTTTGAGTAGTTGATGCGGCCTACCCAAATGTCCTTCCTTTGGTATTGTTCGTCGATTTGAGCTCCTTAAGTTCTGAGTTGAGCTCCACGATTACTGACAAATGCTTGCACTGACTGGACAGGTCCACTCAAATCTGTGTGGTTCTTTCCTCAAAAGACTATTTCAGACACTAATCTACATGGTTCTCATATGGCTTGACCAAGATTATGTCTGGACTTTAAAAGAGACTGTGACCTCTGAGTTTGTTTCGGCCTTTCTTCTCAGAGTAGTCAGTTAGGAAACGCCGACCTCATCTAGCTTATTTTAAACATTTTTTTAATATGACGTGTAAAAGTGATTCCGATATCCTATTTACAGAATAAACAATTTCATTTCATTTGTCAGACTTATGGGCTTCTGACTACCCGTAACGACTGTCAAAGATCTATGACAACAAGGAACAAAGGCTAAAGGTACCATTCCGTACCCGACCGCAGGAGGCAACTGCAGGCGACGTGTCGCGGCGTCATGTCGCAGCGACACGTCTCGGCGTCATGTCACATTCCGAACCAGACCGCAGGCGACAGCAGCCCGTATTCGTCGGTATACAGGGTGTTAAAGTAATTGCGTGCCATAGCTTACGGGTAGGTTCAGTATCGATAAAGGAAACTAGGAAAAATAAAAAATAAATCCAGAAAAATAATTTTAAAAAACAATATTAATAAAAATTGCAAGGTCGACCTAATTTAGTTTGGAATCAGGTATTTACAAAGATTAAAAATCAACTTATTTACTCATGTTTTAAGTTGATTTGATTGAAATTAGGTTGACCTTGCAATTTTTATTTAATGTTTTTTTTTTTTTTCCTAGTTTCCTTTATCGATACAGGAACCTACCCCTAAGCTATGGCACGCAATTACTTTAACACCCTGTATAGTAGATAGAAAAACGTGACTATCGCTCCAGCGTTGGCGGCACTACCGTCTGTGTTCGGGCTGCTCAGTGTCGCCTGTCACCAAGGCCGTCTTAGGGCAAGCTGGGGCCCCTGGGCAAACAAGAATTTGGGATTTATTCCCTTGATGTCGAGTCCCGCCACGTCGAGTCGCCGCCACGTCTACTCTGAAAACTCCCCGCTTTTATTCCCGCCACGTCGAATCGTTGAAAAAGTCTTATTTTGTTACCGCCACATCTACTAACCATTTTTATTTGTACAGTCGTAAAAAAAATACTCATACTGATACTTCCCATAAAAATTACTAGGCTTGCATGAGTTTAAGATAGTAAGTACCTATTGCAATCATTAGACGTGTACAATTTCTGAGCAGTACCTAACCTAAGAAAAAGTACTAGGCTTGCATGAATTCCCGATAGTATTTAATCATTATAGGATTTGGATGAGGCAGACCACAGAACAGAAAGGCAGACAGATAGTTTATAACCATAACATAATGATTGAATACTATCGTGAATTCATGCATGCCTAGTACTACGTTACTGTTCAGAAATTGTGCACAACGTGTATAAAGATTGAAATACTATCGTGAATTCATGCAAGCCTAGTACTTTTTCGTCTATGGATAAGGAACAAAACATCATATATGTAGGATCCTATCTATTCATTCCAAGTAACCAACTATGAGTTTTTTTTTACGACTGTACTAATCAAAATAGTTAGTAGACGTGGCGGTAATAAAATAGTCTTTTTCAACGATTCGACGTGGCGGGAATAAAAGCGGGGAGTTTTCAGAGTAGACGTGGCGGCGACTCGACGTGACGGGACTCGACATCAAGGGAATAAATCGAATTTGGGGGCCCCAAATTCAAGTTTGCCCTTGGAAAGTAAAAAAGTGAATGACAAAAAACATTTTTCTGTTATGATTTTATATTTACTATGGGTAAGATATTTAGATAGGTACGTTATTAAATAAAATGCTGCATTGGTTTCTTTCGGGATTTCTGGTCTGCAAAATCTTCTATTGTAGGTAATAATATCCTCAGTATTTTTTTTGACGATATCACGTTCTATAGACATAATTGACAAATTACTTAGTCGTGCTTTTAAAAATGTCGTTCGTAATGAATTTTTTATTCCCTTTTTTTTGAAAATGGGATCTCTCCACTACAAATTGGTAATCACCAAGTAAAGGAACATTCCGCGCTTCCGGGGCCCCCGTGTGGTGCGGGGCCCTGGGCACGGGCCCCCTGTGCCCTTATGGTAAAGACGGTACTGCCTGTCACTCACCCGTAGCTGCCAACGACGTGTCGCTAGCTACGGAAGGTATTTCATAGAAATTCATAGAAACCAGTCGTGTCGTAGTTGCCTCCTGTGGTCGGGTACAGAATGGTGCCTTTAATGTGCTTTCCGAGGCACGGAGGAGTCTGGATATGTAATGGATGGTCAACCATCCACGAACCGACCGCAGCAAGTGTAGCTTAACCTTCGACTTCGGTCGACCCGTGCGGGTGTTATTATTTCCAACCCTAAGACGACCCACTGACACTTATAAGGCCTCTACAATACTGTCATTCAATCTATTGATAGTCCCGACTTGATCACAGGCACGTTTGCCTTGACTTTGACTATCAGTAGGTATAACTAACAGAGGGCGTTCCCGTTAACCCGCAATAGTATAGCATCTATACATGCTAGAAAAAATATTAAAATCGAAAAAAAAAAACTGTTTTTTATTTTATTATCATCAAATATTCACAAAAAAGATTAATTTCATACGTAAAACAAACACTCTGTACACGCGCACTTGGCGCACTTGTCTTTCAACGTTGAAAGACAAATGCGCGTGTACAAAACGTTACATTTACGCATCAATTTAAAAAAAAATGAAAAAATTTTATCAAAAAAAAAAATATTTTTTTTCAATGTTAATGTTTTTTCTAGCATGTATGGACGCTATACTATTGCGGGTTAACGGGAACGCCCTCTGTTAGTTAACATACTGTATATAAAATTCTCATTTATAAAGTACTGCACCTGTCCTCTGCAATACTCCTACACCAACCGAGGGTTGTCCTCTTGCATATTGCGAAGAGGGATAATCGTCGGTTCGGACTTCATTTAATTAAAAACGTCTATAGGGCCTCTTAGAACCAAAAATTCGAAGACAAGTGACATCTACCAACCCGCACTGGGCCCGCGTGGTAGATTACAGCCCACTCCCTCTCACAGAGAGGAGGCCTGTGTCCCAGCAGTGGGAACATTAATAGGCTGATGATGATGATAATGATGATGATAGGGCCTCTGCGAGTTGGCTTCTCGTACGGCTTCCAAAGGTCCCGAGAAATGTCAAAAGACGTAAAGTTTTTTTTTTTTAATAATACCTTTAAAAACGTGTACATTTACCTAAAAGTAGCAAAGGGGTCTGAAGATTTTTGTATGGAGGGTGGCCCTAACGTGAAGCCGCCATTTTGATTTTTTTTCAGAATCGCGGTGAATATCGATAGTTAGATAGAGGACACTTATACGAACAAAAAATGACATATGACATAATATCCTAAAGCGTCAGGTTTCGGAGTTATTTACCGAAATATAAGTCGAAAACTGAACCCTAAAACAAGGATTTATATTTTTTTTCCCTTTAGGTAAGTATATTGAACTATGTAAACATAATTGCATCATGTATAGGTAATATTTTAGTTAAGAGCGACAAATACAAAAATATTATGTATACATTGTATACCCCCGCCGAATGAGGACGTGTGTTTTAGGGTATATATGTATAGATATTATATGGTGCATGGCATGGGCGCGACACCAAGAAAATCCTATTTAGCCTTCCGCTGCCTTCTTGGACGATATTATTTACACCGAATATGATTAAAAAATCTTGTTTTTGCTTTATGGTTGTCAATTAATTCATGTAAGTATAAATAACTTAATCAACATGAAGTAATTACAACATAAATAAATAAATTCGTTATAAAAATTCTTACTTTTATCTTTGAATATATCAGAAACGTGACGCTTTATGATGTGTTAAATTAAGTTTTATGTTTGTATAAGGCTGCCTGTCCACCGAAGCGGAGAGGAGAGGAGCGGAGATGTACCAAAATTAACCAATAGAATCGCACCTATGGAGTGGAGTTTTGATTCTATTGGTTAATATTGACACATCTCCGCTCCTCTCCTCTCCTCTCCGCTCCGGTGGACAGGCAGCCTAAGTGTCCCCTATCCAAATTTATTGTGCACCTCGATTTTGAAAAAAAATCAAAATGGTGGCTGATTTTAGGGCCAAAATCTTCAAACCCCTTTACTATATAAGTATAGTGCCTAATAATAAACTAAAGCTTCTTTTTTTTTTAAACGTTGCCCCGCACTATGAATTTGAAATTTAACTTTTAAAGTCACGTACACAAACAGCCAGATCCGCAACAACTACCTGTAGAGGTGTCACCTTGTTTCGCAGACAGAAATTACATAGAATTTCGTTTCGCACCAAAATGTTTCATACTTATTTAGTTCTTATTATATTTTTATTTCGAATATTATTGTTTCAACAACTATTTACTTGGATGAAACATTATTTCACAGAAACACAATTCAATGAATTTTTAATCACATTTTTTTATTTAACAAACTTATCAAACAGTAGAATTATTTTTTAACGAATAGTGTTTGTTCAGTTATTTCAACGAAAATGTAAGAATAGACGTTATGCTATAAACAACAATAGTGTGTGTGTGTGTGTGTGTGTGTAGTGTAGTGTCTAGTAATAACTATTAGTGCACTCCGACCATATAGGTTAGGTTAGGTTAGAACTGTGACCAACTACGCGCGAGCCGAGCGAGCGAAGCGAGCGGTGCCGCGGCAGCGGCAGGCGAGCGCTACATCGGATTTGGTCGCAGTATCAAGATTAGGGCACTCCAACAGATGAACCGCTTTCATATAACTATACTACGGTATATAGTGTGTGTGTGAGTGTGTAGTGTATTGTCTTTTAATATAACTATTAGGGCACTCCGACCATATAGGTTAGGTTAGGTTAGAACTGTGACCAACTACGCGCGAGCCGAGCGAGCGAAGCGAGCGGTGCCGCGGCAGCTGCCGGCGAGCGCCACATCGAAATTGGTTGCAGTATCAAAAATATAGGGCACTGGGGATTTTCTTGGTAATAAGCTTTATACTAACTAAACAGTATGAGAATAAAGAATATTTGATTTGTTATTCCATGATATGAATATCGAAACTTTTAATTTTATTTGTAACAAAAATCAATGATTAAAGTTTATTCAAAGTAAGTATTCTGCGTATTGATTATTCTGTGAAATGATAATATATGAAAAATTTTATATGAAACGAAATTCTATAAAACTATTTTCTATAAAACAACGTACAACCACCTGTAGATCATACAAATATTTGTTCCGTGTGGGAATAAAACCCCCGACACGCAGCACTCAATCGCTTAACCACTGCGTCATCCGTGCCGTCAATATTTTTATTACAGGTGCAGGTGGTAGTAATGATGAGTAGAGATCGGATATTCGAATGCATATTTACCTAAAGTTGTGGTGTTGGCTATTATAAAATGCACTTTTGTTTCGATAAAATCCCGGGATTCCGCGATCGACCAATTTAGAGTTCTGATTATAGCATCGAATGTATAATTATTTACTTTCGTTCAGGTGTTGGCTAATATGGAATGCATTTTTGTATCGATAGCAAAAATCTGGCGATTTGGAGTACTTTCTTCCGACTATAGAAATGCTAGCTAATGTTGTAAAGTAGGTTACCAAATTGGCATAGCACATAGCGACAAACAACTCGGTGGCTTCAGTTTCGTTAAATTAAATTTACATTAGGTATATCATTTTTTATGTTATCACCGCAAAAGTAACCTTCATAAGAGGGCTGATAAGTCGTTTCCATACCATATCCGATTAGTTGTGTGTGTTGTGTGATTTTATGGAATTCCGGGATTTATATAAAGATTCTTTTTTGCCACTTCCATAATTTCTTAGCCAAATATTAACTTTCGGTAAATATACATCCGAATTTCCTATCTCTAATGATGAGAATAGGTAGATAACGGCTATGTGATAGGTCTTTTTACACCCTGTATATCAATTCAATTCAAATAACTATATTAACAAACTTATACTATTTTCACTGCCTCGTTGGTCTAGTGGTCGCAAGCGCTACTGCTGAGCATGAGGTCCTGGGTTCGATTCCCGGGTCGGGCAAAGTGTTATTGGGTTTTTATATCTGGAATTCCTAGTAGCAGCCCGGAGTCTGAATTTGTGCCCGGTTGATGGCAGGCTCGCCCCCTATTACAAGGGACTTAAACATAACTGGCGAAATGTGAGTGTACTACAGGTACACCCAAACCTCTGCCCATCCCTTCGGGGAAACAAGGCGTGATGTTATGTTTGTGTAATACTATTTTACAATAACATTTTGTACATATTAGGCATTGGTGAGTTTGTTTTGCTTTCCAGCGTAAGCCTCCTCTAGACTCTAGAGGAGGCTAGAAAACTAGAACTACACGGTAGAAAACTGTGGAAGGCTCTAGAGTCTAGAGCCCAGTTTGGCCCAGTCCAACTGCCCCGTTGGTCTCGTAGTCGCAAGCGCGACTGCTGAGCGTAGGGTCTTGGATTATATTCCCAGGTCAGGCAAAGTGTTATAGCGTTTTTCCATTAGGAATTTCTTAGTAACAGTCCAGAGTTTGGAAGTTAGCGGTGTGTTACCCGCGTGCCTCTGTGCGCACGGTAAGCCGTTGGTCCTGCGCCTGATCTCTCTCCGCGAGTGTCGGGTTGCCGTCCGTGAGGACTACGAGAGTGACGGAAGAGAGAGTGCACCTGTGTCTGCACACACGCCTGCACTATAATATCTCTCGCGCCGAAGGTTAGTCTCCGTTGAGATTGGCCGCCGTGGCTGAAATACGGTCTGGAGGACTATATATATCAAAGGTTTCCTAAGGTGACATCAGTACACTCACCTCATCTATAAGTTTCCGGAGCGACTCGAGCGAAGTGCGCGTGTGTCGGTACTTGTACTCAACGTTCAGTAGTTTCTCCGCCACTTCGGCCTCCGAGAGCCCGTCGCTACGGATCGAGCTCAGCTTCAACTGAATCTTCTTCAGCTCGTTCGTCACTATCGCCTTGTCTCTGTTTGTGGAAGTAATCAGTTTATCATGTTATACAAGATCAAATTAGGGATGGGTGTCCATAACCAACCGCGATAAAACAAAAATAGCATGTGAAGTGTACACATTAAAATATTTTTTTTCTAAGCTCACACTTTAATGAACTACAATAAACGTGATCGTTGACCAAAAAAACATCTATAGTCCATTGGCGTTAAGGGGGATGCGCCAACGTAGCCCGCGAAATTCAAATTTTCTTACGTTTGTTGCAATTTGCCGGCTTTACAGATTTATAATCATTAGAATCAGCAATACAAGTCTTAAGTTAGTATAATCTTCAAATGTCACGATTTCATGAAATAGTCATTCAATAGGATTACATGAACTTAGAGAGTTGTATTGATGATTTTCATGATTATAAATCTCCTCCTATACAGGGTTGAATGAATGAATTGGTGAATATTTACAGACGATTCAAGTAACTACGTACGACACAAGGGCGTTCACCCTGCGATCAGCTATTTACTTCATGATTTTAGAAAATCCTTTTATTTTTCTTTACCTAGGATGCTCCACCCTAGGACAGAGCCTTTCAGCCTCTTCAATCTTCTGTTTGATGACGCCTCGCTTGTCTTCAAGTATGACCTCAACTTGCGTCATCTTGATGCTGTCCTCTCGGAGACGCTGTTCGTGAGTCTTGCGTTCAGTCACGCCCTGGTCAAGCTTCAGTTGCTCCTGGTCTATCTCTTCCTAGATAAAAAAAAAATTGGTTACAACATTAAAATATTATTACGCCTGTAGGCAAGAGTAGGCAGAGTTGAATGGCAAACGCACACTTCGACTTCGAACAGTTGTACTGTTACATGCCGATAGGATGCAAACCCTACTTTTCAGGGGCGTAGCTACCGGCGTATCAATGTTGCGAGATTCCTATCGATCAACCCAATAATGGTTAAAAACGTTTTATTGACCGAGAACGATTTAAATTTCGTTCTTCTTCATAACATTCCGTTCTAACGTAACCGAAACAAATCGTTCTTTAGGTTTTTAAGACGAAACCGTTTCGAAAAATATACCGTTATTCGAGCCCTGGCTATGTGTGTTTCAGTCAAATAAATAAAAAAAGGGCAAGCTTCTCAATAAACTTACCCCCAAGCTCCTGCAAGTGTTCTTAAGTTCTCCCAGCTTTTTCTTACTCTTTTTCATGCTGACGTCATATTCGTCCAGCTTCTGTCGGTAGACCGCCTCCTTGCTTGCCAACTCGTCCACTTGCTTCTGAAGACTGCTCATCTTCTCCTTGGATATGTTTAACTCTTCCTCCTGAGGTAATATTCCAAATCAAAACTTGTTATTTTGTTAAGAGCGTTTATTCTGAAATTAAGGAACGTAGCAAATAGATGTCAAACATTTCGCTTACTGTATGGAAATAATAAATGTGGCTAACTAGCGAACTAGAATATTGATTATGAAATGCAATAATTAATATCTTAACACCGAATATTTCGTTATAAACTGGGTACAATTTCAAATTCAATGTTATAATTGGAATTCATTATTATTAACAAACTAATCAAAACAGCTAAATTTTTTACAGTTATTTTCGACTTTGCCAACTTTTAGGATAATCGCTCTTAATAAGTTTTAGCGAACACTTTTCGAGAAAAAAAGAAAAATATTTTTATAAACTAGATGTTTCATTGTTCAGTCAAGAAACAGTCAGTTCAGTGAAGAAACACCGAAACAAAATCATATATTGTTTCAGAGTTGTACTGATGATTTGAATTCTGCAAATACATATTTCCTACAGTCGCATTTTGAACAAAACTGCAAATAAAAAAACTAAAGAAAATTTGAATTTCACGTTCTGCATTATGTAAGTTCCATACCAAGACAGCGTGCTGCGGTGCTTGCTGCTGATCCAGCGCTTCAGCGGCGACGCGCGCCGCCTCGTCCTTCTGGTGCCGTTCAGCCAGCAGCGCTTGAAGCTGCTTAGAGGCGGCGCGCTCGGCGTCTCGCGCCCGCTTTGCTTCTTGGTTCAACTCTTCGGCTCCCGCTTCTATCTGTTCGAGTGCAGCCTCAGCCTCCTTTATCTCGGCTACCACTTGCCTGTTTAAAAATGTTTTATTTTTAAGTATGTGTGGATTTGTGGATCAGTTTGATATCGTCAATCTGCCTTGAGCAAACGTGGTGATCGTGGTGCTTTAGTTATCCAATCTTGAATGAGCGAGTCCAAGACACATGTGTCTTCAGACACATCGGTCGAATATTGGATCACCAACTATTCGTTGTCGCCACGCACATTAGGCGACGTCGCGTAACTTCGAGGGGTGTCTCTAGAGACACATGTGTCGCGAGTCACGGGACATTTTTAGTGTCCTCGTAAAATATGGCATGAGAAAAACGCATTTTCTTTTTCTGCTTTTCTTATATAGCGGAGGCTGTGTGCCTTCTGTTAGAATGTATGTTTGGTTTGGAAACACGTGTCTCCAGACACATCGCTCAATATTGTCTCACGAACCCTTCGTTGTCGCCAGACACATTAGCCGACGTCGCGTGACTTCGAGGGGTGTCTCTGAGTACATGTGTCGCGAGTGACAGGACATTAATTAAGTATCCTCGGAAAAACGTGGCTTGAGAAAGACGCAATTTTTTTTTTCTTTACTTTTCGGTTCTCCCTATGGCGAGGGCTATGCCTACTGTTAGAATGTTTTTTTTTTTATTGGTTTGTGTGCCCTTTATAATGAATAAAAATAAAATAAAAATAAAAAAGCCTTTTATTTCTTCCAGAAAATGTTAGTGTACAAGTTGATTAGTTTGTAAGTATTTTTTTGTTTGGGTGGGTGTTTTTATATTGGGTGGGCCTTGAAAAATGTATTTTCAGCTATGATTAATAAAACTAAATTCCTAAATAAATTGGACGTATCAAACTTATGGCGATTACAAGTAACTAAAATAGAAATTGATGCTAAAGCTATAATGAGATAAAATAGGAAACAAATACACCCTTCTCATTGAAATAACACTTATAAGTATCGGGTAAATTTTTCTATTGAAACTGAATGTTTATTTTATTTTATTTGAACAGTTCATCATTCATATATGTAGTTATGCCCCATTTTTCCTCCATGACAGCCAAGAGTCTCAAATTTGGAAGTTTTTGTTAGATGGCTAGCAGTCCAGTCAACTGCGGGAACCCCTGTCCTACACCATATAAATCTACGTAACAAAAATCTTAGCCTAGCGCCACACCTGCCGAACGTTCCGCGGCGGAACGCTCCGTCGCGTCATATTTCTATGGACGTAACGTTCGGCTGATGTGTCATAGGTAACTTGAAAAACATTAGGAGCGTATTCAACCGAACGTTCCGCCGCGGAACGTTCGGCAGGTGTGGCCCGACCCTTAAATTCAATCATTCACTGACAGACAACGCACCGCCCAAAAATTCATCACCTAAAGGGATTAAACAGGGGATGAAAGTTTGTATGAAATATTGTTATATTTGCCTATGGGAAATCCCATCGGCAACGACTTCCTTTTTTTTTTTTTCGTTGTCCTACACTAGTAGGTAATTTCTCCTGAATTGTGGGTGCGTTTACAAACATTTAAAGTCACATACACAAACAGCCAGACCCGGAACAACTACTTGTAGGTCATACAAATATTTATTCCGTCCGGTGCAATCGCTTAACCACTGCGCCAACCGTGCCGTCGAATAAATGTATTGTTCTTTCATCTCCCTTGTCCACTTACTTCTTCCTCTCGGCCGTGCTGAGGTGCAGCAGCCGGCTGTGCCGCGCGGTCCCTCCGTAGCTGCGGTAGTTCGGTGCCGGGTGATACTCCGTAGTGTCGAGGGTCACTATCTTGGAACAGTTCTCTGGTACGTTCTCTTCGTTGTCCGATAGACGGACCGCGTCGTCTGTGAAATGGTTTAGTTGAGAATGGTGGGTGATTCAAGACCTCTTTCCCTGCTGAGCAGTTACTTCTCACGACATACTCCACAGAAGAGCTTTTACATTGATTTGCGAAAAGTACTAAATCGCAGTGCATGGACGCTTGCGGTTTTAAGTTCCACGTCTTATTTCAACCATTATGATTATGATGTTAACAATGAGGTATAAATTCGCTTGCAAAATGGAATCTGTGAAATCGCAAACCGTGGGTAGCTAGCCCAATACAGGTTAACCAGAAAAGGTATGCGCTTCAGTAATGTTCGTGTTTCTGAGTTCACACAAACATTGGGCTACAGAGTAACCCCCACAGAGGTAAAGATTTTTAAGTTTTGTATAGCCGCGCTTTGTAGTAACACCCATTGCGCGTTTGCATAATAAAACAATGTGTGTTTATCTATGAGCCTGTGTCGCCTGAAATCTATGGTATCCTTACATATTATAAAACAAAGTCGCCCGCCGCGTCTGTCTGTCTGTCTGAACGCGATAAACTCAAAAACTGCCGAACGGATTTTCAAACGGTTTTCACCATTGGACGGAGTGATTCATGTGGAAGGTTTTAGTGTATAATTCATTAAGGTTTTGTGTAAATTGGCTGAAATATGACGATTATTGTTGAAGATGTCGGAAAAAATCATGCCGACTGGGAGCTTTACTGGCGTGCGCTGCGTAAGTCGTGAGAGATAAATCAAATTTATGTTCTAGAGTATTGTATATCATAAAAATTGCAACAAAAAAGTCCGCGATGGCATATGTCTATCTTCTAAGGGTGACCCACAATAACCATTTTTATCTTTCAAAATTGTATAAAATTTTCATTGTTATTTCCGAAGCAATTTTGACCGGTATCTTATTAATCCTTATCCAATTAAATAGGTTATTTAAATTGGGCATTCAATTTCGATTAAAATATGCCTTTACATCACATCATTTAAATGAATAGTTTAAGAGATATCACAGTTTCAAAATTACGCGTAACAAAATAATTATGGTTGACCACGCGGGCGCTGTATTAGCCTACCACTGCGTCCGCTGAAAGTTAGTCAATGATCTTTTCCTTGGCTATTAGGTATGTATTCCCGGTAAAACGTTCCCGTGGGATATTTTGCGACATCCACGCGGGCGAAGCCGCGGGTAAAAGCTAGTTATTAATATACACTTACCGTGGTCAGGAACAAGCAGCACCTTCTCCAAACCAACGTTATCGATCAGAAAGTTAGCAACCACGGGGTCGTTGACGTCGAGCGAGTCTAGCGCCGACAGGTAGGGCCCCGCGCGCACGCGCGTGGCCCGCACGTCGTGCGCGCGCGGCAGGAACTTGCTGCACGTCACGCTGGGCTTGGGCCGGGAGCCGTATACCTGGGGAGGTATCAGACACACATCAACATTGAAAAGTGATAACGAAAAAAAAAAATTATCCTGGAGAATTTAAGGGGCATCAAAATGATACCATTCTGGTTTATTCTGTATTGGTATTGAAAATGCTTTTTCGATTGCTTCAGCAGGGTCAGGGTACCCGTTTTCAAGAAAAGTGCGACCAGGCGTTAACATATTCAATTATTAAGATAGAGAAATGAAAATGTTATCAAAAGATGCGTTACTGAAACGGTCACAATACTGAAAAAAAAAATATATAGTTTGTTGAGCTTTCACGCTAGAACGGCTGAAGGGATTTGGATGAAATTTAGCACATGGGTAGCCCATAACCTGGGTTAGGATGCTTTTAATCCCGATATTCCTACGGGATCGGGACTTATGCGGGTAAAATCGCGGGGTGTGAAATTATAATTTTACTTTTGTTCAAAGTAAGAGCGTGTAATTCGTATTTTTTTGTTCTATGACATAAACATTTGTTATTATTATTAATACTCACTTGATTCATCAACTGAAAGAGTTTCCTGGAGTCTTCGGGCGAGTTCACACAGAAGGCCTGGATGCTGCCACCGATGATGTGCTCCAACGCTCCGCCCCATTTCTTCTCTTTCACTTTCAGATAAGCGCCTGACAAATACTTATGTATTAAACTTTATGCATCATAAAAAGATGATGGCATAATGAAATATACAGGGTTATTTGAAATTTGATGCATTCTTTGTAAGGGGTTCGAGACGACGTGATCTGAGACGAGAATAGGTAACCCGACCGAAAGAAAACTTTGTGCATCGATAGGTGCAATACTACAAAGCGCGCTAGTACAAAGCTTATAATCTTTCCAACCATTTATTTAACTTTTGACAGCTAATGTAGTGATGTCTAAATTGCATTTGACTCGATTTCTAAAAACAGTCGATTTTATTTACAAAGAAGTTTTAAACGATTTAACAAATTGATATTCCATTTTCACTCAACGTTTTGTATAGTTTTATTTATAGAAATAAACAGGCATTCAAATTAATACTAATATTGTATATTTTATGTATTAAAATAAATATGTACATTTATGGCAGTACTTTAAAAAAATATAACTATCAATCTACAATTTTGGTTATAATCACGTCACGTTACTACTTGTATTATTTAAAAAAACAAAGTGCCCATAAAGCATTGCATTTTTTCACTTTGATTTTTAATGTAATAAATACGGAACTTCCTATGCGTGTATAATGTCAAAAGTTAAATAAATGGTTGGGAAGATTATGGAACCTTTCCTATGTGGGCGGTTACTCTGTGTCTGCGGCGCTACGTTCGTGCAATTCGGAAACACGAACATTACCGAAGCTCATACTTACCTTTGAATAGCTGTACCTTCCTTTAACTTTTAGCGAATAACTTTCATACGTACCGATAGGGCCCCTGGGCTTCTGTGAGAACTGTTTCTTGGCGACGGCCGCGTTGATGTGCTGGCACAGCTCCACCATGTTGTTGCCGTACACCGCCAGAGAGTCGTTGCCGCGCGACTCCAGCTCGCGTAGTGTTTGCTTCAGTTGGCCTTTTAACCAAAAAGAATAATAATAATCGTTAATTTTTAAACTGGCGCGGTTTTAACGGCTTGACAAAACATGGAGATTTCTTTGTTGTGTAATAAAGTAATAAAATTGTTGTCATAAAATAAAGCTAGTAATATTATAAATGCGAGAGTGAGTTTGCTTGTTTATTTGTTTGTAACGCTCACACGCTAAAACGGCTCAACAGGTTTGGATGAAATTTGGCACATGGGTACAACATGGCCTGCATTAGGACATAGGATACTTTTATCCCGATATTCCCACGGGATCGACACTTAGGCTAAGAACTCACAGCGCGGTTTTCACCCGCGCCCGCCGCGGTCGTGGATCTACGGATTTATTTCAAAACTCACGAGACCGGTGATTTGCGCGGTCAGCTAAGATTTCACGGAGTGGTTTTCATCCGCGCCCGCCGCGGCGGCGGGTGCAAAACAATGGTGCAAGCCGCGATCATAAACCGCGTCGTGAAAATTAATTTCTAAATATCCATGTACTACGTGTTCATACGAGTGTTTGCGATGCCGCCACCGCGGCGGGCGCGGGTGAAAATCGCTCCGTGAGTTCTTATGCGGGTGAAACCGCGGGGCGCACCATATTTACATATTTTTTACAGCTGAAGTAATTTAATTTATAGACACTTTAATTAAATGATCACTTAGCAGTTTTCGGTCAACCGCACGTCGTCGCGGTGGTAACAATTTGTCATTATTTACAGTCATTATGTCGTATCAGTAAGGACTCTTTTCGTATGACGTGATAGACTTGCGGTTGACCATACCTATCTTATTATCACAAGTTTGATGATAATGATAATGGCATTATCTCTTACAAAAGCTAATGAACTCTACCGGTAGTAAGATTACATAATTTTAATAATTGATAACATTTTGAGAATTGAGTCATCCAATATCGACTGGTCGCAATCTAGTTGCACTTTTAAACTTCTAGTTAAACTGAAGATACATTAGATAATTTCGTTGTTGTCTTCAAGGGCCTATACTACATCAAATTGCGTAGCACGAAACTCCGTTTATCGAAAATACTGCAGCATTCATTTTGAATGTATACAAGTTAAAGTTAAGGCTAATGTTAAGCACTATGTTTGACGAAAGAACAATTCCAGAAACCGCTGGTATTCAAAAAGTACTTTAACTTAGATCATGAAACTTTGCTTAGTAACTGAAATAATTATCGAGTGTTACGGCCTGGCCACGACCCTGCCGCTAACAGCGGTAGCGGCGAGAGACGCGGCGAGCGGTAAAAACAATTGCACAAAAATGCATGAAGCACGGCCGGCGCGCCGCTCGCAGCGGCAACTTTTTAGTTCCCACACCGCGCCGCTCGCCGCGCCACCCGTCCTGGCCAGGCTCTTATAGTAACCGAATAGTGCGATCTGCGACATTTCGCTCTGCATTCATCACTTTATGGCCACGTTTCTTCATCATTACATCCAAAACTAAATTAATAAATCTGCCTAGCCTTTTCCTAACTATGTTGGGGTCGGCTTCCAGTCTAACCGGATGTAGCAGAATACTAGTATTTTACATGGAGCGACTGCCTATCTGACCTGCACAATCCAGTAACTGGGTAATACGATACCCCTTGGTAAGACTGGTGTCAGACTTCGGGCTTCTGACCACTCGTAACGAATGTCAAAGATCCACGAATGACAGCCGGTACCAACGGCTTAACGTGCTTTCCGAGGCACGGAGGAGTTTCGGTATGTAAAGATGGTCACCCAACCACTGACCAACCCCGGTAAGCGTAGCTTGACCCGATGGATCGACCCGAACGGCTGTTTACTTAGCCACGAGCTCCTCATTCATTCATCATTACATCCATAGATGTAAAGAATGCGTGTAACACACAATGAAACACCTGCCAATATGACAAAACTTATTGTTTTATTTGTTGCAGTGTGGAAGTTTGAAATTCATTAACCATCTATTTCGGTTTTGCGAGGTATAGTTTTAAGTTAAGATTTTTTATAAACCTTGTTTATGATTTTTTTTAAAAAATATCTTTTTTGTTTCAACAGACTATGTTCTTTTGATTTTTTTATTGCCATTTTTTTAGCCGTAAAAATTGCTCCCTACCCAGCCTCGCTCTCGCTCAGTTTGCGTGGTGCGAGCGAGATAAAAAGTGAATTTGAGCTGAGGTTGTATGGGCTCTGAACGTCTCCTATAACTGCGCTCTACTCTGCCTCTATGGTGTCTCCTATACCAGCGCGTTGGTCTGCAAGACAGACTAATTCCTGTTTCGTGATTTATTCTATCTTCATCAATGTTGGCATTTTGTATTTCCTTGCTACGTTTGTACCAGGGCGCAAAGTGTGTTCGTGCGAGTAGCACGTGTGGCCGTATAAGCCGAAAATTGGTCTGCTGTAAGATCGACGCGGGTATAGGACAGTGTTGCCAGACGTCCCAATTTTTTGTTCAAAATTAAACGTCCCGCGCGGGACAGGCTTAGTCCCGCTTTTCGGGGATAGACAAATAAATAAGCAATTTGTAAGTAATGTATTACTTGTTTTATATGCCGCTGAAGAGTTAACTGCCTTTTTATTTTTTTGGGTGGAAAATCATCAAATGACTTCTCCCGCTCTCTTACTGACTAAAACCCACCCGTGTTCCTTCCCATGCCTTGCCAGGGGCCACGTTTTCCCCTTAGGACTACCCGCAACCCCGGTAGGGATCGGCCCTAGTGGACCCGTCAGTTTTGCTGACATCTCTTTGAGGCGCGCGTGGAACACGACGCGCCGTCGACCCGGGCCTGGTCCTTATCGGACGGAGAGCTGCCCGTTGCTCTCCGTCCGCAAGCCCGCACCTACGGTGGCCGGAAATCTGCTACCAATTCCCGACGCCCGGGGCGTCTCCTACGGCGGCGTCGGCTAGGCCTGCTAGGGCGAGGCATTTGCCTCTCCCTCTCGCGCTCCGCCTCCTCCTTAGCGAGCATTACTGCTTCGCAGAAGGAGGTGACGGCTTGCCATGCCCTCTCGCTCCGCACCATGGCCTGAACCAGGGCCGGACGCGAGAGGTCACAGCCACCGATCGCCTCCACGAGGACACGGCGGTGCTCCGCCCGCGCCGGGCAGACCTCCACCGTATGCTCCACCGTGTCCTCCGGGCTATCCACACAGTGGTGACACCCGGGCGTTTCCTCCCGCCTTATGCGAAACAGGAAGCTCCCGAAACAACCGTGTCCGGTGAGGACCTGCGTCAGGCGGAAGGTGAGGACGCCGTGGCGCCTCTCAAGCCACTCCTCAAAAAGGGGACTTACCGCCGCAATTGTGGCGAGCCCAAGAGTTAACTGCCTTACACGGTAAACCAGACAGTGATAGTTATTAGCATAGTAAAACGTATTTTCATCAAAATACATTTTCTATTTCTATCTATAATCATTGTAAACTTAATTTGAAACTCAAATAAAAGCATAATCATAATCATTTAGGTTTTCTTATTATATCCGGCTTTTGACGAAAGAATCCCGCTTTTTTTTACTCAAAAGGTTTCAAAACCCCCTTATTTTAAAGTTGACTAAACCTTAGAAATAATGACATGGCAGCATAGAATTGGTATGAACAATACATGGAATTAGTATGATGTAACCTATACTACACACATCAAAAGTGTCTAGGGATCAAGCATTTTTATGCGGATTTCTTGAGATTGAGATGTGGATTTGTAATAAATTTATGATTTTATAAATTTATATGGATCCTTTTTGGTGCATTTCATAATTTGAATCAGGAACTGTGAATCAAATTCGAGTAAAAGATGAAAATCAGCTGTCAATATTTTCCCTATAAAAACATACAACGCATTGAAGACATTATTAGTGCTACTGTTTCCCTACTACTGATTAAAACCAACGTTATTATGGAGCAGCGACGTCATTTAAGCAGGGAAGAAATGCTCAGAGCCGTGGGAATGATAGAAGCTGGTTCCCGGCAACGTACTGTGGCTTTAGCTCTGAATACAAGTCAGAGTGTTATCAGTCGACTTTGGACACGTTACCGAAGCACTGGTACCGTGGCTGAGCGCCATGGAGGACGGTATCGCTGCACCACACGGAGACAAGACCGATACATTCAAATCTTAGCTCGAAGAGCTCCAACAATAACCGCCATGATGTTAGCCGTGAGGCTTCATCACTCTTCAGGGAACTTAATTAGCGACCAAACAGTCAGAAACCGCTTGCATGAAGTGAACCTTCATTCCCGAAGACCGCTACGGGTACCACCTATAGCAATGCACAATCGTAGGATTCGATATCAATGGGCTCTTGAACACAGAAATTGGGCAGAAGAACAATGGCGTTTCGTGTGCTTTTCTGATGAGTCTCGTTTTGGTATGAGACCGGATACAAGACGTATACGACACTGGAGAACCCCTGGACGCCAACAGCGATTAAAATCCTGCCAGAAAGTCCATCCTTATAGTGGTGGAACCATCATGGTATGGGCGGGTATTTGGATCGGCGGAAGAACTGAGTTGATTTGGATTAGAGGCAACCTCAACGCTCAAATTTATGCTGAGACGATTGTATCAGACGTCATCGTTCCTCTACAAGTGCAAATCGGTCCCTTATTTCAGTTAATGCATGATAATGCACGACCGCACACCGCAAGAGTTGTAAGACAGACTCTCGCCGCAGCTAACATCAATGTCCTGCCCTGGCCTGCTCAGTCGCCAGACTTGAACCCGATTGAGCATGCATGGGATATGCTACAGAGAAGAGCTCTGCCGAATATGGAGGGTATCCAGTCGCAAGAAGACCTTTTTTTGTTGTTGCAACGAACATGGGCGGCCATTCCACAGCGTGATTTGGATGAACTCATTTTGAGTATGCCAAACCGATGTTCTTGTGTTGTTAGTGTTCGCGGTAGAAACACGGATTATTAATTGTTTAAGTTACCCAATAAAATTTTAAAGAAAACTGTTATTTCAGTCTTTTTTTCGAACTTTAATGTTAGTGGTTCAAATGTCAAAAATCCCTTTATTAGGAAAATGGCAAATTTCTTTATTAATGCAAAGGTGACTTGGTTTATCGTTACTGTGACAAACGAAAACACTTTATTTGATGAATCCTTAAAGAAAATTTTAATTAATATCAATCAGGAGAAAAGTTATTGCAAAAATATATGTTGA